>CM039734.1:42288305-42802971 GCA_022539455.1 Dendrobium nobile | reverse complement strand
AATCCTCCTTCTATTTATGCATGTGCAATAAAACTAAGTATCTTGAATCTCCGCTACAATTTGTTTATTATTATTATTTTTTTGAAATATTTTAAGTTACAATATTGCATCAAATTTCTATCTATGTGACAAACTCTATTTTTGTGAATTGCGCAAAGTGCCTTAACGATTTCCATTTACAACTAGCCTTTTCCAACATAAATAGGCACTTTTTTTAAGTAAAATTTCCATTCACAAGATTGAGTAGGGATGTGACCCATATAGCATCTACAAATAAGATAGAGTAAATGTAGCAAAAAAAATGTAAGGATTTAAAGTCGACATATTTGAAATACAAAAAAAAACCATAGAGCCACACAACACTAAGAAATTTACTATGAAAATTAGCATAATTTGTACATATTTCTTTCTTTCTCGCTCTCTACTTGTCTCTCTTTATTCCTTATGCCATTCTCTACTCGTAATAAATTATTATACAAAAAAAAAACTAACCAAGGGGCATAATATTTCAAGTTAAACAAGAGAAATGAGAAATAAAATTGTCCATGAGGGTGTGAAAATGGGTCCACGGGTCGGGTTTGGTCCAACCTATTTGACACTGATTCAAGCGGGTTAACACAAACTCAACCTAGTTTTGTAAATGGGTGAGAATTGTTAACCTGGACCGTACTCATGTGGGTTACAAGGTTAATTTGACTCAATCCATGAGGGTAGCAATCATGCACTCGTTAAAAGGAAGCGGTAGCATGACAGGATGACAACGACAGGCAGCAGCGACTGCCCAGTCGGGATGGTGCCACTATGACAATAGTTCCGGGGCAGGATGGTGGTAGGATGGCAGTGGTAACACGATGATGTAGTGATAAGAGAGTGATGCAAGTGACACGGTGATACAGTGAGTAAGACAAGACGATGCAGCGACTGAGTGATGAGACAGGTTACTCAGGATTATAAACGTGTAAATCTAGGTTTGTTTTGGGTTTTCTGGAAAACCTGAACCTGACCCAATTTTACATATGGGTTGGAATTACAAACTCAAACAAGAACAATATAGCAAATGAGTTAATGCAAACTCAAAATTTTTTGGACTTGTTCAAGTCAGGTTTTGGCTTATGTTAGATTTTGATACCCCTTAATATTCAGCCCCACTTGCAACGTTATTGTACTAGGTTTGGAGTGCCACGAGACTCCAATTTATATCTCTAGTTTAGCTAACACTATAATAGCATCAACATCTATGGAACTTCAATGCTCCTCTCTCTATCCATCTCAAACTCGACTAACTAGTACCGCAGTGCTATACAGGAAAGGAAAAAAATTTGGTATAAAACACTAGAACCCAGGCACATAAAGAACCCATGCAACCCCCCAACAACCTCAACTAACATAATTTAGCTCCCATATAGTAATACAACTTTATTTATCATTATAATCAAATTCTACATATAGATAAAAATTTGTTACATTTATTAGTAACATTTTTTTATTTTTTTAAATAAATTAGCCATTTTGTAAAAATATAATTATTCAATATAAAATCCTCTAATTAATTGATAATTATGCTATGGCCTAAGATAAATTCTTACTTAGAATACTATCAAAAAATTTTGTGTTTTTTTTTCTTAAAAAAATAAAATGTTATTTCAAGGAAAAGCTCAAAGCCTATTCTAACTTTTCAACACTCATTATTAGCTGTTATGTTTTAACTTGAGCAAGCATAGTGCCAAAAGTGATGGCCTACACCTTTCAAAAAATTTGGATTGATAGGAATGCAAAAAGTTTCTAACTTCATATATAACATAAACATGAGAAAAATCAGCATGGTAATATAAGAACAAGCCCAAGCAACTAGACATGTGTTTCACTTCTTTATTAAGACAAAAACCTATTGATCACTTCTCAAACACCTAATCTTTCCCTTAACATTTACTGATTTCCTATAATAAATACCAAATAACCCCCTTATGCACCAATAACCATCGCTATTAAGCCCCACCTCACCTTGTTTACTCCTCCTAGTTATCCGTAAGCAGACGTTTCAAATGTTCTATTTCTCATGGCGAGACTTCTTCTTCTTACTCTCATATTTTAATCTTTATCCAATATGTTTTTCTTTTTGCTTCTAATCAGAAGGAAAATTATATAGTATCGCACAAGAGCTTGCTAGAGAACACCATGTCATTGACATTAAGTCACTGTTGCCGAGCAACTCCTGCTCCTTTCCGAATAAAAGTTTGTGAGCAATTTCAATAATTTCTTAATACCCTATTGGAGACTTTTTTTATATAAAATAATTAGAATATTTATAATTCATGCAGAAATTAGGCTCATTTGATAGATATCACAAGCAAAAGCTCATTTGATAGACTTCACAAGCTTAAATGTGATGCAAAAGAAAAAAAACTTAATACTTTCTTAAATTGTTTTTCAAATTTGTGACAGGCTCAGCCTTCCAAAGCTCAAACGTTGTCCACCAGCATGGCCACATGCTCATCCTTGACACACCAATACAAGCCATCATATGTGGATCTCTTCCGTCAGGACCAAACCCGTGTTGAATACATCAAGCACCAGGCCCCCAATGCCACCACCCGCCTTAACCATTTTGGCGGCTCCCTTTCTGCAGCAGTTCCAGTTCTTCTTGATTATTCTCTTGGTGTCTTCAACTATATTGTAAGCATAGGTCTAGGAACCCCTACCAAGTTCTTCACACTTATGTTCGACACTGGTAGTGATCTCACTTGGACCCAATGTGTCCCATGCATTAAACTGTTATGACAAGAAACCATTTTTTGACCCAACTCCATCTCCCCTTCCACCGACAGTCAATGCATCTCTAACTTTGTATCGAACTCCCTCGATTTAGTTGTTCCTCTACATTCACCTGTCATCTACGAGAAAGGGTATGCTATTTATTCTTTACTAAAGGCTATCTCATCTAGACCCTTTAAAATTCTCACGATATATAATATACAATAACATCCCACTTGGTGTGGATATAACAAATGGATATTTTGGTCACGTAGTGAGGATATTAGGGCTGGCGAGGGGGCCTCCTTCATATTATTTCCAAACAGCTCAATTTGTATAACAAAGTATATCATCTATTGTTTACCATCCAGGGCCTACCAAGTTGATATCTTCAACTAGGAAACACAGTCCTTTGATGTGAGTATACAACCGATGTCTATAACCAACCAAAAAATGCCATCATTTTCTTCATCATATCTCACTGACCATTTCTGTTGGGGCGTGAAGGTCAACCCTTTCAAACCTACTTATATTTAGCAATCTGGAACTTTGTTGGATCTGCACTCCATTTCGCAACTTCCACCAACTGCCTACTCCGCCCCCTACGTAGCATTTTTCGAGATAAAATGACCAATTGTCCATGGCACACCACTGTTTATCTTGACACATGACTATGACCTCATAACGTTGAGCAGGTTGGTGCTGCTAGAGATTTTGTTGATTTATGACGGCGAAGTGGCTGTTAACTTAGATTTCTCAGGGATACTTTTGGTGGCTAATAAATCTCAAGCGTGCTTATCATTTGTTGAAAATAAGAATGATAATGAGATTGTGATTATTGGTAATATGCAGCAACGCACGTCCCCCAACCTGTATCTATGATGTGGGGACTTACAAATGGCTTTGGGGATAATAGGTTGTAACTAGTGATGGATCGATTGAGTTGATTGAGTTACAGTGCACATTCATTTATGTGCTAAAAATGAATAGGTCTTCATCATATGGTATAAAATAGGGTATGTGCAGGATTATAAATAGTTTAGAAAAGTAGTTTGATTGTATCCAAATTTTATGAAATAATTAAATATCAAATAAAGGCAACTTTATATGAGTTCATGAAAACCATTAAGATGTGCTTAATTTCTTTATAACTAAGGGAAAATGATGACATTAGTTGTTCAAGGATAGAATTTTATTATCAAAGTTAAAATGCCATCTTTCTTCACAAAAGAGCTTATACTTAAAAATAATGAAGATTGCTTGTTGTGATGATTTTTGTTCAATGTCGTATTGTTACAAACTAGAACCATCACATATTTTTCTTCAACTTTATCCTTTTGTTTCTCATTTAAGCTTCATTTTTGTTTTTTATTTGGTAGATGGAAGCATTTAAGGCTTGTGAATTTAGCCAACTTATTTGGCCACACAACTTAACACAATAAAGCTTTAACGCAACCAATCCCAAGTTCCTTAAATATGGGGACATTTGGCTAATTTAGGGAAACATCACATTAACTGATTCTTTCATACATGGACGCTATTGACCTCTAGTTAATAGCCAAATCTTACAACCAACAAATTAATGAGAGTTGCATAATGATCAATAATGTGATTTACATTTTTATAAATTTGAATAATTTCCTTATAAACTTTATGCCGCGACACAAAAACAAAATTTTGACTCCACCACTATCTGCATGCATCATATATGTGTATGTTTATACATATTTATTATACAATTCTCAAACCTATGTTCATCCATAAAAAAAGTTCTAATCTCCAGCTCAGACTTCAGTAAGTGGGGCCAAAGGCTTCGACATTGAAGCCCTATCCAAAGTGTCTTAATGAAACTTCTTTCATTATTTAATCGTCGATATAATTTGATATGTTCCAAACATATTAAGATTTTATAGTAAAATAAAATTGCAAATTAGGGTGCTTCGAGCGACTAATGCTCTCACTGAGAAATATTTTTTAAGTTTTTAGTTTCATTTAATTTTAATTATATAATAAACTTTTATAATAATAAAAATAATTATTATAAAACTAAATAGTTTTTTATTTAAAATTATTATAAGTCATTGAGGAAATATGATAAAGTTTTAAAGAAAAATATATTTGTTTGTCTTATTAAAAAATATCTACTGATCTTATCACTATCTAAAGAGAAACTCTATATCCAACAAGCTCCTCTCGATTATTGATCAGAGCAGTGTTATGATTCCTGAATTAAATTTTGTTCTTTGATTGGACATACTGATCATCGAAAGGACTATTAGGACAAGGAACAAGTCATTGAGATATTCTTTTAGTACATGGAGGTTGAACTGGAAAAATAAGTGAAGTATATTGTTTGCATATTGAGAGAAGATGCTAGTGCTTGGTGGGCACAATTATTGCGAATGAGAAATAGATAAGGGAAATGATGGATTTGGACTTGGTATAAGATGAAATAGCTTTTGAGGGATCATTTCCTTCCCATTGATTTTGAGCAAATACTTTACCATAAATATCAATATTATGTGCAAGGAACTCATTCTATAAGTGAATATAAAGATGAATTCTATAGGTTGAGTGCATGGAACAATCTCAATCAGTCCCAATTCAAATCATTACATGATTTATTTTTGGACTAAATGTCTTCTTCTACAGTAAATTGGAGTTAAGCTTGATATGGTCATTATCTCAGGTTGTAAATTTTGCATTGTAAGCCAAAATGCAACTTAGTCAGCATTCAAAATCACACTCAACTTATCACCAATTTATTGAATTAGCTGTGGAAGGTAATGAATCCAATAAAAATGGACTAAAATTTCAGTAGCACTACCACAACCAAATCACCCAAGCATATTGTCTATGATTAATCAAGATAATAAACTGAACCAAAAACTTAGAGTACAAACCTATTAATTGATATGTTTTAAGTTTTAACTTGATTTTTTACTTAAGTTTGACCAAAAATTGACTTTTCAATTTTGAATGACTTATGGCGATTTTATTTTTTAAAAAAAGTTTGGATTTTTATATGAGTTGAATGCAAAGTTTGTTCAATTTGGATTTTTCTAAAATTAGTTATGATTTTTCAAAAATTAATAATTATTTAATTTTGGGGTTTTTCATGATTTGAGTCCAAATGAATTCCAAACTTCATGAAATCATCTCCAAAGATCAGAAATGATCTAAGGAAAGATTATCAAGTGTTTTTGAAAATTTTTAATTATTTTTAATTAATTAAATTAATTAAATATTTAATTTCACTTAAAATTAAAATAAGTTCAGGTTTGTTGTCAAGTCAAAGTGATTTTAATTTTCTTGAGTTAAGGATTCAATTATAATCAGTTTGAGATATTATTTGTATTTTTTTTATTTAAATTTGATTTATTATAAGTTTTGGAAGGTTTAATGCTTTATTAAGAGTTTAAACTTAAGTAAATTAATTAAGATGGCTTAATGTTTCAAGAATTAGAAAGAATAATTCTATGGGTTATATGTGTCACTAAGTTAAAATGTTCAAAGTTTCAAGTCAAGAAGATGTGTATCCTAATTTTTAAAATTAATCTAAATTTTTTAGACAAGGGTCCTTAATTATTATCCTTAATGATGTCACTAAGTTAATTAGGTTCAAATCAAAGTTTCTAACCCTTGACCAAGCATGAAATAAACACATAATAACAATCAATTCCTAGGTCTAGGAGAGCCTAAGCTAAGTGGTGTGTGCTTCCTAAACATGCAAAAGCCAAAATATACTTAATTAATTGAAAAATTAATCAATGAATACATAACAAAATAATTGCTCATTTATTAATCCATACTCCCCATCAACACTATTCAATCAAACTTAATCTAGGTTCAAAATTTTCAGGGATCTCTCAAATATTTAAATATTTAAATATGTATAATTTTAAAATAGGATTTTAAAATATACATGTAAAAACCTATCTACAAAATATAAGTTTTAAAATAAATTAAATAAAAATATCATAAAAAATAATTGAAAATGTTATGAGAGATCCTCAATTTTTTTCAGGATATTTTAAAATAGGATTTTTAATTTTTGAAAATAATTTAAGTTAATATTGTTTAAACATTAACTAAATAATAAAGTATTAATAATATTTGAAATATTTAAAAGAAGATCTTTCAAATTAAATTTTGATTTTAAAATAAAATAAATAACATATTTATTTCTGAATATTTAAGGTATATTCAGAATAAAATTTAAATTTTTGAAAAAAAACATTTAACTGGATATTTAATTGATTAAAGAAAATTAATAACAACATGCTTAAGGTAATTTAATATACATTATATATTTAAAATAAATTTAAATTTCAAAAAAATTTAAAAATCATCTCTGATTTGAAATTATATTAATATAAATTTATCTTAAAATTTTAAAATTAATTTAAATTAATTTAATTAATTAACAGTTAAAATGTTAAATTTTGCTATTTCAAAATTATTTAAAATATATTTCATATTTTAAAATAATTTTAGTCTTAATTAAAAGAATTTAATTTTATGAGCAATTTGACATAAAACATTAATTTTTTTTATTTATATTTAATTTTTATAACTTTTTAGATTTTTTGTTAATTAAAATTATTAAAATACTAATTAAAAAGCTAATTAATAGATTTTTGTGACACGGTGGTGACCGAGACACATGGTGGAAGTGGATTAGAATGATCCAACCGCAGGCAATGATTATCGGTGGGGTTATGATTGAGCCACCAGTAATTATCACACAATCATGAAATCGCGAACAAGATTTTACTTATCCGCGTCAGCAAATCACCAGCATCGTTGGATGCCCCGCTGTCTAGAACGAGTAGTCCAGATGCAGCCTAATGGGAGAAATAATCATGGGACCAGATCCATGGTTATTCAAAATCCATAGAAAGACTTGATCTATACCGTTGATCACGCAATCAACAGTCCAAAAAATGTGCACTCACAACAGACTACGAGTTATGCCCTAGAACCAAATATCGCATTGTTCTCTCAATATACTCGATATAATCAAATGAAATTTAAAACTTAAATTAATTCATTAAACAAAATTAATGTGAAGTTAACATTTTTTTCTCAAAATAAACTTAATAAAAAGTTAATTGAACTCAGGTCTTGTGGCACAGAACTATAGTTTTAAGGATTTTTATCGAGTGATTTGGGGGAAAAATGGATTCTCTAAATTTGTAGCATGTCCATGTATAGATTTTTAGAAGACACTATGAGCTCATGATGCCTGGATAGGATGCAATTGGAGCATGGAGTGAATGCTCTTGTCTCACCAGAAAAATGATCATCGGTGACTTTGACTAGTGAGATTGAGCTGGAAATGAATAGATGGAGGTCTAGAGAGCTCAGATGAGCTGAGAACTGGGCTTGAGGAGGCTGGAATGGAGAGAGAAGGCTAGGGATAGAATGAGGCTCAAAATTAACCTTTTGCCCTATTCAAACATCCCATGCTTGAATGGAGGGTTGGGAACAACTAAGGGAGCTCCTAGATGTTTGCCACCAACCCCTATGGTGGTTGGAAAGCTGGGAGCAAGGGAAGCCCAAGGACATCCATGTGGAGTGGTCTTATTGGACTCATATGGGCCGTGGGACCACTTTGCTAGTTCAAAGCTAATCCAAAGCTTAATCCAGTTCATAAGAAAGGTTTAGGAACCTTCTAGAATTGGTTTAAATGGTTGGAGTGGTTTAGGGATCAAGGAGATTAGTCTTAAATGGGTTTTTACCAACTTTGACCCACTCTAAGGCCTTGATTTGATAAGTTGACTGGTCCCCAAGCCACATGGCAGCTGAGGTGGCATGGGAAGGGGCTTTGGGTGCTGGATTTAGGATTTGAAGGGAATTTAATGCTTGAAGATTGAAGTTTGGATGAATTAGAAGGGATTTTGAAAGGGTTTGACCATGCTTTGACTTATATAAACTTATTGTTGACTATTTGACTGGTCAAACAGTATACCTAAGCCTTTGTGGATAAGGGTTAGTGCTTAGGGATTGATTGAAATGATCTCAAGGCCTTTATATGTTATGCTTGAAGTTTGGAAAGGGGGTTTGAAGTGACTTAACTAAGTCTTATAGTTGACTTAGTAAAATATGTTTGGATTTGATTAGCCAACCAAGCATTAAGGCTGATTAGGCCATGGTTTGAAGTTGATTTGAAGCTTGAGAGGGGTTAGATAGGTTAAATGGGTTGAAATAACCCATTAAAAGCCTTAAGGGAGTTTTGAGTCAACCTAGGTTGACCCAAAGGCTGGAATTGGGCTCAACCAATTTATTTTGAAATTTTGAGTATGTTGGAAGCAGTTCTAAGGTTTGGAAAGGTCAATATGATCAAAATGCATGTTTTGACCCTTAAGGGCCTATTTGGTCAACCTAAGTTGACTTGGTCAACCAAGTTGACCCAGGGTTTGGGTTTAGGTCCAACAGGTTTAGTTTGATATTTGAAAATTTTTGGAAGTGGTTCCAAATAATTTGGAGGTTATTTCGTTTGAAATGCCTATTCAAACCCTTAAGGTGCATTTTTGTCATTTTGACCCCTGGTCAACTGGTGGTCAAAGTAAGTCTACCAAAATGTACTTTAATGTTCATTGAGTCATAATCAAGGGTCTAGAAGTGGTAGGAGGCTTTAGAGAAAACTCCAAGGTCAGGATCCACTAGATGGCAAGTCTAGTGGCATAGGCTGTAAATATTTAAAGGTTTTACAACCTTAGGATTTCAATTCAATTTTTGGGGTTAGAGACCTAAGAATGGGCTCAAATTTGGAGGGTTACCTCTAGAAACATGTCCTATCAATGTGTAATTGATAGACTCTGAATCAAAGGTCATTTTACTTAGTTTTGAAGTGTTTGAAAATTTAATGGAAAAGGCTTCCAGGACTTGGACCTTTAGCCTTGGATTTGTGTCTTGATTTCTGGATTTGAATTGGGTTTTGAGTTTCAATGACTAGATTTGAATTATCCAAATCATTTATGATCATTTGGGATGATCATAAGTGATAGGATAGGATTGAAGTTTGATAAAAGGTTAGATCAACTAGAGTTTGAGCTAGAGATTGGATTGCCTCGAAATCTAGATAGGTTTGAAATCTGGATAGATTTGAAGTATGAATTGATTTGAACTCGAGATAGATTTGAAATTTGAATAGATTGAGGTTTAAATTGCTATACTAGATTAAAGTTTGGACTAAATTATAGATTAGTTTAAGATTTGAATTGATAGGTCTTGATTGATTTGAATCAGGATTAACCAAGGATTTGAATTAATCCTAGGGTCAAGATTGGTCTGGAGGTTAAATTGATCTGGAGTTAGGATTGGTCTAAGTGACCTCATATCAAAATGAGATCAACACTAATCTTAAGGAAAAGAAGACTAGATGATCATATGGGAAGGAAGCACTGGGACTCATACCTAACAACAGATGATCGGATTTAAATTTGAAACTAGGATTATGCCACAACGGACGTGCTCTATCACTAGTGATTCTAATCCTAAGGAAAGGAATCCCTAGGACTCACACCTAACCTTAAGGAAAAGAAGAATAGATAATTATATGGGAAGGAAGCACTGGGACTCACACCTAACAACAGATGATCAGATTTAAATTTGAAATTAGGATGGTAGAATAACGAGCATGTTCCATCACAATTGATTCTAATCCTAAAGAAAGGAATCACGGGGACTCACACCTATCCTTAAAAGACTAGAAGGTGATTGAACTATGATGGGGCCAAGTAGGCTTAAATCTACCACTAGTTTGTTAAGATCCTAAGAGGTAGGATGCTTAATGACTCACACCTTCTCCTAAAGATCAAATTTCTTTTGAGTTTATAATGAATAACCTAGTTAGAAAGTGCAGTGACTCACATCTAACTAGGGACACTATCCAAGGAGATAATCTACCTAAATCTCCAAGGATTTTGACAAAAACTATCTAACCTGAATGAATTCTAATCCTAAGGAAATGAAGCAAAGGGACTCACACCTAACATTAAGGAAGAAAAGGATAACTAACTAGGATGGGGCCCAAAAGGCTTAAATCTACCACTAGTTAGTCAAGATCCTAGAAGGTAGGAAGCATGGGGGCTCAATCCTACTCCAAAAAGGTCAATTTTGTTTTGTTTTTAATGACTAACCTTGCTAGAAAGCATGGGGATTCACATCTAACCAGGGGAACTAGCCAAGTAGATAGTTTTCCTAAACCTCTAAGGATTTTGGTAAGTACTTTTTAACCCAATTTTGATTCTAGATGCTAGGATGGTGCCACGAGGTACTAGCTCCACCACTATCAGATCTAGTCCTACGGAAAGGAAGTACGGGGACTCACACCTATCCTTAAAAGTCTAGAGAATTTTTATTTTGGTTTTAAATTGGATATAACTTTTGAATTTTATATTTCAATTAAATTTTATGTGGTTTGAGATTGATTGAAATTTTGATTTTAGATAGAGAGCTAAATTTGGAATATTTCAAATTTGAATTTAAAGAGTGTTTTGTTGATGTTGAATTTGATACTCATCTAGATTATACTTCTTGAAGAGTCGCCCTTGTGTTTAAACATATCAGGTGATAACCTTAAGGGTTAATCTGTTGATGTTTAAAATTTTCTCAAAGATCATTTCTAAAACAAGAAGACATTCATATATTGGTTAAAACATCTCCACCAATCTCTTGGTACGCTAAGATAGACATCCAAAGAATCTGGACCAAGTCTCCTACTTGGAAGGTTCTAAGTTACACCATTTATCACAAGCTCAAACCACTCGTGCTTATTATGACTCTGAGTTTTGTTGAGCCTTAAAGACGATGCTCTGTAAGGCCTCAAACTCTTTTGATTGGAGTTAAGCACTCTACTCATTTATGATTCAATTTTGAACTGAAATTCCCAGCATCATAAAATACTCCATTAATGGGGTAGATCTTTGACCCAACATAGAGTGTAATTTTATGAAGAATACCTTGAATGAAAAGATGACTACATTCAAGTACTTATACACATACCTCAATGATGGGATTTAAATTTTTATCAAGAGTAGAAGATTGTTTCATTTTATTAGAATTTTCCTATAACCATTTAGACCCTATTAGAATGAAAAATGGGAACAAATTTAGAAGTACAATAAAAGTTGAGTGAATCAAACTAACCTGAAAGGTTTAAAGACTAAGGTTTTGTTGACCCATACCAAGTTTCATAGAAACTAAATTAGGGTCTCCCTTATGTGAATTTTGAATTAAAATCAATTTCAAAAGGATTTAAGTCAAAATTAGAAATTTGATATTTTCAGTTCTTCTGCAAGAAATTTTTCTATCTAATATATAATTCAAACATGTTAAAGAATCTAGATTCGAGAATTTCAAATTCAAATATGTATAGTTGATCAGGCTTTTTTTTCATGAGATTTAAGGATTTAAAGGAAGGCCTCTTACTCTTCTTCTCTTTTTTTAGTGACACGCTTTATGCATCTTTTTTTACTTTTGGCGCACTATGTGTAATTTCTTAATTTTTGGTGCACTCTGCACATCTTTTGATTTTTGATGCACTTTGAGCATTTTTTTATTTTTGGTGCACTTCGTGCATCTTTTGATTTTTGGCGCATTCGCGCATCTTTTAATTTCAATTGATTTTGAGAAGAGGCTTCACTTTCTTTAAAATCTCAAATTAGTTACTTTCTTTTTGAATACTGGGATTATATGTCAAGTATTAGAGCAGAACACTCATTCTCTTATATAAGGAAGAATAAAATTCAAAGCGGATCTAATTTTTTAACAGGAATGTCAACTTGATAAGGAAAAATCTTTGAATATATTCAACACATGCAAAAGATTCCTATTAAGATAGAAAATTGTTATAAGATTGAGAAAATTTCATTTCTAAAGTCAACTTAAGTTTTATATATAGTTTATTTCAAAAGTTAATTAAACCCATAGTAGGAGTGGGAGGGAGGAACATTTAACACATTTGATGGAGTCAACTATAACTCTCTCCTGCTTAAAGCTTAAAGTAGAGGTCAATTTCCATTAAAAAGGTTAATCAACTTATTTTGAAAATTCAAACCCAATACACTTGAGAAATTGTAAGTTTTCCTTAAAGATTGCAAGTCTAGGTGGAAAGACCCTTAATATAAAATTAAATTCCTACATCTCTTTGGAGGGGGAAACAATTATGGGATCTACACTATTCCTAGAAGGTGTTGCATCATTGCAATCAAAAGATTTATCATGATATGTTCCCATTAAAAGTTTAAATTTTGATGGTATCATTATTAGACACAATATTAGATTATTTTCCCCGCTCTCATTACTAGTCACCCAGTAATTAGAAGAGTGGCACCCCAACTGGTTCCTACACCTCATTTATAGATGATGTAGTGGGACACGTGTAGTAACGTGCCCTAACATCTTCTAGTAGAGTGGATGGGTCGTAACCCTCAATTGGGGTCCTATGGCCTCTTTCTTGTCTTCTGGCTTGATTAATTCTTGTTGTGTAGTGGTCAAAAGGGCACGGTAGAGATCATGATATTCATCTCATAACCTCCCTCCTTTGAGTAATTGAATAAGGGTGGAAATGATTTCCACCAAAGGGGTATGTAGAAGGAGCAATGAACTCTCGATTAGCCTCAAATTAGATTTTATTTAGGGCTTCTGACTCAATAGTCTTTTTAGCCTTATGATTCTTCTTTCTGGCTCTTGCTAGCAAAGGTAGTGCTAGAACTTAACCTGATCTCATACATAGGTGACCTCTCATCAATTTTAACTAGTTTTTATTTCTTATCATCTAGAGTAGAGGGTACAATGGGTAAGGGTGTGACAGTAGCCTCCATTTTGGAGATGGGGGAGATATCTTCGAACCCTATAGTAATTTCCACTAAGTGGAAGTTCTTTTGAGTTCCAGCAAACAAATCTATGATTATTTCTTCATTAATTGATAATTTCTAGTTTTGAAGCTCCATTCCAAATTAGTTTCTGGTTTTGAAGCTCCACTCCAAATTGAATTGGACTACCACCGAAGATGCCTTCTGAATTTAGGTTCCTATCCAAGGAGAAGATAAGTTTCCTAATCATTTGAGTATGCTTGATTTTTTGTAATTAAGAAAGTAATTTAAATTAATTAATCTTGAAATTGAATTTGAATTTGGGAATTGATTAATTGTATTCAATGTTTTCTAAATCAATTATGTTAAGTTCTCACTAAATATGGTGGTTCATAAAATTGACGAGGAGAATTTTAGAATTGAACTTGACTCTTTTGATCCACCAATTGACCAGTGAGCAAAGTGTATAAGTTTGAATTTGATAGAGGCTTAAATTTTGAAATTGGATTTGAATTGATTGATTGAAGAGAATTTTAAATGTTTGGGAATTGACAGAAATTCCTCGAGACATTGAAACCTAATTTGTTAAATTTGTATTCAACATAAAAGTTAACAAATTGATGAGAAGATTAAAGGATCAACTTGACTCTTTCATCCCATTGACTAGCTTAGGGATAAAAATGTCAAAGCTTGGATTTGACTTTGAAATCAAAATTGAAGTTATATTTAAGGTTGAAGTCAAACTTGAATTTAATGTTTAAGTTGAATTTGGAATTAAGATTGAATTTAAATTTGAGGTTGGAATTAAACGGATCTTCTTTAGACTTTGAAACTCAATATATTAAGTATTGTTCAAATATGCAGGCTTACAAAATTAACCTGAAGATCTTAAGAAATTAGACTTGACTCTTTCACCCCACCAAGCAATTTGGGGGTAAAATATCAAATCCCGAATTTGACTGGAGAGTTTTAGATTCATGTTATATATGTTCAACTACAACAAAATGTCATAGAAGACACATGGCAGTGATTGTTGAAGTTGATTTGAAAAAGATTTGAAAATTTAAAAATCCAGCAGGTTCTCCCCTTATTTTGAAACTCAATATATTGAATTCACATTCAACATAAATGTTTACAAATGAGGGGGGAAGATTCTTAAAAGTCAACCCGACTTTTTCATCCCTACAAACTGTGTGGGAGTGAATGTCAAAGACGCCAAAAGGATTTGAGCTTTTAAACTGAATTTGGAAAAGAATTTTATATCCTATCAAACATACTGAATCATAAGAATTATAATTCTATATGTAATGATAATATATAGAAATTGATTAAGATTTGAAGAGATCAAATTTGATTGGAGAAAACTAAATTTTGATATAAGATTAAAATTTTGATTTTAAAATTGGACAATTTTTTGTAAATTATGAAACTTAGCAAGCTTGAAATTTATTTTAGCATGCAAGTTTGCAACATATATACAAAGAGATTTTTGCCTGACTCTTTCACTCAACTAATTAACTTGGAGGCGAAATGTCAAAGCCTAACTTTGATAGAGGTTTCCTACGCTTTCCTCTCTTTTGATACATCTTAATTGATGTTAGCCACACTCACCCAAGGAAGAAACGTGCAGAAGGACCAATAGAAGGAAAGGTAGTTAAAACTATTGATGCAATAAAATTTATACCGCTATTAAAGATGGAGAGAGAGATTTATCCCCAATGGAGTCGCCATTTTTTTATTTGATTAAAAAGTGTTTTTTTTTTAAGATTAATTTTCTTTATGAAAGTTTAATTTTTGGAATTATAGTTTTGAAATTGAATATATCATTATGAATAAGATATCACCTCGAGAGGTGAATATATCATTCCCTAATGGGTTCAAATTCCAAAACTTTATATTTTCCTTGATTATCATAGTCAAACTACAAGGGAGACAACATATGATCCTGAAGGATCAAAATGATGTTTGATCAAAGGTTTGACTATAATAATCTAGATAAATAATCATTAATTTAATAATTAAAATCATGATAATAGAACGACATATCTTTTCAAAGAAAGAAGATATCGCTTATTATTAATCATTTGAAAATGATGATAATGATCGTTAGCTTTAATTTTCCCAAAGATAATTAATTAATGTTTTGAAAATTTGATTTTAGAAATTTGATCTAGGTTTCTAAATCTCCTACAAGCGCAAGCCCTTGTAGTTAATTATAATGTAGAGAAATTAGGGTTTCTTATTAATACTCTCAATTAAAATAGTGGTAAAAGTTTTATTTTTGAAATTTTAAAGCTTGATATAAAAGGAATGAGGCTTGAATTCCAATAAAGTTTGGATCAAGTTGGAACATTTATTTTTGGAGGTCAAAGGAGGAAGGGTAGGAGGCACCTGGGTTTCTAGAACAATTCAAAAGTGCATCAGTCTATCCTAAGTGTTGGGCTTGAATTTGATTGTGGTCAATTTTATTTTAAAGATGGGATTTAATTCCTAGAAGGTTGAGGTCTTATAGTGTAAACCACCCTCAAAACCTAAGTCTAAATTGGGCATTAAAAATTAGTGACCTGAACCTAGCTAATAAAATGGAAAATCTTATCTTAACCCGACCTGGATTGGAGAGCCATCTAAACCACCTAGACGGTTTAAAACCATAAGTCTGGTCTTTCATACAGAAGTGGTAGGGACATTAATTAAATTAAATATAAGGAATTGGGCCTGACATCTAGAACAGATTCGAATTGGCACCTTTGCTTATATAGGGTATTGATTCTTAAAGTAAAATGTAATTATATTTTAGACATAATTAAATCTATTTCAAATGCAATGCTTTCTAGTTGACCTTGGAATGAATAGATCATAATGAAGAAGTTTAAAATTTAAGGCTTAAAAAAATAGGTTCTTTCCTAAAGATTGCACAACATCACCTTGACAGAACTGCACACTGATAGGTCAGGTGGCCTGCTAGAACTCGTAAATTGGGAGGTACCTAGCAAGGTAGAGAAAGTATAATATGATGCATGAAAAACCCTCGGCGAGTCCAAGCTTACTTATTAAGATCATTAGAGTTTCTATCTAAGCTAAAATTTTTAATTGGTTTAGTTAAAAGAATTTTTATTATACCCTCATGAGCCTCCGATCGGGTTCCAAACTAACTCAAAATTGGCATGCAAGAATCATCAAAAAATTTACTATTAGTACGCAATCTTATATCACAATCAACATCAAACAATCTATCAATTAAATTAATTAAAAAAATTCAAAAGTCCATATGGCAAGTGCCACTTAATATTACAACCTATTGTCTGTAGAAAAGTACAGTGGCCAAGCAACACTTACAACAACCTAGAATTTACTCATAAGACTCAAGTGACTTTGAGAATTGGGATTCTTCTCATTCTCCACTTCTTCTTTTTTATTACTTTTTTTTTTTTCATTCTCTGCTTCTTCTTCCTTTTACGAATCGTTGGATCGTCGGGAATGGATATCCAAGTGAAAAGAAACTTCCCCTCAAAAGGGATGTTAACTTTTCTCCTTAGATACTCAAAGTATCTTAACTTAGGCTTAAAAATGGAGGACTCTCCCCTAAGGGATGTCCTCTTTTCTTTAGAATCTAAGTAGGATATGTGTATATCCCATCTCAAATCACTTTTATAACTCAAAAATATCTTAAATTACACTTAATAAAAGAGAAAATTCTAGACTCAAAACAACTGCAGGGTTATCCTAAGCAGTTCTAATTAATCTCAAGCAGTTAATTAATTACAAAATACTCAAATCCACAATCACACTTAGCCATACTCTTTAAATTTAAAGAGGGTCTTAAGCAATTTATGAAGCATCTATAGAAAATATCATTAATTTTAAAAGCTTAATTATTTTTCTCCCTTTAATTTTAATGCTCTATATGAGCATAACCACCTGCATAAGATTGAGTTAGTATAAATTGCCCCTAACCTAGGGGTAGTTATAACACACAATCAATAACATCAGAGAGTGCAGAAATTAAATAAATAATCACATTAACATCATCAAATAGCATGTAGTGAAAACTCAAAAACTTGGCACACAACAAAAAAGTAAACACCGGCCTAGCCTAGATCTAGAAGTGGTTGTCCTAGCAAACCATCTAAAGTGTGTGTGAGGTAGGTTGTATGGTTTGTATAGGTCCTAGGTACAAGAATTAGTTGAAGTTAGTTGATATTCTAGTTAGTTGAAAGGCTTAAGGGATATATTTAATTAAAATTTAAAAATTAATTACTTAAAATTTATTTTATGATATATTTTAAAATGTCAAATGAATATCACTTTTGTTGCTCATAGATGCCATGATGTTTATTTTATCTTCCTTGGGGCTAAGTTAATAGCCTCGTAGGCCTGGATTACCTAATAGTAACTAAAATATTTAAGTGAATTAGATTTGATTAAAGTTTGAAAGATGATGAATTTTAATTAACATTGATAGGCTGCTAATTTTAAAGTTAAATTAATGTTTTCTCCATTTTAAGTGATTTTTGAATTTTAGAAATTTAAGGATTATTTGAATCATTTAATTAAAGGGTCAAAAGTTTACTTTTTTAAATAAAAGTGATTTATGGAAAGTTATCTTTTTTTTTAAAAATTAGATCTTAAGATGTTCATTTAGAATATAAGTTTACTAGATTTAGATTTTTATACATATTATGAAGGTTTGAAGTTTTGACTTGATTTTTAACTTAAGTTGATCGAATTGTTGACTTTTTTTATTTTAAATGATTTCTGGTGGTTTAACATTTTTAATAAATAGTAGACCCCAAATGGAGTCCACTGCTTTTTAGTTTGATCAATTTAGAATTTTCTAGAATTATTTATGATTTTCTAAATTTTGATGCATTTATTTGAATTATATAATTGACTTAATAAGAGGACTTTTGATGATTTTGCACCAAATAAATTCCAAACTTCTTGAAATAACCTCCAAATATCAGGAATGAACAAAGGAGGGATTATCAAGTGTTTGAGATCTTTTTTTAATTTTAAATTTTTTTAATTAAATAAATAAATTAAATATTTATTTTGACCTAAAATTAAATTATACTAAAAATAGAAATCAAATCAAAGTGATTATAATTTTTTTATTAAGTATTTAATTTTAATTAATTTGATATATTGTTTTAAATTTTTAATTTAATTTTAATTAATAACAATTTTTCAAAATTTTGTTAATTAATGAATTTTTTAAATTATTTAGTTAAAAATGTTTTAATTATTTTCCTTTAAAATCACCCTAAAGAGCATAAAACCACTCACAAAGGTTAGGAATCACCCATAAAAATGTTTTCTGGAGTTTAGAACTTTATAAAAATTTTTAAAAAATTTTAAATTTTTTATTTAATTAATTATTAATTTTAACTAAAACTTAAATTAAAATTCTAGTGTTGAGGCTTTTACTTTTCCTAGACATAGAATTAAATTATGATCATTTTGAGATATTATTTGTATTTTTTTAAGTTTGATTTATTACAATTTTTTAAAATATTTGAGTCCTAAAAAGGCTTGAATTTTAACTTGTCAAATTTTCTGATAAATGATCTCCAAAATCAGTGAAAGTTAAACATGAGGTGTTAAATGTCCCTAATTTTTATGTTCTGAAGTTTCACCCCTAATGGAAGTGTGTATATTTTCCTATAATTTTTTTAAGATGGCTAGACCATTTCCTTAATTATTTTTTTGAGGTGTCTCTTATATTTAAATGGGTTAGAAATTTTTGTCATCTAACCCTGAGACATATGCATGCACACCATAGAAAGTATGCAGCCTAATTCTAAGAATTTAAAGAGTTATCAATTTTCAAAATTTTGGATTCAAAATAGACCCATTACTTTGAAAATTCACATCACAAAAATCCTTTGAGCATTTGGTCCTAAGAAAATTATAGGTGATGCCAAATATGTTTAAAAATATTTCACCAAAATTTGAGCTCAATTCAACCACAGGATTATGAGAAAATTGCTAAAATTAGGTTTCAAATAATCTCAAATAACTCACAATCCAATCATAAAAAAAAAAATATTTTACTTTTAATAGATAGTGGGTCTCAAGACCTTTTTAAGGAGCATAAGAACCCTAATTTTGGTAAAATAATGAATATTTTATCAATTTTGGAAGTTTTGGGCTATACATTGATTTTTAAAATCAATTTTGTAATATTTAAATGGCGGCATCGTATCGGAGGATGACACATGTCCTCAGACATGGAGATTAAAACTGCATATGCAATTTTTACTAATCCATGTCAGCTTCGATTCCTAGCCGTCAGATCCGATCCAGATTTGATCCGAAAGACTAGATTGTGCCATACCATCCCACAATTTTGAATTGACCCGCATTCAAACCTGGGGAGGTCACGTGATTCTATGGGGGCGACATGGCAGAAGCGAAGACATTCGATATCACTTAAGAAAAGATCGGACGACGCTGATTCATTCAATTTAATTTGAACTAGAAAATTGAGCACCCATAACTTTCAACATACTCATCCTTTTATTAATCTGTATGTATCAGTTGATGTGTTTGTGCTGTGAGTTATGACTGATCAGCCCAGGCATGACATGAATGATGGGTAGACTGAAAGCCAAAGAGCACAAATATTCAGTACAACCCCAATTATTGTTTTTTATGTGATGTCATAGTTTGTTGGGTTGGTAGTATAGTTAATAAGAGAGGCCTAGAGTAGGGGTTCTTCTAATATGACTTGTGATATGGATCTATATTTTTGAGATAGAAGCCTCTAAGATTCGAGGGTATTATTGAGCCAAGGGTTATAAAGGACTGGTTAATAAGGTGAGAGAAGTCATGTGATAATATGTAGTGCCTTTTTAAGAGGCTAGTACCTATGGTTATGTTTTTTTTAGATGGTGGGGCTGAGTACTAGTGGTTGGACTAACATCAGGAGAAATTTCATGGGAGACTAAATTTTTTGATTATTTGAGAGAATTTTACTAATATATTTAGAGGTTTCTTTGTACCTCAATCCGCTTGACATCATATGCATGAGACATTTCTGAGAAAAGTTCTGGGGAGCAAGATTGTGATGTAGTATGAGGCAAAGTTTACTTCAATGGATAGGTATGCTTGCAACTAGTTAGAACTTTTGGAGATAAGTGTTGCAATTTTTTAAGAAGTTTATGAGATGATCTAAGATAGATGTTGATTCTATTCTGGCTTATTATTTTTTTTAGCAAGTTGATCAAGCTAGATATATGGAGAATGACCTGACTACTATTTAACAGTAGTGGGCTGCTAGTAAGAAAAAATTTCATGGAGAGCCATATGGGAGTGGGAGTTGATATTACAAGTGGAAAAGTGGATTTTGACACTTTGAGTTTAGGAAGTGTAGTTCATATAGATAAATTTTTATTGGTGTAGTATGGCTAGTTAAGCAATTCCGGCACATATATACTCAAGCCATGGTAGGAGACATACAAGGTAATGTTACCGAAGGATAGGCTTATGCTTTTATTATGGGAAGAGTGGACATAGAGTTGTAAAATATCCATAGGTAACACCTGATTGACTTTTTTATGTTCATTTTGAGAGCTCATTCAAATTAGTGTGGAGATTGAGGACTATTACACCATGAGGATATATTGATGCAGCTTCTTGTAGAGGTAGTGGTCCTATAACAGAGAGATAATATGAAGGTGTTTAGAAAGAGCTTATTCTTTTTGTAGCTCCAACTCCAATTTAACCTCGTGTATATAACCTGACAAAGAAGAGGTTCTTGATGCTCCTTATGTGGTGTAGGGCATATGTTTTTGCTACATCTTATCGTATTTTATTTGACTCTAATGCTAGTTATTCATTTATTTTTAAAAGATACTTCAACCTACTATATTTACCATTTGTACTTATATTTTTTCCCTATTTGTTCTTCTACCTACTGGAGACAATATGATTTTTAGTAGATTTTGTCTCTGTGTCTCTATGAGTTAAAATTTCTTATATGAAGTGGAAGTCTAGCTTACTAGTTTTACCTATGTTTAGGTTTGATGTCATTTTGGGTATGGATTGATTGAGTTAGTATATTGCTCAGATTAATTTTTTGAAGAAAAAAGTAACCTTATTTCTAGAAAATAAGTTTCATATTTTAGGGAGTGAGAAGTATCATGTCATATCTGATATTGACTCTAAAAATAAATGAACTATGCAAGAAGGGAAAACCTAAGTTATAGCTCCAATCTCTAAAGCTCCATATAGATGGCACCAAAAGAGCTTCAGAAGTTGAAGGTACTACTTCAGGAGTTAGTTAATTGAGATTTTGTCCATCCTAATGTGTCTCTATGGGGAGCACCTACTTTTTTATGAAAAAGAAAGATAGTACTATATGAATGTGTATTTATTCCACTGAGCTAAATAAGGTAACTATAAAGAATAAGTGCCTTCTGCCACATATTTATGTTTTATTTTATCATCTTGCAGGATTATCTATATTTTCTTTAAAATTGATCAAATATCTTGTTATCATTAGTTTAAGGTTAAAATTAAAGATATTGCCAAGACTATTTTTAGCATGAGATACATACACTATGAGTTCTTAGTTATGACTTTTAAGGTGACTAATGTTGCGACAGTTTTATGGATTTGATGAGCATGCTCTTCAAAACTTTTTTGGATCAGTTTGTTATTATATTTGTTAATAAAATTTGATTCTAAAGAGAAGCATGTAGTTTACCTGAGGAAAGCTTTGAAAACATTGATATAACATCAACTTTTAGCTAAAATATCAAAGTGTGATTTTGGTTGGAGAGTGTTACATTATGCTAAAATATCTAAGTAGTGTAGGTATATCTGTGGATCTTTAAACAAATTAGGTAGTTTTTGATAGGCTAAGGCCGACTATAATATCTGAGGTATATAGATTTTTAGGTATAGTACAATATTATAGGAAATTTATAACAGGATAATTTCAAATTTTTATACCTATACTAAATTAACATAAGTCATTGGATTGAAATTTGACACCTAAGTATGAGCAGATTAAAAAACTGAAGAATTTCCTGACGTGGCTTTGATTCTGACAATTCCTTCTGGTACTTATAAATTAAAAATATTTAGTGATGCTTCACTAAGTGTATTAGGTTGTGTCTTAAAGCAATGGAGTATAGCTTATACTTCCAGATAATTAAAGCCACAAGAGAAGAATTATCCTACACATGAATTACAATTGGTCGCTTTTATATTTTTTCTGAAGATCTGGTGGTACTACTTGTATGGGGTCAGCTGTGATATTTTGTGAATCATTAGAGTCTAAAGTATATTTTTTTACCTAGAAGGATATGAATTTGAGCAAAGAAGGTAGCTTGAGTTCATTAAGGATTATGATGTGATGATTAAGTATTAGCTTAGTAAGCGAATGTAGTACTAGATGCTTTAAGTAGAAAATCTTCTTATTTATCTTTTTCTCTACTTGCTCCTATTGATTCTCTGGCTCGTGATATAAAGAAGTTGGAGTTGAAGATTGTGAGATCCATGGACACATTTTCAGGCATATTACTCTAAATGATTGTTCATCCAATTTGTGGGAGAAGATTCAAGAAGCTCAAAATTCAAATAAGGAGTATAAAGTTGACTGATTAGATAAAATATAATAAAAACTTTAAACTATAAATATCAGATTATGGTGCTATATTCGGCAAGAATTGATTATGGGTCCTTACTATTAAAGATCTAAAGACTGAGATGTAAGAGACACATTATTCAATCTATATGATTCATGTAAGAAGTAGCACGTTGTATAATGATTTGAAAGATATGTTCAGATGGCCTAGATTAAAGAAGGATGTGTCAAATTTTATTTAAAAATATGAAGCTTGATAGTTGGTGAAAGCAAGGCATCATTAACCTGGTGGTCTTCTATAATTGTTGTTTATCCTAGAGTGGAAATGGGAGGAGGTAACAATGGATTATATATGGGTTTTCTAAGATTTAGGCATGGCCATGATGCCATAGGGATCATGGTAGATCATCTTAAAAAGTCTACACATTTCATTCCAATTAGATAGATTGATTTTATAAACTTGTTATTGATTTTATAAACTTGTTATTGATTTTTATGTGATGTCATAGTTTGTTGGGTTGGTAGTATAGTTGATAAGAGAGGCCTAGAGTAGGGGTTCTTCTAATATGACTTGTGATATGGATCGATATTTTTGAGACAGAAGCTTCTAAGATTTGAGGGTATTATTGAGCCAAGGGTTATAAAGGACTAGTTGATAAGGTGAGAAAAATCATGTGATAGTATGTAGTGCCTTTTTAAGAGGCCAGTACCTATGGCTATGTTTTTTATTAGATGGTGGGGCTGAGTAGTAGTGGTTGGGCTAACATCAGGAAAATTTCATGGGAGACTAAATTTTTTGATTAGTTGAGAGAATTTTACTAATATATTTAGAGGTTTCTTTGTACCTCAATCTGCTTGACATCAGATGCATGAGACATTTCTGAGAAAAGTTCTGGGGAGCAAGATTGTGATATAGTATGAGGCAAAGTTTACTTCAATGGATAGAGATGCTTTGCAAATGGTTAGCACTTTTGGAGATAAGTGTTGCAATTTTTTAAGAAGTTTATGAGATGATCTAAGATAGATGTTGATTATATTATGGCTTTTTTTTTTAGCAAGTTGATCAAGCTAGATATATGGAGAATGACCTGACTACTACTTAATAGTAGTGGGCTGCTAGTAAGAAAAGATTTGATGGAGAGCCATATGGGAGTGGGAGTTGATATTACGAGTGGAAAAGTAGATTTTGACACTTTGAGTTTAGGAAGGGTAGTTTAGGAAAGGTAGTTCATATAGATAAATTTTTGTTGGTGTAGTATGGCTAGTTAAGCAATTCTGTACATATAAACTCAAGCCATGGTAGGAGACATACAAGGCAATGTTACCGAAGGATAGGCTTATGCTTTTATTATGGGAAGAGTGGACATAGAGTTCTAAAATATCCATAGGTAGCACCTGATTGACTTTTTGATGTTCATTTTGAGAGCTCATTCAAATTAGTGCGGAGATTGAGGACTATTACACCATGAGGATATATTGATGCAGCTTCTTGTAGAGGTAGTGGTCCTATAACAGAGAGA
Source organism: Dendrobium nobile (assembly GCA_022539455.1). Classification (NCBI taxonomy): domain Eukaryota; kingdom Viridiplantae; phylum Streptophyta; class Magnoliopsida; order Asparagales; family Orchidaceae; genus Dendrobium; species Dendrobium nobile. The sequence continues at coordinate 42,778,282 of CM039734.1, read as the reverse complement.
AAATATGAAGGTGTTTAGAAAGATCTTATTCTTTTTGTAGCTCCAACTCCAATTTAACCTCGTGTATATAACCTGACTAAGTAAGATGTTCTTGATGCTCCTTATGTGGTGTAGAGCATATGTTTTAGCTACATCTAATCAAATTTTATTTGACTCTAGTGCTAGTTATTAATTTATTTTTGAAAGATACTTCAACCTACTATATTTACCTTTTTTACTTATATTTTCTTCCCTATTTGTTCTTCTACCTACTAGAGACATTATGATTTTTAGTAGATTTTGTCTCTGTGTCTCTGTGAGTTAAAATTTCTTATATGAAGTGGAAGTCTAGCTTGCTAGTTTTACCTATGTTTGGGTTTGATGTCATTTTGGGTATGGATTGATTGAGTTGGTATATTGCTCAGATTAATTATTTGAAGAAAAAAGTAACCTTATTTTTAGAAAATAAGTTTCATATTTTATGGAGTGAGAAGTATCATGTCATATCTGATATTGACTCTAAAAATAAATGAACTGTGCAAGAAGGGAAATCCTAAGTTATAGCTCCAATCTATAAAGCTCTATATAGATGGCACCAAAAGAGCTTCAGGAGTTGAAGGTACAACTTCATGAGTTAGTTAATTGAGATTTTGTCCATCCTAATGTGTCTCTATGGAGAGCACCTACTTTATATATGAAAAAGAAAGATAGTACTATATGAATGTGTATTAATTCCACTGAGCTAAATAAGGTAACTATAAAGAATAAGTGCCTTCTTCCACATATTTATGTTTTACTAAATCATCTTGCAGGATTATCTATATTTTTTTAAAATTGATCAAATATCTTGTTATCATTAGTTTAAGGTTAAAAATAAAGATATTGACAAGACTATTTTTAGCATGAGATACATACACTATGAGTTCTTAGTTATGCCTTTTAAGGTGACTAATGTTGCGACAATTTTATGGATTTGATGAGCATGCTCTTCAAACCTTTTTTGGATTAGTTTGTTATTATATTTGTTAATAAAATCTGATTCTGAAGAGAACCATGTAGTTTATCTGAGGAAAGCTTTGATATAACATCAACTTTTAGCTAAAATATCAAAGTGTGATTTTTGGTAGAAGAGTTTTACATTATGCTAAAATATATATGTAGTGTAGGTATATCTGTGGATCTTTAAACAAATTAGGTAGTTTTTGATAGGCTACGTCCGACTACAATATCTGAGGTATGTAGTTTTTTAGGTATAGTATAATATTATAGGAAATTTATAAGAGGATATTTTCAAATTTTTATACCTATACTAAAATAACATAAGTCATTGGTTTGAAATTTGACACCTAAGTATGAGTAGAGTTTTAAAAGACTGAAGAATTTCCTTATGTGGCTTTGATTCTGACAATTCCTTCTGGTACTTATAAATTACAAATATTTAGTGATGCTTCACTAAGTGTATTAGGTTCTGTCTTAAAGCAATGGAGAAATGTTATAGCTTATACTTCTAGATAATTAAAGCCACAAGAGAAGAATTATCCCACACATGAATTAGAATTGGTCGCGTTTATATTTTCTATGAAGATCTGGTGGTACTACTTGTATGGGGTCAGCTGTGATATTTTTGTGAATCATTAGATTCTAAAGTATATTTTTTTACCTAGATGGATATGAATTTGAGCAAAGAAGGTAGCTTGAGTTGATTAAGGATTTTGATATGATGATTCAGTATTAGCTTAGTAAAGCAAATGTAGCACTAGATGTTTTAAATAGAAAATCTTCTTGTTTATCCTTTTCTCTACTTGCTCCTATTGATTCTTTGGCTCGTGATATAAAGAAGTTGGAGTTGAAGATAGTGAGATCCATGGACACATTTTTAGGCACATTACTCTAAATGATTGTTCATCCAACTTTGTGGGAGAAGATTCAAGAAGCTCAAAATTCAAATAAGGAGTATATAAAGTTGACTAATTAGATAAAATATAGTAAAAACTTTAAACTATAAATATCAGATTCTGGTGCTATATTCGGCAAGAATTGATTATGGGTCCTTAGTATTAAAGATCTAAAGACTTAGATGTAAGAGGCACATTATTCAAGCTATATAATTCATCTAAGAAGTAGCACGATGTATAATGAATTGAAAGATATGTTCTGATGGCCTAGATTAAAGAAGGATGTGTCAAATTTTATTTAAAAATATGAAGCTTGTTAGTTGGTGAAAGCAAGGCATCATTAACCTGGTGGTCTTCTATAGTTGTTGTTTATCCTAGAGTAGAAATGGGAAATATTGGATTATATATGGGTTTTCTAAGATTTAGGCATGGCCATGATGCCATAGGGATCATGGTAGATCATCTAAAAAAGTCTACACATTTCATTCCAATCAAATAGATTGATTTTATAAACTTGTTGGCTCAAATCTATATATGAGATATTATTCATTGAATTGTATTCCAACAATTATCATCTCTAATTGTGATGACATGTTTACCTCAAGGTTATGGAGCGGTGTTCAACAGGTTTCAGGTATGATATTGTACTTTAGTTCAACTTTTCATGTACATAATAATAAAGAGTTTAAAAGGACTATTCATGTATTGGATTATCTTTTGAGATTATGTGTTCTAGATTTTTGGCAAAAGCTTGGAAAATAATATTCCTCTGATTGAGTTTTCTTATAATAATAGCTTCCAATCAAGTATAGGTATGGCCCTTATGAAGCTTTATATGGAAGGAAATTTAAGACACCCTTATCTTGGACAAAGGTGGGAGAAAGGTAAATATTAAAGCCATTTTGGTGTACAATGCTACAAGAAAAATATGTCATATTCGAGATAGACTGATAGTGGTGTAGGACAGGCAGAAAAAGCAATATGATCTGAAGCACCATTCTGTGAAGTTACTAGTATGTCATTTAATTTATTTTAAGGTTAGTTTTATAAAGGATGTTACTAGATTTGGAAGAACCAGCAAGTTGAGTCTGAGGTACATTGATCCTTTTGAGGTTATTGAAAGGATTTGTAGTTCTGGTTATATGTTACAATCATTGACCACATGTTTGACATATACAATGTATTTTATGTGTCTATTTTGGAAAGTGGATATCTGATTTTGAATGCAAATTATCCATAAATGATATTGAGGTACATCCAAATCTGAGTTACAAAAAAGAACGAGAAAGGATTTTGGCATATGATATTAGAAGTTTCATAAATATATTCCAATGATCAAGATATAGTGGAAGCACATTTTTGAAAGAGAAGCTACTTAAGAAAATAAATCTGAGATGAGACAGTTATGTCCTAATTTGTTTTACTAATTTAAGCTTTGAAATATTAAGGACTACATTTTTTTGTGGGGAGTGTGTGTGACACCAATAAAATAATTAGACCATTCAAACCATTTTGACCAGACCATATTCAAGGTAATCCATTAAATTTATATATTTGAACCTTTCTATATGTGTCTTGGAATATTTTAGGTGCATATGAGAGTCTACATATAATCTGAAATGGGTCACAAGGCTCTATTTGCTTGTTTGGAAAATTCTAAAATTTTCTCCTGGGGAGTTGTGATGTTAAGTTGGTGATGCTTCAGTGCCAGTGTTTTCAAAAAAAATGGCAAAATAATTTAGTGTGGCAGTGCTGAAGGTAGTACGGAGGCATTGTGGGCTCTCTAAGGGAGCACATGGTGAGCATCGTGGGGCACCAGGTGCTAGGACAAATTTTAATATTTAAAGTATATCAATGCACTATTTCATTAGATTCATTTTATTTGGGCTACTAGTTAGTGAGAAAGAGTAATTCCTATAAAAACTCTATTTTGAGCCACTTCGGGTCATTTTCAGTTGATAATCCTATTCTGAAAGTTGTCTAACTCAAGATATGTTACATTTTATTTGTTTAATTTTAAATAGTTTAAAGGTTGTGGTATTTTTCTAATTAAAATATATATTCTTTTTTATATTTGAATTGAGATAACTTTTAAATGGGGAAATTTTAACCACATAACTTTTGGTATGTCATAGAGAATGTAGTTCTCAACGTTTAAGTATTTTTTTGAAAAATTTTCATTAGGTATTTTTGAAACACTACTTTTCTAAAACTATTAAAAAAATAACTATGCAATAAAAATAGCACTATAGAATAATCAAACCTCTATAATATAGTTATATACAATCTCTGGTAATTTAAAAGAATTATATGTCAATAAAATGTTAATACATTGCACTAGGATTGATTTCTAAAATGATGCATGGAGGGAAAATCCTTAAAATTTTGTAAATAACTCATTTTATGTTTAACATTTTTAACTATAATGTTATATAACATGATTTATATATTGTGCATCTTTGGATGATTTGATGTCTACATTTACAGAGTTCGGGGGAGTTCTATTATACATATATATTTTAGAAAGTTCTATTGCAAAATTTTTAAAGGTGGTGAGAGCACTAAAAGGCTTAAGGGACAAGAGTTTTAAATAAGAGACATATGGGTCTGAAGTTTTGAACGGGGGACATCAGGGTTAAAGTCTTATTACTTTCTGATATGCACTAAGTGTTTATTTATATTCTATTTATTATGATTTATATTATGTTCAGCATACCGTGTTGTGAATTCTTTAGCCTACATAATCATCTATCACAACTATATTATTCTGACACCACTAGACTGTAAGTATGTCATTAAGCTTGGAATTCTTGCTTTGTTTTAAGTTATTTGTTTTAAAATTATTAATAAATGATTTGAGTAATATATTTTGATGAGCTTTATTAGCACATTCTATTTTGTTCATTTCATTTTCAAGTAAGGGCATGGTTAAAGGGCTAGTTGAGAAGATAAGGCTAATTTTCTGAGTCTAGTTTATGTGTAGGTGCTTTTTTTATTATTTTTAAATTGCCCTAGAATTTTTGTATTTCTTATCTTATGTTTGTTTGTTGTCAAGGACTGTAATAGCAAAAATCTTTAATTTATACTTTTGTGGATAAATACAAATAAAAAAATTTTGTTGATAAATAAATTCACATATAGTAGAAAAAATATAGTAGAAAAAATAAGAAGCTCTGGTGTCTATTATTTGAAAAGAAATATAATATTTTTTTCAAATAAAAGATCTTTGTTTTTGTGGTTTCATCTCTATTATGCTACCATCCAACATGGTGTGACATGTATCTGTGAGTTATATTGGGTTGGGTTGTGATAATATATCAGTCTCAATATATTTCTTATTCATATATAATGTCTACTATACAATTTATGCATGCCATGTATCATATTATGTTTAATCATATATAATAATGTTATATGCACACAATATCATATTATTTAAAGTCATGACATCTGGTTAATCATATCGTGTTTTCTTATATCTTGTCATATCTTATTATAGATCAAGCCAACATGAATCAATCCTATCATAATCATAATCTTGGTTAGAAATTGTCATTCTTGCCCGTTAACATATCTTATCCTCCCCTTATTACTAGCAATATTGTATTTTATATTTGTTATTAGGATTACACCACAACTCCATTATCTAAAGAAAAGCCTATCAACTCGCCCTTCTGTGAATGGTATCTTGCTCCAGTCAACTTCAATTAGTTAATAACTAACTAAGCTTTCTTGTAATTAAACACAAATGCCAAATAATAATAATAATAATAATAGTAATAATAATAATAATAATAATAATAATAATAATAATAATACTTCCTATATTATATATGTATTCAATATAGTTAACATGTAAATCATTGTACTATGTTATTAGGATGCATATCTTATCAATAGTGTGCTCGTGTCAGTATGCAGGCAAGTAATGTAAATTGTATCATATGCATGCCACCTGATAGAACAAATGCAACATTTCTAATTTATTCACTAAGTTCTTTTATTCTCATCAGTTCAATTAAAATACTACACATACAAAACTATTCGATGAAATTTTAATATGATCATATCAAAATGCTTTGAATGATAATTTTTGTCACATCTCAAAAATTATATGGTAAAAGTTTGTCAAATTATTAGATAATACATTTTAATCAAATTCTAGAGAAAGAGAATCGGATAAATAATTATAATTGAAAATAGAAGTAGAATTTGAGATACCTGCCATGATCAGAGCGACTTTACTAAAGTGAAGGATAGAAGAGAAATGTCCTAGAGATGAAATTCTCTCTCCTCTTCCTCTTCCCTCTTCTCTCCTCATTCTCACCCAAGAAAAAAAGAAGGGGATGGGCATGGCTTAGGATAACTTATATTAGAGTAGTGGATTTAGATTATTAAGAAATGAATTTTTTGTCCTAATGTTACAACACTTGAGACTATAACATCATAGTGCTTCCAACAAATTTCTATATAATAAAGGAGATAGCTCCATAGTGCATCTCTCCAATAATGTTGTTGACCTACAAATAAACAAATATAAACCTCAACTGCTACCCATCCTGAACCCTAAGAAAATCCTACTAAAGTCCCATCCTCCAGTCTGCAAAATGGCGCCACTTCTGAATAGGTCGCAGTCGCCCATCCCTAGTATGCATAAATTTACTTTAATCGTCCCCATTTGCGTCAATAAAATGGGAAGGAATGAAAGTATTTGGTTTCTTCTTCTTCCCATGCACACAAAGCCATTGAATCCTTCTCCCATCCAAATTGACCCCCAATGACTTCCAACCATTCGCTAATTCTGACCTCTAACCTGATGCCCTTCCTCATCTTCTCTGTTAAACTCCATAGCCTACATCTCCTCTAAGCAGCCGAACCTCTTCCTTATCCTTTGGCCTTGGCGCAAGACTCACGGAGCCAAACTCAATCATCCTCCTCTTCCTCTCTGTTCGCCTCTTCAAAGCCAAACCTAACAGGAGCCGCAAGCCATTGTTCAGACTACCTCATCTAATCTAGAGAGCTTCAATCTGTCAGCTCAGGTCTCTATTATAGTCGACCCTATGTCGATCTCCTCTGCTATTCATACCCGCTCAATCTCCACAAGCCATTGAGGTAGAAATTAGGTTAGTTTTTATATTAATAATAGCTTTATTATTAGTGTTAAAAATGTTATTATAACTAACTATTATTATTATTATAAGTAGAATAGTGTGTGTGTGGGCCATATAAAAAAAAAAGAAAAGAAAAGAGGGAAAATAAAAAAAATAAAAAAAATAAAAAAAATGGAGAAAATTAATTTAAAAAAATAGATTTTATGCATTTTGTCATCTTTATCACCATCAGCATCCAATAATCTCTAAAACTTAAAATCCTGCATTCGGTGTTTGTGACCCATCGGAGAACTCCATATACGCACTCTCGTAACATGGTAGGGAGAAGACTGGTGTGACACATACGACGAGATGGGTAAGCCCTATACATGCTCTCGTAATGTGCCGAGGCATCCCTAAGTGCCTGTACAAGCTCTCGTAGCGTGGAAACGAAAGCCAATTATGTTTTCCAACAGGTACATTGAATCCCCATAAACGCTCTCATAGCATGGTGGGATCAAAGAAATATGATCGCGGTGTCACCGGCACTAACTATATTCACTCTCATAATGTGGTGGGATGGCCCAGTCTCCTAAAATTTCTACTAAATGGGGGAAATGCCAGAAGACTGTCGAAATTTAGGGTGAAGTACACATGACTTGAATAATTACAGGGGACCTAATTTGAACATGCAAACAGAATAAACTAACTGCATGGAACTAAACTTGAATTTGAACACTTATAGGGAACTGGACTTTAGAACTCTAAAATACATGAGTTTATCAATGAGAATTTAATTTGAATAATGACGCAAAGAGCTCAAAAGGATGATAGAAAATTTTTAATTACGCAAATGATAGGTGATAACTCACTCAAATGAACTCTAAAGAACTAGAATTTGAGTGAAGCACATCAAACCAAACTTTGGTATAATGAATGAGAAATCAAAATCTAGATGCTTAATGAATGAATCTTGCTCAGTAACTCATGATGAGTTAGGGAAAGCTCCTACATCCCTGTCTCCAACAACAATCCAACTATAAGAATATACATAAAAAAAAAAATATCAAGTGCAAATGAACAAGCAAGGATTCATGGTGGATACCAAAAAAAATCCTTGTATCTCACTCATAAGAAATAACTAATGGATTCATGCATAAATTGATTGCAAGCAAACATACAAAATCCTTAGAAAATATATTATCTACAAAGGTTCAATGGTGTAGCTACAGAAGAGAACATGATCTAGTTGCAAGAAATAAAATCTCAATGAGATATTAAGGAGTCACCACATTGATTGGAATGAAAATGTTACTAAGCAAATTCATCATATATGATTTAAGTCAACTTCATCTTTTAAGCAAATTCATACCTTCTCGATCTTCACAAGCCATTGAGGTAGAAATTAGGTTAATTTTTTGTATTAATAATAGCTTTATTATTAGTGTTAAAAAAAGTTATTATAACTAACTATTATTATTATTTTTATTAATATAAGTAGATTATATATATATATATATATATATATATATATATATATATATATATATATATATATATATATATATATATATATGAGTGTGTGTGTGCCCCACAAAAAAAGAGAGGGAAAATTAAAAAAAAAAAAGATAAAAAGATAAAAAGAAGATAAAAAATGAACAAAAAAAAAGAGATTTATGCCTTTTATTGTCTTTATCACAGTCAGCATGCAAAGGTATAATATCTAAAACTTAAAATCTTGCATTCAGTGTTTATGTCCCATCGGAGAACCCCCTATATGTGCTCTTGTAATACAGTAGGAGGAACTCAGTGCGACGCATACGACGAGATAGGTAAGCATTGTACATGCTCCATAACGTTGTGGAAAAATCCCAAGGTACAAGTACACACTCTCATAGAATCGTAGGGAAAGCCAATTGTGTCTTCCTATAGGTACCTTGGGTTTAAAAGTTTGTTAGGGATGTTAAATCCTTATTAACTAGCTCGAGGCTAACGAAGAGGGGGTGAATTGGTGTTTTAAAAATTCTCAAATAGAAATCACGATCTAAACCAAACGATCACCCACATAAAATAAAGTGCGGAAATTAAATACGAAAATGCACTAAGAAAAAACACACCATATTTTATAGTAGTTAGGTTAACTTGGCCAACGTCCACTCCCCAAAACCTCTCCTACGGGTATTTCACTAAACTCAATGACTCTCCTTTTGCTCCCATGGCAAGGTAGAGAAGCAATTACAAAACTCTTTTCCATCGACTCTGATGAGGCAGAGAACCCGACCTCCTTTTGCTTCCTCCTAAAGCAAGCAAAGAACCCCGACCTCCTTTCACTACCTCGTGAAACAGGCAGAGAGCCTCTATCAATTGTTGAAGTAAACCTCTCTAGAACCTCTAAGGAACTAGGGACGATGACTAGAGAAGACGACTAGGATCCTGACTTGTAGCAACCTTTGTGAACCCCTCATAAACTCCCCTCACAAGATCTTCTCTCTCACTCCCAAACCCTCCCTCTCGTTCTCTTTGCTCTCTCAAGTCAAGACAACAGCAAATGATATAATCTTGAGTAAATAAGAGATTTTTTATAGAAGGGTTCAAATTTTCCCTAAATTGTAACTAACAGATAAAGATAGTCCATGACGATTGTACGATCAATACATTTTCAACCCTTTCAGTCAGGAGGATTTGGGAGGGGCTGGACGATTAGAAGATTTATTTATTCTGATCTAGGATTATGAGTACATCGTCCTATACTATTAGTTCAAAATGTCAAGTATCATCCAAAGCAATGCTCTAGTTGGCCATACTTTATATGTTGGACGATGAAAAAAGGAAGAGGAAACAGAAAAAAAATACAAAATAGAAAATACAAAATAAAAACTAACAACATCACCAAAAAAAACATCAGAAGAAAGACAGTCTATAAGTACGAAGGACCCTGATCATCAAAAGGAGATGATGGTGGTGGCTGAAAGAAACTGAAAACCGTAACAAATTGCTCCCCAAACTAGATCATATCCTAATCGTGCTGTTGCTAATGGTGTTCCACGTACGCATCAAATCTAATAACATCCATCGCATGTTGCTGCTCTTGTGCAACAATATAAGAGTCGAAATTAGCCTCCCACTAGTCGAACCGCTCCACGAACTAATCAAACTGTGAGTGCTGGCAAATTAGAACATGTGTAGGAATAGGTGCAGGAGCAGGTGCATGAGCAGCTTCCCCCTCAGCTCCCTCAGCTTCCTTGTGCTCCAGATGGAGATGAGTGCTGTAAAGAATATGGAAGGAGCTGTTGGTATAGAAGACAAGCTAAAAATCTAGTTGGGCATGATATTAAAGATTATATTTGGTTTCCAAGATATAGGCTATGATGTGTCCTAAGGCAAGGTTAGGCTTTCTTCTGTGTCATGGATCCCTAATACTTGTCAGATGCTCAATATTTCAAAAAAAAATATCAATAGCATTGAACTCTCTATTGGCCATTATGTAGAAGGTGGTGATTGAAAGGAGAGGAGGAATGTGGACATGATCACCAACCTTAGAAATTACTGAGGTATGAAGTATATATTGGATTATCCTAGCATCTTTTGTCTAAGGTGTTAGATGCCCCATCATGATATGAGACATGTGTATTCTTCAAAAGGTGATTGGTAGGAGCCCAGTCGTAATCAGGATCTTGAGATAAGAGATCTTCTGTGTATAAAGGACTAAAAGGAAGTATAGGTGGAGTTGATCCTAAGGCTTGTAAAGAATTCATAAAGGTGTTCAAAATTGAAAGGGAAAGCGAGTATAAGATTGAAGGTGAGGGAGGTATGAGCAAATGTTGCAAATCTGATTTTATGGATTAGACTTTTGATGATAGCAAATATTCATGATTTTCTATGACTGCCTTGCCTATTAACTTTTCAGGTACACAAGATTGAGTCCAACTCAAGCCAACTCAAGATCGGGCAGATTAAGTCTGAGTCAGTCTGTAATTTTTCCTTTCTTGAGTCTTTTGTAAACATAGTGGTTCCTGATGCTAAGCAACCTTGCACACACACACTTGGGGGAATTTCTGACTGGATTCTTAGAGTTAATTATTTTTGGTAATATCGTCGGGACGATACATAAATCATCATGAATGATCTGTTCAAAAACAGAAACCCTAATTAGGGCATACCAAGTTAAGGCAGTCGTCATTATGATAATTATCCTAGACAATATTTGTATCGTACATGACGATAGGCTCAAATCAGAAAGAATCAGCTCCAAATCTATTTAGGTATTATTTATTTTTGGACATCGGCCAATATGATCCATTTCATTGGCCTGGATGATGCAACACAATTATGCCTAAATTAATCTATTATTGTGATTGTGCAGACTTCATTTCATAGCGGTGGTCTGGCCAAAATTCTGTGATTTGATCTAATCGTATAGGATGATATTGTATCATCCTGGACGATATGAATAAATTTCTTTTGGTTGTCTTAGATCATCCTGACTAATTAGGCTTAAATTACATTGATCCTATCCTGGATGATAAAGTCGTCAAGTAGCAATTAATGAGCTATTCTGAAGCTCTTCTATTTAAGAGCTCTTGTTCTACTCTTTGTAAGATCTTTTGCTATTGTCTTGACCTGAGAGAGCCAAGAGGAGAGGGAGAGAGAGGGAGGAACTTATGAGGGGGAGTTTGTAAGAGGGATTCATAAAGGTTGCTCCAAGTAAGGTTCCAAGGTGTCTTCTCCAGTCGTCATCCTTCATCCTTGGGGGTTCAAGGAAGGGCTACTTCAGCAATTAGTCAAGGTTCTCTACCTGATTCAGAAGGAAGCAAAAGGAGTTGGGTTCTCTGCCTCGCAGGGGTCGCTGGAAAGGACTTTTTGTAAAGGCTTCTCTGCCTTGCTGTGGGGGCAAAAGAAGAGTCACTTAGTTTAGTGTTATACTCGGAGGGTGCCTCTGGGGAGTGGACGTAGGTCGAGTTGACCGAACCACTAAATTTCTGTGTTCTTTTCTTACTACTTTCCAAATTTATTTTCCGCACTTTGATTTTTATTGTGGTGATTTTGGTTTGTGATTGTGTTTTCCTTTAAAGAAACTTTTAAAATACTAATTCACCCCCCCCCCCCCCTCTTGGTTAGCCTTGGGCCAGTTCATAGGGCTTATCATCCCTACAGAACTTTCAAGTGGTATCAGAGCGGGATTCATAAAAACTAAGTTTGAAAAGTTTTTGAATTTTGATCCATCGCTAACAACAGAAATCGTAATGCTGTGGAAGGGTATTCTTCTACTTGACCACCACTATTTGACAATATCCCTTTTGATTTTTAGAAAACCTGCATGTCTACATTTTTACAATCGATTGATTATCGCATATGGATGCTTGTTAAGGATGGTTATACACCTCCAATTGGTAAACTTAATGGTGTTACTATTCCACTTCCTTTTAATGAATGAACTCTCAATGTTAGAGATTTAGCACAACTTAATACAAAATAATTGAACTATTTTTCTGTGCTTTAAAATCTGAAGATTACATGTGTGTTTCTACTTGCTCTAGTGGTAAAGATAATTGGGATAAATTGTGTATTACTTATGAAGAACCGATGAAGTTAAGCAATCTCGTTTGAATATTCTTTTGTATGATTACGAACTCTTTCATATGAAACCTCATGAATCAATTTTTGATATGTATACAAAATTTACTCAAATTGTTACATCATTGCATGCTTGAGGAAGAGAACTCACAAATTTTGAAAAGGTTAATAAAATTTTTTTGATGCAAAGATTACTGCAACTACTGAATCCAAATATCTGAATACTTATTCGATTGATAACTTACTTGGATCACTCATTGCTTAAGAGCAAGGAGTGAATCAAAGAAATCTTGATGTAGGTGAGAGAAAGAAGGAGAAAACTATAGCACTAAAGGCCAACGAAACAAATACAAATTCTTCTGGGTCTGAAAGCGATGAAGTTACCTTCATCACTAGGCAATTCAAAAACTTTCTAAGGAAGAGCCACAAGCATCATCAGAGTTGGAAAAGAGGTAAAGAAAATAGTGAGGAGAAACCTAAATTCAGAAAGGATAAGAAGCGAGCACAAAAGGCGTTCTGGGCAGAATCTGCATCTAACTCCTCTGAGATTGAGGCAGAGGAGGAAACCACAAACTTATGCTTAATAGCCAATGATCATCTTGAACATTCTGACCAAGAAGAGATATTCCAACCAACCTATGACCAATTACTTGAAATATCTGAGAAAAATCATGCATCATATAGAAAACTTAAGAAAACTCATGCTAGTTTGAAATTAGAGTTTTTGAATTTACAAAAAGAGCATGAAATTTTGAGTAAAGATCACCTCCAAAATGATAGCAATCATATATCTTTACTTGATGAGTTTGATGAATTGACTAAAAAATACTCTGAATTGGTGATTGAACATGATTCATTAAAAGCATCACACACTTCACTTGAATCTGATTTTAAGAAATCTAAACAGAGGGAGCACAATTTGAGAGATGATAATGCTGCTTTAGAAAGTGCTAACTCAAAATTTAAAGCTGAATTGAATGCACTTAAGAAAAATTGGATGACACCCACATTTGATCTCAAGCCAAAAACTAAGAAGATGCATTATAACCTGAATCGATTAAGAAATCATTTTCCTGCTGTTAGATGTTTTTCATGTGGCATGTTAGGACACATAGCACATACTTGAACCATTCACCATATTATACATTGGGTGTGGAGACCCAAATTGCATAATTCACAACACAACACTCAAGCATTGCATTCTTCTTTTTATAAGAAGGAATCCAAACCTGTTTGGGTTCCTAATTCTGACATTTGATGATTTTGCAGGAGTGCTCTCACAAAATGCCTCATGGGATCATATGGTACTTGGATTGTGGAGACTCGTGGCTCTTAATTACATAATTCTGCTACTTAATAAATTCTGAGTTACATGATTTTATGACCAATTACTTGTTATTTTTTATTTTTATTTATGGTTCCACTTTCTACTTGCTTAGTCGTATTTTTCTTTTGTCGATTTAGCATGTTTTTGTTTTTAAGATCACTGCCGAATTGATATCTTGTGTCTTATTTTTTATTTTGGAAAATTGTAAAACAAAGATTGACATCTCTAAAATTAGTTAAAAGGGGAAACATTGTTGATTGTTTCCTTTCCTCTAATTTCTTTTAGTCGTGTAATTTTATATTCTAAACAATAGCCTATCTCAAAACAACAACTGGACTTTGCAATTAAGATCTTTTCAATCTTGCTATAGTAATCTATCTTATATTTAATGTTCAAAGTCTTTACATTATCTTCTTATTTTTGAAAACTTGTCATTGTATTTGTCATATGACTTTTGATTCTGTTTTGTGGTTTGTTCTCTCCTATATTAGAGAGTGAGTTTTTCTTTTCTAATATCTAGATGATATACTCACAACTAAGAATTTTTTATGAGTTTTTGAAAGATAATCTAGCTTGTAAAAATTAAAAAAAATGGCCAATGATGCCAAAAACAAAAGATGTGCAATGATGTCAAATTTAAAAAAAAAATACACAGTGTATCAAAAAATCAAAAGATGCGCAAAGAGCGACATTAAATGGACAAGAGGTATAAAATGAGCCCATCAAAAGCAAGCTCTCTTATCTTTTCAACTTTTAAGACTTAGAAGATTTCTTGTGTCACTTGATACTTTTTCAAAGGCTTGATTTTCAAATTCATAATCGTGATTAATTACTTTCAAATATTATTCCATAAAATATTTTTCTGGAACCAAGTATTAAGAAGATCTTTATTTCTTATCCAATTATTTTTCTAATATAAGATCCTTATTTTCAAAAGACGGTTTGCCCTAGAAAAGTCTGAGGTAAGACTAACAGGATCAGTTACTTTACCGTTTTTAGGTTTTGATGATGTAAGTTCATTGATTCTTTCAAATTTTTAATTCAATCACATGAAAAATTTATCATATTCAAGCCATGATAAAAATTTTAAAAAAAATCTTTATTTTTTTGTTGGTTATTTATGTCTTTTGGGTATTTTATTTTTATTGTGCTTAGTTGATTTTAACGTTTTTGGGCTTTTTCTAATCATTGCCATCCATCCTTTGTTTCCCACTTTTTGCAACATCATCTCAGACAATATTTATATCATCCTGAACGATTCGCTTAATTCATTTTAAGATGCCCATCTGCTGTTTGACTATGACCCTTCTAATCTTAATCATCCTGGACGATCTAATCGACATCTACTTCAATCAGTCCTAGATTATCCTTTTTTGTCCTGGACGATGCTTTAAATTACTGGTAATCGTTCCGTACGATCCACTATTCATCCTGGATGATACACATAGAATTACGTTTAAAAGCCTTAAATTCGGCTGATACGAACCATTATTGGTGATCGTCCCGGACGATCCACCTATTCATCCCGGACGATCCACCTATTCGTCCCGAACGATATACGTGGCACATTTTTTAAACATTTTAAATTCGATCGATACGATCCATTATTGGACATCGCCCTGGACGATCCACCTAATTGTCCTAGAAGATCTACTTTTTTAATGTTCGTCCAGATTGTCACCTTGGGACGATAGCCCGGGTATAATCATCCCAGATGATATCTGATCATTCCGAATGATCAGACCACCTTTTTGACCAATCTTCCAGCCATAATAATTGCACCGGATGATCATGGACGATCCTGCCGATCCTTTAAATTCAGAGCCTTCAGCCAGATTTCTTCACACCAACTTCTTCCCTTTGCTTCTTATTTCGTATTTCCTTGCTATTTTCTACTAATGGCTAGCGGCAAGTGCTCTTGTCACACGTCTGGAAGTTCCTTGAGGGCCACTCTGGACCCTCGATTCCTGGAGGTGGACGATCAGGCTACCTACCAATGCTACAAGATGGCGAGTATTATTATTTCCCGGTCGATCAACCCAAACCACCTTTCATATCTGGTACTTGACTTATTCTCTCACACCTCTTTGTGCTTCATTCTCACTCTTTCAATCCCCTTTAATTCAGAGCTTCTGTTTGAATTATTCACAAGCCTTCAAATAAATTCTTCCTTCACTTCTCTTGGATCACATGTGAATCGATGCCCCGTCGAGATCACATATCAGGATTGCCAAGAATTCCTACATCTTTCCACCACATGGGATAAACTCCATACCTTGTGTTATTATCTTGATTTTGACTGGGCTCTGGCAAATCACTTTCTCCATACTCTAATGCCCACTTTCATATTGGAGAGACTAGCACTTTAGTTAAAATGTCCTTCGCACCTCTGTTATTCCCAAAGCTAGTGATCGAATCCATATCACTCCCCTTCTTTCACTCACCACTTTTTATATTATGGCCCATCGAGATTTCAATGCAACTAACCTGATCTTTTGTTATATCTAGCACTTGACTATAATTTGAGATCCAGGTCATAGGAGGATGTCAAATCTTGCCTCGGACATATAATTGCATATGTTCTGGAATCCAAATATAACCTCCAATATCTTGCTCCTCCCAACTATCAGCCTGCCTTCTACTAAAATAATTCCTTCAACGTCCTTCACAGTACTCATCTCCACCCAGGGGATGGGAAAGCTCAAGGGGTCGAGGAGGAGGAGGCTCCCGTTCTAGTTCATGCACCTATCCCGCTTTGCCAGCACTCTTAGCTGGATCAGTTGATGGAGCGATTTGATCACTGGGAGACCCACTTTGAGACTTATATTGCTGCACATGAGCAGTAACATACTGAGGATATTATTCGTATGCAGCACTAGCATAACCTGGACCTAGCCTGGTTTGGGGCATAGTTTGCCACTTTGACCAGCTACTTTCAGCAGCCACCACCGCCACCGCCACCTCCATCCACTGATCCGGGGCCATCTTTCTATTAGTCTGTTTCTTTTATGTTGTTCTGTAGTTTGCTTCTGTTTTTAGTCTCCGCTCTTTTGTACTTTCCTCCTCCTTTTTTTGATGTCAAAAGGGGGAGTAGTTTATGTACTAGTAATTCTATAGTTTGATTCTTCTATTGGAAAATTAAAACTGTGTTTTATTTCTTTTCCATGTTTCTTGAACTACTTAAATTAATTCTTGGTTTGTCATCATCAAAAAGGGGGAGATTATTGCAAATTTGATTTTACGGATTAGACTTTTGATGATAGCAAACATTCATAATTTTCTACGACTTCCTACTAACTTTTCAGGTCCACAAGATTGAGTGCGACTCAAGCCAGGTCAACATTGGGTAGATTAAGTCTGAGTTAGTCTGTAATTTTTTCTTTCTTGAGTCTTTTGTAAACATGGTGGTTCCTGATGCTAAGCAACCTTGCACACACACACTTGGGGAAATTTTTGACTGGATTCTTAGAGTTAATTGTTTTTGGTAATATCATCCAAGATGATCCACAAATCATCCTGGCGATCTGTTTAAAAACAAAAACCCAAATTAGGGCATCCCAAGTTAAGGCAGCCGTCATTATGACAATCATCCTGGATGATATTTGTATCGTGTAGGACGATATGCTCAAATCAAAAAGACGCAGCTGCCAGATCTATTTAGGTATTATTTATTATTGGACATCAGCCAGGATGATCCATTATATCAGCCTGGACGATGCAATACAATTATGCTTAAATTCATCTAACAATTAAGGAAAGCAATTAAGATTTGATTGATATGATCACATCGTCCTGGACGATCTCCGGATCGGCCAGGATGATTAGTTCAAAAAACCTTATTTGCTCCTAGATGATCAACATCTGCAAGCTCTTATTCAGAGCAATGTTCTGGATGATTTTCCTCAATTTTGAACAAATCTTCCAGGACGATCGCAAGATTGGCCCGGATGATCAAGCTATTTTTGTGATCATCCATACTTCCTTTCAGAGTGATGGTCCGGCTGAAATTCTTTGTTTTGAACTAATCATATAGGATGATATTGTATCATCCTGGATGATATGAACAAATTTTTTCTAGTCGTCTCAGATCGTCCCGCCTGATTAGGCTTAAATTTTATTAATTGTACAGGATAATATTTATATCATCATGGATGATAAAGTCGGTAAGTTGTAATTAATGAGCTATTCCAAAGCTCTTCTATTTAAAAGCTCTTGTTCTAATCTTTGTAAGTTCTTTTGCTACTGTCTTGACCTGAAAGAGCCAAGAGGAGAGGGAGAGAGAGGGAGAAACTTATGAGGGGGAGTTTGTGAGAGGGATTCACAAAGGTTGCTCCAAGCAAGGTTCAAAAGTGTCTTCTCAAGTCATCATCCTTCATCCTTGGGGGTTCAAGGGAGGTCTACTTCAACAATTGGTTGAGGTTCTCTGCCTGCTTCAGGAGGAAGCAAAAGGAGTTGGGTTCTTTGCCTCGTCGGGGTCGGTGGAAAGGAGTTTTTGTAAAGGCTTCTTTGCCTTGCTGTGGGAGCAAGAGGAGAGTCACTTAGTTTAGTGCAATACTCTGAGGGTGCCTCTAGAGAGTGGATGTAGGTCGAGTTGATCGAACCACTATAAATTTCTATGTTCTTTTCCTACTACTTTTTACATTTTTTCACACTTTGATTTTCATTGTGGTGAATTTGGTTTGTGATTGTGTTTTGCTTTAAAAAAAAATTTAAATACCAATTCACCCCCCCCCCCCCCCTTTTGGTTAGCCTTGGGCCAGATCATAGGGCTTAATATCCCTACCAAATTTTTAGCAAACAAATTTAGGACATGGTAACTAAGCATACGAGGGTTGACAGTCTTTGATAGTATGATCCCAGTTGTCTTATAGTGAAGATAGGTGGCTTGGTCAGCTACCTTAGTAAAATGAGGGTCGATAGAGGCCCTCGAGGAACTGTCGGTCGTTATCCTAGATTACTTTCTACCAACAATTGACAGAAAATTAGAGCTTAAGGGAGAGGAATTTAAAGAATTAAGGGTAAGAAAATGTTTGAGGCTGGCTATTTATAAAGAATCGGCCATATCATTTAGGATCATCCAGGACGATCAGGAAAATTTATAACATCCAAGATGCTTAGACCTAGGCGATGGTTCAAATGAGTCATGTTGGATGACTATTGAAAAAGTGGATCATCTTAGATGATTAGGTGGATCATCTAGGATGATCGATAATAATGGATCGACTAGACTAAATTTAAAACATGTAACCATTTTTTCCACGTGGATCATCCAAGACGAACAGATGGATCGTCCAGGATGATCATAAATAATTAATGTAGAATTTGATTAGATCATTTGGGATGATATGGATCATCTAGGATGATCTCAAATGATTAAGTCAGATCAGCCGTGAGATGGATGATGGAGGGTGATATGATGATATTGTCCAGAATGATGTGACAAAAAATTAAAGATTTTATGGAAGGATGGAGGTGATTAGAGAAGGCCTTTGAACTCAAAAGACCAGTAAAAATAAAAAATAAAGCAATGAAAAGACTATAAAAATGACAAAAAGAATAAAAAAACACAATTTTTTTATTAAAGAAAAAATATGATAAATTTCCCATGTGATTGAACTAAAAATTTATAAAAAAAATGTGCTAACATCATCGAAATAAAAAAAAAATGATATAACAACTGATCTTGTTAACCCTAGCTCAAACTTCTTATAGGGAAAAATATCTTTTGAAAATAAAGATCTAACTCAACAAAAGCAATTGGATAAAAAAAAGTGA
The DNA here is from genome assembly GCA_022539455.1 of Dendrobium nobile. Taxonomy (NCBI): domain Eukaryota; kingdom Viridiplantae; phylum Streptophyta; class Magnoliopsida; order Asparagales; family Orchidaceae; genus Dendrobium; species Dendrobium nobile. The sequence continues at coordinate 42,758,642 of CM039734.1, read as the reverse complement.
TTCGTTCAAAACTTCTTTTCAAAAAAATATCTTATAAAATAATATATCAAAGTAATTAGTCATAATCATCAAATTTGAAATCAAGTTTTTGAAGATATCAAGTGACACATGATTTCTTCTAAGATTTAAAGGTTTGAAAGACAAGGTAGCTTTCTTTCTTATGGGCTCATTTTATGGCTCTTGTCAATTGGTTGGCACACCTTACACATCTTTTGATTTTTGATACACTTTATGTATCTTTCAATTTTTTGGCAATCATTGCACATCTGTTCAGTTTTTCTTCTTTTTGGGCTCATTTATGCCTCTTGTCATTTTTCCAAGCTAGAACTCTTTTCAAAACTTTTAAATACACTTAGTTTTGACAATATCTTCCAATTATTAGAGAAGAAAAGCTCACTCTCTAATATGATGAAGAGTAAACTGCAAAGCAGAATTAAATTCATATGATAAATACAATGAACAAGATTATGAAACCTTAAAAGTGAGGTAATGACTTTAAACATTAATTATATAAGTTAGATTACTGTAACAATATAGAAAAGATTTTAATCGTAAAGTCCAGTTATAAATTTGAGATAAACTTTTATTTAGAAAAGAAAATTACACCACTAAAAGATGTTAGAGGAAGGGAAACAATCAACGGTGTTTCTCCCTTTAATTGATTTTGGGATGTTAAATATTGACTACAAATTTTCAAAAATAAAAATAAGGCATAAAATATCATTTCAGTAGTAACAAAAAAAAATTAAAAGAAAAATAGGAACATCAGAAATGAAAAGATGGAAAAAATAGCAAATAAAAATCAACACTTAAAACTAAAAATAAAAGAAAAGTTAGAAACAAACGAAAGAATAGAAAAAAAATAACAAACAGCATATTAGAAAACATTCAGTAAGAATCAAGTTAATTCATTTATGTGGCAAAAATTTTATGATAAAGCCTGTATCATAAAGCTGACTGATGCTGAGCAATTTGTGTTTCAAGCCATCAACAAGTAAAAAATTTTCAAATAAAAGGCTCTTGGAATTACTGATTATTCCTGCACCCATTATTATTCTAGTGGTGTTGTCTCCAAGAGTGACCTTACCTCGAACCTGGCCTCCAACAAAATAAATTTATTGGTGTCTCCAGTCATGTGTCATGAGCATCAACTGTCTAGATACCGCATGCTCTCATGAGGTCTTTGGTGAGAGAACATCTACAAAATCATTAAAAGGCGGACCTAGGAACCCAAATAAGTTTGGGTCCCTTCTTATGGAAAGAAGAATACAATACATGCGTGTTATGCTGTTAATCATGCAATTTGGGTCTCCATACCCAATGTGTACTGTGGTGAATAATGTAAATGTGTGAAATATGTCCTAGCATGCCACATGAAAATCATCTAGCACCAAGAAAAGAATTTACTAATTTACTCGGGTGGTGATGTCTCTTCTTAAAGTTGTGAAATATATGCAATGATGATTTATCATTTTTAAATGTTATGAGTTTTGCTTTCAATGCTTTATTTTCATATTCATAAGCAGTCACTTTCACTTTTTGGCGATATTCATTATTATCTATTTCCCATGCAAGTTCCTCTAATTTCTTAAACTCTTTTTGTAACTCAATATATGTTGACTTCAAGGAATCATATGCATTAGATAATTCAATATGCTTCTTGTTTAATGCATCAAACTCATCAACTAATGACAAGTAATTCCTATTAAGTGTATAGTGATCTTTAAGCAAAACTTCATGCTCTTTTTGCAAATTTAAAAATTCCAATTTCATGATAGCATGCAATTTTTTAAGTTTCCTATATGATGCATGAATTTTTTTAAAACTTTAATTAATTGATCGTAGGTTAATTCACATACATCTTCTTGGCCAGACTAACCAAGATGATTAACCACCAATAAACACAGGTTTGTTGTCTCCTCTTTAGCTTCAATATCAAAGGAGTCAGATGCAGATTCTGCCTAGAATGCCTTTTAAAACTGCTTCTTGTCCTTCATAAACTTAGTTTTCTCCTTGCCCTTCTCCTTGATTGGGTGAGTTTTTAGTGTAGGATAATCAGCTTTTACATGTTCTTGCTTCCTGCATTCAAAGAAAACCATATCACAATAACTTCTAAAAATTTTGTCACAGTTACCTTTGTTCCATTTCTGATGGTGCTTTTGTTTCTTTCTTAGAAAGCTATTGAATTTCCTAGTGATTCAGAAAACATCATCACTTTCAAATCCAAAAGAATCAGTATCTATTTTGTTAGCCTTCAACGCCATAATTTTCTCCTTCTTTTTCTCACCTGCATCAAGTTATCTTTGGTTCACTCCTTGCCCATAAGCAATGAGTCATCCAAGTAAGTTATTAATAGAATAAATATTTAAATTGGATTCAATTATTGCAGTAATCTTAGCATCAAAGAAAAAAGGCAAGAATTTCAAAATTTTGTTAACTTTTTCATCGTTAATTAGCTCTCTTCCTAAGGCATGTAGTGATGTGGTAGTTTTAGTAAACCTAGTATATGAAAAATTGTTGTGGATGTTAAGCCCTTATGAATAAGCTCGAGGCTAACCAAGAGGGTGGGAGGGGGGTGAATTGGTGTTTTAAAAAATTCATAAACAAAAAAACACAATCTCAACCAAATAATCACTACAAAAATAAAGTGTGGAAATTAAATGCAAAAAATGCAATAAGAAAGAGCACACCAAATTTTATAGTGGGTCTGTCAACTTGACCTATGTCCTCCTCGGAGCCTCTCCTTTATGTATTGCACTAATTTCAGTGTCTCTCCTTTTGCTCCCACAGCAAGGAAGATAAGCATATATAAAAACTCCTTTCCACTGACCCCAGTGAGGCAAAAAACCCAACTCCTTTCACTTCCTCCCAAAGTAGGCAGAGAACCTGACTCCTTTTGCTTCCTCCTAAAATAGGTAGAGGACCTCAATCAATCACTGAAGTAGACCTCTCTAGAACCTCCATGGAATAAGGGACGATAATCATAGAAGATGACTCAAATCCTTGTTTGGATCAACCTTTATGAAACCCCTCACAAACTCCCCCTCACAAGATCCTCTCCCTCCCTCCCAAGCTCTCCCTCTCCTCTTTGCTCTCTTAGGTCAGGACAGCAGCAAAAGATCCCTTCTTGAGAAATTAGAGATCTTATAAATAAGGGCTTCAAATTTTCCCTAATTTGTAATTAATCTACAAAGATCATCCAGGAAAATGGACTGATCATCCTATACGATCAATACAAATTCATCTCAATCAGCCAAGATGATCTAGAGAAGGCTAGATAATTAGAAGGTTTGTTTGTTTTGATCATCCATGATGATACGACATTATCCTGTATGATTAGTTCAAGGTATCAAATATCATCCAGACCATCGCTCTATTCGGCCAGACTTTACATGTCTTGGATGATGAAAAAATAACTAATAGTCTCGGATGATTTCACGATCATCTTGGATGATTAGTTCAAGATGTTTAATATTGTCCAGACCATCGCTCTGTTCAATCAGACTTTATATGTTTGGACAATGAAAACATAACTGATCGTCCAAGATGATTTTTGGATTTTCATTTACATTTAGTTCAAAATGTCATATATTGTCCAGAACATCGCCCTGGTCATTTAAGAAGAAATTATGGTTTTTTCAACTAATCATCCTGGAAGATCCTGCAATCATCCTAAACGTTAAGATCGAACAATCAAATATTAATTACTTTCCTTAATTACCAAACTAATTTAGGCATAATTGTAATTCATCATCCAATATGATGTCCTAGATGATGTCCTGGATGATGTTCAAAAATAAAATATGCCTAAAAGAGCTGGCGGCTGATTCTTTCTAATTTGAGCCTATCAGCTAGGATGATGATAATATCGTCTAGAACAATTTGCTTAATTTTAGCTGCCTTAACCAGGATGCCCTAATTAGGATTTTATTTTTAACTGATCATCAAGGATGATTGTGATCATCCCAGATGATATGATCAGAAATAGAAAACTCTAAAAATAGATAGCATTTTTTTTTCCCTGAGTGTGTGTGTGCAAGGTTACTTAGCATCAGCATGGTCATTCTAACTGTTGCACTCTACTCTCCCTTGGCAACTCTTGGGCAATTTAGGGCTGCCATTCAAAAGCTTTTGTTGGGTTATTTGTTCTCAGTCCTCTTGCATCCTGGTTGAATTCTCGTTTACTATTTGTAATCGTTGGCTTTCTTTCTATTTTTGTGTGGTTTTTGTTTGAGGTTCTCTTTTAGTTTTTGCTTCGAGAGATGACTACTCTATCCTCATCTATCCCCCCAATAGCTTCCATCCCTGATGGCCATTCTCAGTCCTTCAAGGGTGTGGTTTTTGGATCTTATTATTCTGCTCTTAAGCTCAACTTTGTGCATTCTTCATTCAAGGGTTGTCCAGCTCATCTTTTTTATGATTCGGTTGTGTCTCAGGTAGTTTCTCCATTTTCCCTTACTTTTGTTGGTAGATTTCTCTTGTGTCACCCTAATCTAGATGTAATCCAAAAATTTTTTGTTAGCTTGAAATTGTCTCATGCTTTTCATGTCGGATTGCTAGATCCTTGTCATGTTGCTATGCAATTGATGAATGATCTTGATTATAGTCAAACCTTTGCATGAAAGTCCTACAATATTTAAACGTGTCAAATGCATCTTCTCAAATGGACACCAAACTTTGATGTAAGGGAAGAATCGCCTATTACGCATGTTTAGATTTCATTCCCTAACTTGAGATTGCATTTTTTTTTTAAATTTACAAATATTGTTTGGCCTAGCTTCAATTTTTGGGAGACCATTACAAATAGATCAAGCCACTGCTTCCATACCTCATCCCTCTGTGGCTCATGTTCTTTTGGAACTTTATGTTTCTAAGAAGCACCCAGTTGAAGTTTGGTTAGGTTCTGAGCTAAATGGTTACTTCCAAAAGTGGAATTTGAAAGCCTGTCTATTTTTTGCTCTCATTATAAAATGCATGGCTATAGTTTTAATGAATGCTTTAGGTTGCATCCCCACCTTCGCAATGATAAAGCTGTGTCCAAACAATCTCAACGAAAAGATGGTCCTCTTATTGAGAATAATAATTTGTTTTATAATGAGATTGAAGGAAATAATTCTAAGTTGGGTGAGGTGCCTTTACCTTTGGTTGATGCTCCTTTACCATTACTGAATGACCCTGCCCCTCTTCTAAAGTCACCTATTCATTTGGACCCATACCCTATGAGCAAGCTAATGCTATTAGTACATTGGTTTATTGTTTTAGTGATTGTGACATCTTGAAAAATCAAGGGTTAATGGTGTCTATTTCTCTAAATATTCCTAGATTTGAATTACCTGTTATGAATTGATCATTAAATACTAACAAATTTGCTCATTTTGATGATGTTCTATGTTCTACAAATAATCAGGAAGATGTTGTTAGAAATGTCAGGATTATTACTGATAATAATTTAGTTTCTAATGAAAAGGACTTGGTTGAAAAAGAAAATGTTGAACTTGGTTTGAATAGTAATGCGACTGAAGATGAAGATTTGTTGGAGGAAGGTGAGCTTCCTCAAAAGGGTAAGGAAAAAAGAAGTGATTATTGACTGTAAGTGTCCCTCTACCTCTCAACATAATTATGATGCTCTTACTGATACTGAGGAATTAGAATTTTCTGCTAAATGTTTTGCTAAAGATGACAATGATATTAGTTTTATTAAAGCTCAAGGTAAATGGGGTAGGAAGAGCAAAAACCTTATTTTATAATCGGGTAGAAATTCCCGTTCACAAACTAGTTGTTAATTCATATTTTTTTTATGTTTAAATTGATTATTTGGAATGTTAGGGGTATTGGGTGTGCTTCCTCTCATTTGCGGGTTAAGAATCTATGTCGTATTCATGATATTTCTATTATTGTCTTACTTGAATTGCTTGTCAATGTCTCTAATTTAATTAGTACTGCTAGATTTCTTGGTTTTAAGCATGCTACTACTAATTGTGCTAATAATATTTGGGTTTTTTGGAAAGATCCGGTTCGTATTGATATACTTTGAAATTTTACTCAAGTGTTGCATTGAAATATCAAAGTTTTAAATCTTAATTATTATGCTTCTTTGTCTCATGGTACTAGAAAAATTCTTTGGGAGCAATTATCTTACTTTCATAGTATGTGTCATTTACCTTGGTTGGTGGGTGGAGACTTTAATACTATCTCTAATCCTTCAGAACATACTAGGGGATCTTCTCCTAATTTTCATTCTATTGAATATTTTAATAATATGATTCTAGATTGTAATCTCATTGACATTGGTTTTTCTAGTAACTAGTTTACTTGGAATAGAGGTCATTTATGACAAAGGTTGAATCACATTTTATTTAATTATAATTGGATTAATTCCTTTAGCTCTATTTCTATTGAGCATCTTAGTCGGACTCTTTATGATCACTCTCCTTTACTCCTTGCTCTGAATACTAGACATGTGAATTCTTTTCCTCAATTTCGGTTTTAAAATATGTGGCTTCAGCATGATTCTTTTTTTAGTGTTGTTAAGGAGAATTTGAATGTGTATTTGCCTCCTGATAACTCTATTGTGGGAATGAATAGACTTTGGTTTAAGTTGAAAAGACTTAAACAACTTTTAAATTGGTGGAGCCATAATATTTTTAAAAATATTTTATGAATATTTTAAATGCTGAAGGGACTGTTAATAATGTTGAGCTTAACTGTCAAGGTTTTCCTTCTGATGCCAATTTTGCTTTACTTAGAGAGGCTAAGGATAATCTCTTTAAACTTCATGCCCAATAGGAAACCTATTGGAAACAAAAGGTTGCGCTAAGCATCTGATGGAAGGTGATAATAATACGAAGTATTTTCATGTTTTGGTTAAACAAAAATGTGCCTTGAACTCTATTAATAAAATCACTCATGAGGATGGCTCTGTTACTGAGGATGCTGGGGAGATTGCCCTATTGGTTGTTCATCACTTTCAGGATAGGCTCAATAAGGTTTTTATCCCTAGTAATATTGTCAACCCTAATTTATCGCCAACCTCATCTCTGTGGAGGATAATGATCTTTTTGCAAGAATTCCTTATTTAGATGAATTAAAGATACTATTTTGATATGAATGGTAACTCTATAGCTGGTCCGGATGGTTTCACCACTAATTTTTTCCAAAAAGCTTATGGTATTATTAAGGATGATCTCTATGCTGTAGTTTTAGATTTTTTTGCTGGTCATACTATGCCTAAATTTTTTTCATCTACTTCTATTGTTCTTATCCCTAAGAATAATTAATGTTAGTAATTGGAATGATTTTAGACCTATTAGTCATTGCACTTCTTTGAGTAAACTGCTTTCCAAAATTTTTATGTCTCATTTAACTATTGTTCTTCTTAAGATTATTTCTCCTTTCCAAATGGGCTTTGTTAAAGGCCGTACCATTTCTAATAATATTTTGCTAGCCCATGAATTTCTCCATGATTTGGATGTCAAGGTGAGGGGTGGTAATTCTATCCTCAAGCTTGATATCTCAAAAGCCTAAGATAATATTAGTTGGCAATTCATCTATAACATCCTGCATTTATTTATTTTTAACTTTACTTTTATTAACTTTATTAGAAATTGCATTGAAGGTTCTTTTTTCTCTATGATTATCAATGGTAAGAGCTCTAGTTTCTTTAAATCTTCTCATGTTTTAAGGCAAGGAGACCCTATGTCTCCTACTCTTTTATTATTGCTATTGATTATCTCTCTAGAAGCATTGCTAACCTGTTTGAAAATCACCACAACTTTTATTTTAGGACTAGGGGGATTTCCTATATCTCACCTTTGTTTTTGCCTATGTTATTATCATTTTTATGATTGCTTCTCGTAATAAGATTAATAAACTTATGATGGATTTCTTTTATTACTTTCACACTGTTAGTGGTATGTCTTTGAACAATCAGAAATGTTGCTTCTTTATTTTCAATAATATACATAATGATCGTATCTCGGCTATTAAAGACCTTACTGGGTTTATGCATGGTCAATTACCTATAAAGTATCTTGGAATTCATTTGTTTAAAGGTAAAAAGAAATTATTTTTGTTTGATGATTTAATTACCTCTATTTAGAATAAACTTCAGTCTTTGGAATCTAATTTCCTAAGTTTTATGGGTAGGCTTACTCTCATTATAAGTGTTCTTTGTTCTCTCCCTGTCTATTCTTTTCAAACCTTGCTTCCTGCTAAAATGGTGTGTAATAGATTTGATAAAATCCTTAACAACTTTTTTTGGAAAGGTACTACTAGCAACACTAAAATTTCGTGGGCTTCTTGGGATAAGTGTTGTGGGGTTTTAAAAGAGGGTGGCCTTGGTTGCAAAAGCATGGCTGACCTTGCCCATGCCTTTTCCTACAAGTTATGGTTTACTTTCCATACCAAGTTGTCTATGTGGTTTAAATTTATGTTTTCTAAATATTGTGTGGGGAAGCATCCTTCTACTTGTGCTTTTAATATTGGTGATTCTAAAGTTTGGTAAAGGATGTGCAAGGTTAAGTGGGAAGTGGAGCCTCATCTCACTTGGGGCTTTAGGGTTGATAATATTTTCTTCTGGCAAGATCAATAGTTAAGTTCTTGCTCTATTGACTCCCTCATCAATTCTATTTCTACTGATGTGGTTAAGGTTAATTACTTCATTAATGATAACTAATGGGATTATGATAAGCTTGTTAATGTTTTTATGGATGTATCATTCAAAAAATTCTCACCTTTCCTATTAACTTTGAGTCTAATGATGTGCTTTTATGCAAGTTGGCTAGTGATGACATGTTTCGATTGAAAGACGCTTGGCATGATTTTAGACCTAAGAATACTATTACTTCCACTTTTTTGATGGTTTGGCATAAAAGTATCCCCTCTACTATTGCTACTTTCATTTGGAGAATTTTACATATATTTATTCTTACGGATGACAATTTGATCAAAAGAAATTTTGTTCTTCCTTCTAAGTGCCAGTGTTGTTTACATTTGGAAAGTATGCTTCACATTTTTGTATTGGGGCTTTTAGTGGTTAAAACTTTGTGTTATTTTGATGATATATTCAAATTAAATGTTTTTAATGCAAATATGTCTATTCATTCTCTTCTCAATGCTTGGTTTGTTAATTCTAAAGGCCATATTAGAAATATCACCCATTCCCTAATTTTATGGTTTCTTTGGTTGGAAAGAAACAACTCTTTGTTTAATAATATTAGAATGGACTCTCTGAGGGTCATTAAGAATGTGAAGGATAAATTGCTCAATTTTGTTTCTATTAACTTACTTTATATTAAAGGTTTCAAAAGTTTTTTTGATGTTGCTTCTGATTTAGGTGTCAGGTTGGAGGTGTCTTTGCTTCCTTCTTTTCTTTGTTTAGTTTCTTGGGTTAAACCTACTGAGGTTGTTCAAACTGAATGTTAGTATTAAGAATGAGAATAACAAAATGGGGTGTGGTGGTATCATCAGAGATTGCCATGGTAATGTTATTCTTGGATTTGCGGGGCCTTTTTTTAATAGTAATCCTCTTCTTTCCATTCTTACTTTTATTCTTTATGGGTTAAGAAGTTGTATGTCCCTTAACATTACCATATTTACTCTTGAGTTTGAGCCTTCTCTTAATATTAAATGCTTATTTAATGAGGTGGACTCGGTTTGTGACCCTGAGGCTTTTTATATTGTGAGGGACATTAAACATTTGATGGTTTTTATCTCTATTAACACTTCTCATGTGCTTAAGGAAGGAAATTCTTGTGCAATTTGGTTAGCTCTGTTTGGCACTGTGATTGCTTATTTTATGGACCTTGTGGAAGCCAATTCCCCTGCTCCATTTAAAGGCCTCTTCAGATTGGACAAAATTTCCTACCCATATGTTAGAAGTTAATTTATTTCCTATTTGTATTTCTGTTATTTTCATTTAGCCCAGCTCTGCTGGTTGGTTTTGGTTTGCTGACTTTATTCTGGGTTATTTTCTGGTGGGTAACCTTATTTTCTCTATTTTGATAGTTCTCTTCTGGTTGTGCTATTGGGTTGAACGATGATTGTAACCTCCTTTTGATGGTTTGCCTGTTTGTTGCTCTCCTCTGGCATTAACTGGATGTCATTTGGTGACTAGTTTTTGGATCCACATCATTTTTTATTTTTGTGTGTAGTTATTGTGCTTTGTGGTGGTTTAGCTATTATGCTTGCTAGTTATTAATGTTTTGCTTCTACCCATGGCTGGTGGTTTGGGATAGTTTGATTTGTCTAGCTTTTTGGAGTAGGTCCTATTACTTTGAGAGGACTATGATGGTAAGTTTTTGTGGGTACATGACTAACTGTAACATGTTTCATTGGTGGTACTTTCAACTTCATTTCTATTATTTAATTTTGTGTCTATCTTGCTATGCTTTTCTCTCTTTTTTGCAGGATCTTTTTTGTGCAGGTCATTGCTCTACTAATTTTTTGAATAGGAAGCTCGCGCTAAAGGTTTACATTTATTGCTTCCCCTCCTTTTGGGTGCTCTTTCTCATGCACCATAGAATGTATCTAGGCTCTTATATAATTTTGTGTAGCAAGGACCTTGAGCTCATAGGATTTTTTTTATTTTATTTTTGTAGCTCTTTTGAGTAGTAGTGAGCTCGAGGTCCCTATAAGGACCTTGTATTTTTGGCTTTATATCAACGCGTTGGCCCCTTCGTAGGTTTCCCTAAGAAAAAAAAGGTTACTTAGTATCAGGACCCACTTTGTTACATTTGACTCAAGAAAAAGTAAAAACTCTTGACGTATTCTTATAGACTGACTCATTCTTAATCTACCCAATCTTAAGCTGGCTTGATTTGCAATTGACCTTGTGGACCTAAAACGTTAGTAGGCAAGATAATCGTAGAAAAATAAAAGTGTCTGAAATGTTTGCTATCATCAAAATTGTAATCCTGAATCTAGATTTACAATAGTATACATGTCAGATATCGATTCAATAGGTTTCATACAAAAAAGTTCGTAGTCATCCAGTAAAATATTCAACCTAGATTGTTTAACTTCGCTTGTGCCTTTATAAATGATACATAATCTATCTCATATTTCCTTACCAATAGTATAAGTTGAGACACGCATGTCATCTTCTGATTTCAAAGCACAGAAAAATATTTTAAGTATTTTGCATTAAGTTGTGCTAAATCCCTATCATCAAAAGTCCATTTATAAAATTAAAGTTCGGTTTTATGCCATTGATTTCACGTGGTGGTGGTGAATAACCTTTTTTAACAAGCATCTACATGTGATAGTCAATTGATTGTAAAAATATGGACATACGAGTTTTCCAGAAATCTAAAGGTATATTGTTAAACAATGGTGGTCGGGTAATGGAATACCTTTCCATAGTATTTCTATTACCAAATTTAGTTATGGATTGAAATTTAAAAGTTTTCAAAAACTATGTTTTATGAATCCCGCTTTGATACAACTTGAAATTTTGTTTGGGATGTTAAGCCCTTATGAACTACCCCAAGGCTAACCAAGATGACGGGTAAATTGGTGTTTTAAAAATTCTCAAATAGAAATCACTCTCTAAACAAAACAATCACCCACATAAAATAAAGTGTGAAAATTAAATACAAAAATGCACAAAGAAAGAACACACCAGATTTTATTGTGGTTCGATCAACTTAACCTATGTCCACTCCCAGAGCCTCTCTTTCGGACATTGCACTAACTTCAGTGACTCGCCTTTTACTCCCACAACAAGGTAGTGAAGCCTTTACAAAACTCCTTTCCACCAACTCCGGTGAGGCAAAGAACCTGACCTTCTCTTGCTTCCTCCTGAAGTAGATAGAGAACCTCGACCTCCTTTTGCTTCCTCATGAAGAAGGCAAAGAGCCTCGATCGATCGCTCAAGTAGACCTCTCTAGGAGCTCTAAGGAACCAGGGATGATGACTGAAGAAGACGACTAGGATCCTTGCTTGGAGAAATCTTTGTGAACCCCTGACAAACTCCCCCTCACAAGATCCTCTCTCTCTCTCCCAAGCTCTCCCTCTCCTTCTCTTGGCTCTCTCAGGTTGAGACAACAGCAAAAGATATAATGTTGAGTAAACAATAGATCTTATATAGAAGGGCTTCAAATTTTTCCTAAATTGCAAATAACCAACAAAGATCATCTGTATGATCAGTATATTTTCAATCCTTTTGGCCAGGACGATCTGGGAGGGGCTGGACGATTAGAAGATTTATTTATTCTGATCGTCTAGACGATGAGTACATCATCCTGTATGATTAGTTCAAAATGTCAAGAATCGTCCAAAGCATCGCTCTGTTTGGCTAGACTTTACATGTTGGACGATGTAAAGATAATTGATCATACATGCCGATTATTGGATCGTCCTATATGATTAGTTCAAATTAGTAAATATCATCCAACACATCATTCTGTTCGTCTAGGATGACTAAGTAAGAAACTAAGGTTATTTAAACTGATTATCAAGGATTGCCCAGGACAATATGATCAATTAATCAACCTTAATTTCTTTCTTTAATAATTAGTCTAATTTAGGTATAATTGTAATGCATCATCCAGGATGATGTCCTATACGATGTCTAAAATAATAACATGCCTAAAAGAGTTGACAGCTGGTTCTTTCTAATTTGAGCATATTGTCCAGGACAATGCTAATATTGTCTAGGACAACGCTAATATTGTCTAGGACGATTTGCTAAATTTGGCTGCCTTAATGAGTATGCCATAATTAGGGTTTCTATTTTTAACTGGTAATCCAGGATGATTTGGGATCATCCCGAACGATATGATCAAAAATAGAAAACTCTACAATAGATAGAATTTTTTCCCCTGAGTGTGTGTGTGCAAGGTTACTTAGCATCAGGATCCACTTTGTCACATTTGACTCAAGAAATCGTAAAAATATTTGAAGTACACATATACTAACTCAGTCCTAATCTACCCAATCTTGAGCTGGCTTGATTTGTAATTGACCTTGTGGACCTGAAACGTTAGTAGGCAAGGCAATAGTAGAAAAACAGATATGCCAACAATATTTGCTATCATCAAAAATATAATACTTGAATCATGATTTGCAGTAGAGTCCCCATAAATGCTCTCGTAGTGTGGTGGGATCAAAGAAATATGGTCACGGTGTCGCCCGACACCTACTTTACTCGCTCTCATAGCATGGTGGGATGGCCCAATCTCCTGAAGTTTTCCCTAAACAAGGGAGATGCCATGAAGCTATCAAAATTTAGGGTGAAAGCACACATTACTTTAGCAAATTATAGGGGATCATATTTGAACCTGCAAACTAAATGAACTAAGTGCAGGGTCCCTAAATCAAACTTTAATTTAAACATATATAGGGAACCAGACTTTAGAACTCTAAAATACAGAAGGTGTTTATCAATGAGAATTTAATTTGAATAATGACACAAAGAGCTCAAAAGAATGATAGAAAATTTGTAATTACACAAATGATAGGTGATAACTCACTCAAATGAACTCTAAAGAACTTTAATTTTTATGAAGCACATGGAATCAAACTTTGGTTTAATGAATGAGCAATCAAAATGAAGATGTTCAGTGAATGAATTCTACTCATTGACCTGTGATGGATTAGTGAAAGCTCATACATCCCTACCACCAACAACAATCCAATTATAGGAAGATACATAAAAAAAATATCAAATACAAATGAACAAGCAAGGATTCATGGTCGATACAAAAAAAAAAATCCCTGTATCTCACTCATAAGCAATAACCAATGGATTCATGTATAAATTGATTGCAAGAAAACATACAAAATCTTTAGCAAATTTATTATCTACAAATGGTCAATGGTGTAGCTGCAGAAGAGAACATGATCTAGTTCAAAGAAACAAAATCTCAATGAGATACTAAGGAGTCGCCACGTTGATTGGAATGAAAATTTCACTAAGAAAATTATTTATATAAGATTTAAATCAGCTTCATAAGATAGTGGAAGACCTATAACATTCAATATGGTTCATCTATCAGAAAAAATGAAGAAACTAATCATATACATAGTAGTTCATTCAAAGGAAATGACGAACAACATCAACCAAACATCTAGCAAATGCACAAATTCCCTACGATCAGGAGAGTTTGATAAGTGGCATATGATGAATTCAAAACATATAAGAAATAACGAGTGATCTAAAACGCAACAACCTTCTCGCATGCAAGGATTAAATTGAAGATCTAATAACTTGCTTACAAAAAATGACTCATTATGGATAAAAATCCTACATCCCACTCAGAAGTAACAAGAAATTTGAAGATCAATGAGTAATCGAGAAAAAGACTCACGATGGATGAATAGCTAAACACCTGCTCACAAACCAATAGGGCTGCAAACGAACCGAGCCGAGCCGAGTATGTAAGTGTTCATGTTTGTGTTCGTTTAATATCAGCTTGTTCAAGTTTGGTTCATGTTTGTTCGAGCTTTATTGTTTGTGTTCATGTTTGGTTCATTTAAATTAATGAGTGTTCATGTTCGGTTCATGTTCAGTTCATGTTTGTTCGTTTAGTGCTTATCGAGCTTGTTCACGAACATATTTAACGAATTTTTTTCAACTATCAAACAAATACGTTCACGAACATATTTATGAACAAACACATTTATAATAAAAGCAATTGTCTATATAACAAAGGCAATGATTATTTATATTTATTAATTTTATAGTTAAATTTTAATTATGTTTATCTAGCTTATTCACGAGTTCAAAATCGAACAAGAATCAAGCTTTTATCGAGCTTCTTATCGAGCTTAATGTCGAGCTTGTTCACGAACTTCAAATGATGTTGTTCGCGAACATAAATGAGCCGAACGCATTAGCGTTCAAGTTTGTTTATTTAAGAATCGAGTATTTAAAATATTGTTCAAGTTTGTTTGTTTAGTTAATTAAACGATCACAAACGAGCTTTAATCGAACCGAACAACGAGTAGCTCATCGAACGTTTGGATCGCTTGCAGCCCTACAAACCAATGTCAGCAATTCACAATCAATCTAAAAGGAGCATATAACATAGGTGCATGCAGTTCATCTCAATCATGGATAGCATGTTCATGAAGGACATATTAAGAAGATGAAATGAATACTAAGATTTCCCTCCAATCAATGACAACCAGCTCGAAGATAGATACAGTAGCTATCTATGAAAACTAAAAGTCAACGTATAATGACCAGGATATGTTGTTGATGAATGTATGTAGGATTTATTAGTAATGAGTATAACCCGCCTAGCAATTAACATTAGCTCACAGAAAAATACATGCAAGAGACTTGTAGCGAGAAAAATTCCAAATGATTATAATGAATGTGAATGTCTACAAACTACTGAAGGAGGCTCGTTATACATTCAACATATCATTTGTAAGCAAATATGAAAGAACTGCAATAACAGTGAGTGCCTATAACTGATTATAGGAGAATCATTAGTACACAACAATCTACCTACAGAAACTAACAAATAGTACATGACAGTCTACCTATATGAAAAAGGTAAATGACAATAATACGATGCCACACCATTGGATCCGCAACACTCATACAAGCGGAAAAAAGGCATGTTTCAACTCATAAATAGAATGTTGCATGCACTCAAATGACAGTCACCTGTATAATTGACCGGCACTAAATATTACCAAAAAATGCCCTCGCACGTGCACTATAATATGTATACACATAAACATAATGAGATATATGTGCAATCATACACCTGTATGGACCCCAATGAGCATGTTATGGGCATACACGTGATGTCTAAGTATGTTATGCGGGTCAAACAAAAAACCTTAGTTTGAGCCCGAACCACTATCAATAATAAATATTGATGATAAGGTTTAATCAATAAAATACAAAGCCCATAAGATACCCCGATGATGGCCGTATTGAATATAAATGTCAGCTTGATGGGTTAATTTTCAAGCATATGATAAAAGCAAACTTTCATATTAAAGTTAATCCTCTATCAACAATAAACAGAGTCAATATGGTTCAATCAATAAAATAATTAGCCCATAAGATACTCCGATGATGGTTGTGTTGAATGTAGATCTCAATTGGAGGGGTTAATTTCAAATATTTTTATATTCTTCCCAAATGTCCATGAAACTCTAAAAAATATCAGAATGAAAAATACTTAAAACTGAAATAAATCATTAATCACTTAAAGCAAAATCCATCCATCATCCACAATAATTTATCGAGATGAATAAATTTGAAAATACACTTCAGCTCACACAGAGTTAATGTCTGGTCGAGTATATTACTAGGATTCAATCTTAAACCATCTATTACTAGTAAATATGTGGAACATATCCTCTAATCAACAATTTTGCCACTAAATGGAACGACAGGTAAACAGTTATGATCGGGGCTCTATGAACCAAGTGGTTTACCACCAAATGGACCACTAAATTATAGTTATGGCCAAAGCCTGTATGCTCCCTAATGACACTAAGTCCTTCAAATATGAATTAATAGGATATAATGAATAGGGAAAAAGACCCTCTATTAGCTAATGAGGATTCAAATTTTCCCCCAAGGAAAATATTCACACAAGGTTTATAAGGTACTCTTGCATGAAGCAACCCATGGCTGCCAATAATGATCCTTCTATCAGGTTGGGTCAACTACATCCTCTAACTAAGTTGACCATGGACCATGATGACTCTGGTTGACAGAACTATGGGATCTTGATTGGGTCTATCATCCATTCCCCCACCATCCTCCTTAAGTGAAAAAAGGTAAAAATTTTGAATTTTAAATATCAAACTCTCAAATCCTAGACCCATGATGCAACTATACACCAGATAACATGTTTCTCTATGTAGTTGATTGATGTCTAGCCTTAATCAAACATTCTCTTATGCTATTTGGGGGTGGTAATTAACTATAGGGGCTTGTGCCTATAGGAGACCAGAACTCGGATCATAAAGTCCTCACAAACTGAGAGCAAAATCTTTGGGTATCAACTTATATACAAACCCAATATGACTTACTAAAATTCACTCCATAACTCAATTCGTTAAAGCTCCCCCCAAAAGGGGGGGCGGGGGGGGGGGGTGGCCGAGGCGTGAATTTTTTTGATCCCACATCCGCTGCACTTGCTCAATCTAAACTTCAAATAAATAGAGGGTATCATCATTGCGCTCTCAAGCATAGCGCCATAGCTCTCCAAATAGGATTTTCATCCATGCAAGAATTTCAATATAGATAATTTATAGGTCATTAATCTAATGCAAATAAGAGTTATTATGAAAGTGTACTTTGAATGGTAAAAGGAAAGTGTCTAGTAACTTTTTGGATTATTTCATAATTTTTCAAATTATAGTAGTTTATTGTGAGTTCAAGCAAGACTAGGTCCAGTAAAACATATTATGGATGAGTACTTCATCGAGGGATTTGGAAGGGATGGTTGAAGAGGCTAAGGATTTATCATGGGAGTATTGAGAGAATATAGAAGAAGGTTTCTATATCAAGTGAATATTGGGTTTAATGGAAAAAAAAATACAATTCTCACTACTTACCATAATAAAAGCATGAAAAAGCCACCGAACTGGTTCCAAGAGTTCGATAAACCATCAAGCTTTCCTCTCAAAAGTAACACTACAAATTTTTATCAAAATATTATTCATTCATTTCTTTCTCCAAATAGAGTATTTATGGAGTTTTAACATTAATTAAAAAAAAAAGCAAATAAAGAAATCGAAAGGGATTTAGGATTGGGCCAAGGTGAAGGAGTGCAAGAGGTTGAAGCATCCCCTTGGTCAAAAGAACTTTTAGCCAACAATGTGAGTGAGGGAAGTGGTTGTTTGATTGTTCAAATTTCTAAAAACCACTTTCATTTT
The DNA here is from genome assembly GCA_022539455.1 of Dendrobium nobile. Lineage (NCBI taxonomy): Eukaryota > Viridiplantae > Streptophyta > Magnoliopsida > Asparagales > Orchidaceae > Dendrobium > Dendrobium nobile. The sequence goes on along the minus strand of CM039734.1, from coordinate 42,740,786 downwards.
AAATTTAAATTGCATCCCCCTATAGATTCTTTGCAAATTTTAAAGTTAAAAATTTTGAAATTCAAATTTTTTAAATTTGCAAATAGGTGATATGATGAGGAGCAAGTAGATGTCAGGTTGCTTACTTATATGATTTATAGCTAGGTTTAGGCCAACTCACTAGCTCACTCAATAGTCTAAAGATTAGTGCATATATGCTAAAGTTTCTCACATGCTCCTTTAGAGAGTAGAGCCTTCTTATTTGGGATTATTTAGCACCAAAAAAGCTTTTAAGCTACTTTGAAATAAAAAAAGTTAACTTGATTATTGAGCTAACTAATAATAGTGATGACTTATTAAGATGACTTGTGTTCAAAGATTAAGTAGTTTAATAATCAACTTGAAGGTTCCTAATATACATAACCCCACTAGAGGAGTCCAACCATACACACCTCTTCAACTTCTTACAAACTGGAGGGTTCCAAGATATGAATTTGTTAGTAAAGGCTAGTTATTAAAATTCAAAATGCTTTAAGCATAATAAGATTTATTCATCTTAAATATATTTATGTTGTATTTTTTTATTAATATAATATAGTTTTTGGGGATCCTTTGTTCAAATAAAAAAAATAAACATTCATAATATCACTTTATACTCAAATCTAACTAATTCATGCCACTTCTTTTATTGGAATGTGCTAGCATGCTCAATTTAAGTTACTTGAGCTTGACAAGGTCAATACCTCTTACTTGATACACTAGCCTTTCTTAGAGATGATTCAAAATATTCTTCCTGTTTTAATTTAGTCAAGTCATTAATGCATGGTTAGGTTCAACTCAGCTTAATTTAATTAGAAACCCTACCCAAATTATAGCCTAAGTTTATTAGGACTAAACCTTAAAATGACCATAGGATCCTTTGGTCCTAGCAAAGCCCAAACAAGAAAACAATAAATTTCTCAATTCTTAATTGTAAATCCACCCTTTTGGCTATGTTTATCTAGAACTAGCCTTAGGTTAGACTTAACCCTTACTTAACATTATTAGTTTTGATAAACTCACATGGTGTTCTAAGCACTCTATGAATTTCTCTAGTTGTGTATTTTATGTAATATGGTTTTAATTAATAATTAGATCTCTTAATTTTGAGCCTTAAATCAAAATTTGACCAAAAGTCAACTAAGACCCAAATTTTTTTATCCATTCAACCAAACTGATTCTTTCAAACCAATTAATCAATTGATTGGCTAGACTTCTTTCATAAGGTTTTTATCCTTCATCATAAATGAATTGATCCTAGTTGACCATTAGACTAGGTTATGACCCCATGATTCCTAATTAAGTCCAATTAGACTTGCTTAAGTAACCTAAATACAATAATTAATTAATGTCCAACCATCCTAATAGCTTCTAATAAGTTAGAAATGACATAATTGAACCAATGAGCCTTCTGACTAGCCTAAATAAAGCCTTTGACCCTAGCTCAAATGGATAGAATTGATCTAATGAGACCAAAATCTTCAAATTGATTGAACCGAATGCTTGAATTAATTTCAATAATTTAACCATAGTTGACCTAATATTAATTGGCCATAGATTTGGCCAGTTGGGACACTTAGACAAGAAAACCCAAATTAAACCCCTTGGACCATTTTGGCCAATTTGACCATTACTTTCTTGACTCATATCAACACTTAATTTAGTCCAATGTGGTGAATTGGACTAATTGATTAAAACTGATCCAATTGAATCCTTTATGAAAGATTGACTAACTTGATCAAATTAACTTTTATCAAATCTACCTAAGTGGACCCACTAAGCAATGTAATGAGTGAAAGCTCTTTGTTCAATCATGTCTATGCTCACACAAGCTTCCTAGAGAAAACTCTAACCTTATGTGCCTCTAGCAAGCTCTAGCTATCAATAATCTTAAAATTGTTTTTTGTGTTTTAATATGCAAAAAATCATTGGCATTTTGAAATCTTCAAATTGATATAAACAATTCAAAAGTAGATTTATCCAATCTCAATCATACAGTTTCCATATTTCATTTTTAAAAATCCTATTTCTTGAATTTCTAAAAAATAAAAAGTAATTGAAAACAAAATACTTTCGTTGCATATGCTTGTTCTTTAAGCATAGATTCCAATTTTAAAAATCTGTTTGAGTGATTTAAAGTAGTTTCATATCAATTTGGAGTTTTCCAAAAATATTTGATAATTATATATTTAATATGGTACTTATAATAATTTTGAAAATATCAAATAATTTTAAAAAATAAGAACTTATTTGCGATTTATTCTAGCATGCGTATGAGCATTTGGTTTAAATTGTTAAGAGAGTTGCTATTTGCATGTTTTACATTCTTGCAACTTGTATTATTTTGATGATTACAAATATTATTGTTTGATGTATAGATATCTCCTAACACTTTTTAGAAGATTTGTTTTTGCTCTAGTGTGTACTAACATTTCAGGAAAATCAACTCCAAACTATGAAGACTTCAAATCAAATTCAGCATCGAATCATTTATAAATTAAAAGCTTTAAAAATGTTTTTGAATTGAGATGGAGTGATTGTAATTGAGTGAATATTCACAACACACACATATGGGGGAATAATTTTTGTGAACTGATCATACGAGACGAACATAGTTTGTACGGGATGATCATGTCAATTAATCCCTCGGAAGAGCAATGGATCGAACAGGCAGTGAGAAAATTTTTCTAAGTCCTAATCATCCAGACAAATTTAATATTGATCCTGTGACGAATGCCTCTGGATTCTCACGTTGCACTGTTCGTCCAGACGAAATGCATGGTTCGTCCCTGGACGAAACTCTCTGTTTAAAATCGTACAGGACGAAATTACCTTTCATCCCTGGACGAAACTCTATGTTTAAAATCGTACATAATGAAATTACCCTTCATCCCTGGATGAAAATCTTTGTCAAAAATCATCCAGGATGAAACTTGTTCGTCCCAGGACGAACTGAACCGACTTACCTCAGTTGGTTACGTCCTGCAGGGATTTGGAAACCAACCTATGGAATAACCGTTTCGTACCGGACGAACCTAGTTTGTACGGGACGATAATCGTGTATGAATATAGTTTGTACCGATATACATTAGGATCATTTCCAACACTTTAAGTAAAATTGTCCGGGACGATCCACGATCATACAGGACGATCCACTTTGTACAAAATTGAAAATTTGCAGTTTTTGGACAGTTTTTCTTATCTTTCCTATATATAGTCCAAATTAGACTGCCTATATATATTTTTGGTTATTGATCTTCGTGCCTATTGAAAGAAGACTCAAGCAGAGAGTGAGTGAGAGCATTCAAAGAAGGATTTCTACCACTGGAGCGTGAAGGCTTAACTTGGTGTTCAAAGGTAAGATTTCCTACTTGTGATTTGAGATTACTTCACTCTTTTCTTTCTTCTTTCTAGATTTCTTTTGAGGAGATCTGTCAAGGAGATCGGGTTCTCTGCCCACACAAGGAGAGTGTGAAAGGACGAAGGGTTCTCTGCCCACACTAGGAGAGTGTGAAAGGATGAAGGGTTCTCTTCCCACACTAGGAGAGTGTGAAAGGACGGACGGTTCTCTGCCAACTCTTGGGATAGTATAAAAGGATGACGGTTCTCTACCGCACCTGGTAGTGGTGGAAAGAGTGTTTGTAAAGGCTTCTCCGCCTTGTTGTGGGTGCAAAAGGAGAGACACTATTGGTATTTGTGCAATACTTAGAGGGTGCCTCTGGGGAGTGTATGTAGGTCTGGTTTAGACCGAACCATTATAAACCTTGTGTCATTTATTTTTATTTTTTTTATTTTCCACATTTTACAGTTTAAAAAGTTGTGGTTGAAAAACTTTTTTATAAAAATTCTCTAAAGTTATTTTTAGATCAACTCATCCAAAAGAGGGATAATTTTTAACTACCAATTCACCCACCCCCCCCCCCCCCCCCCCCGCCTCTTGATAGCCGTGGGACATTAACTTAGGTTTAACAACCTATTCACTAGACTCAACAAGTGGTATCAGAGCTTTGTTTCAAAATCATAAGTTTAAACTACTTTTTTATTAACGTAGATTGCTACATGTGGAAACCGAAACACAGCTGAGGGTTACTCTATTACTAGACCTCCACTGTTTGACAATATACCTTTTGATTTTTGGAAAACACGCATGTCTACTTTCTTACAATCACTTGATTATCGTATGTGGATCTTAGTCCAGGAAGGATATACAAAACCAACTAGATTAGTTAATGGAGTTAGAGTTGAAACACCTTTTGCAGACTGGACTGTAGAAGAATGTGACTTAGCAAAACTATGTTGGTGGAATTTTGAAAGCTGGTTTTGAAAAGCTTGATTTACTTTGGGAGTTAAAATTAAATTCTAATTCTAAGATCAAATCATCCCGTCAAAAAGAGTATATCACCTCGAAAGGTGAAAATAAAATTTCATAACAGTATTCAGATTTAGAATTATGAAATTCATCTTGAATATTGTGATCGGATGCAAAAGAGAACTTCATATGACCCCGAAGGGTCAAAATGATGTTCAACTGAACATCCAACTACAACATTCAAGAAGAGTGATCGTTAAGTTCACATCCAAAGTCTTATCAAAGAAAGATGTATCTCCCCAAAGGGAGATAACACCATTCAATGATAATTCCTTGATTGTGATAATAACGATCATCTTTTGATTTTTCCCAAAGGAATCCAATATGAATTTAGAAAAATTAATTTTTAAAATCAGGTGCGTGTGTGGTTCTAAATCTCCTACGAGCGCAAGCCCTCGTAGTTAATTACATCGTAGAGAGACAAGGTCTCCTATGAAAACTCTCGATTAAAATAACGGCAGAAATTTTATTTTAAAGATTTTCTAGGAGTGATATCAATAATGTGAATTTGGAATTTCAATCGGGATTTGATCGAATTTTGAACACTTATTTCCGAAGTCAAAGGAAGAAGGGTAAGAGACACTTTAGGATTCTGAAAATGATTCAGTAGTGTCTCAACCTAAACTAAATGTTGGGCTATAAATTTTAGATTGAGGAGGAATCTTTATATTCAAGTTGAAATTTTATTAGAAAGTTGGGACTTATATTCTCGATCACCTGATCGGGAGAATGCCCAGAAAGTGAAGGTTAAGACTAACCTACCAAGTGGGTATGACGTTCCCGGTCAAGATCCCATGGTTTTCCATCATCCCGGGTTCATCGGTATCCATAGCCTACTTAGTCGAATGCCGACCAGAGGATCCTTGTTAGCAACCATGGGTTCCCTCATTCAAGGGGACCTCGAAGGCCAAGGGGCTGGGAACCTAATCCTAGGCTGACAAATAGGAAGTGCACAGGTCTATGGACAATGAACTTATGTCTATGTTATCTAACCTAGGATGCCACCAAAAGCATTAGAAATAATCATCACATGAATCCAACATAGTAAGAAAAAATCAATCAATGCTTAATTTGCATACAAATTAATACACCTCATAAACAAAAAGAAACATCGGCCTAACCTAAATCTAGGGTTCGTGTCCTAACAAACCAATCTAAGTGTGTGTAACAGGTCGTGTGGTTTAGATATATCCTATAGCGGGTAATTGATTGAAGTTGTCTAATGTTTTGATTGGTTGAAAGGTTTGAGGGATTTAAGTTTGAGTTTAAGTATTAGTGGTTTTAAAATTGATTTTAGGGTGTATTTCAAGTGTTAAGTGATTACCACCTTTGTTTCTCACGGAGGCCGTGAAGTTTATTTCACCTTCCTTGGGGCTAAGCTAATAGCCTCGTAGGCCTGGGCTACCCAGTGATAACCAGTATTAATCGAATTAATTTAATCGGTTGATGGTTAAAGGGTTGAAGATTTTTAATTGAATTGTTTCATTGTTGAACTCGATGATTAGGTTAAGGTTATTTAGAATTTAAGTTGATTGTTGAATTATTAGAATTCTTATTGAATTAGTTAGAATTTTTAGATAATTTCTCAAATCTTCTTAAATTAATTTTAATTAATCATTAATGAATTGTTGATTAAATTTCATTCAAAAATTTCATTTAAATTGAATTATTAATCTCTATATTTCATTTAATTTTATTCAATCATTAATGTATTTTTGAAGTATTTTTATTGTATTTAATCAACTATAAATGAATTTGATAATTTAATAAATTGAAATGAAAGTTTAATTGAAATATTTTATTGTAAATTGAAATTAGGATTTTATGATCCTTAATTTTTTTATTGGAATTTACTTTATGTCTTTGCATTTTGTTTGATATTTTAATGAATTCGTTTAATTAATATTCAATCAATGAGTAATTAAAGCATTAATTAAGAATTAATAAGTTTTGTACTTGAATTTTACCCTTTAATAATTGTATGCATTGGTTGAGGTTGATTGAGAAAGGTTTGATCTTTTTATAAATTTTATTTGAGTTGTTATCAAATATTTAAGTTTTCAAATTCTAAAGAAAAATTAATGATTGATTGTTTGAAATCAAATTGATTATGTATATTAAATCCTAAGATGTGATGCCATTATGTTATCTATGTTTAATGTTTCATCCCTAAAGGATATATGTGTGAATCCTAGAGTTTGTCTAAGTTCTCTAAGACTCATCCTTAATTATTGTCCTTAAATGACACTAGTGTTGTAATGGGATTTACAATCAATGTCTCTAACCCTTGAACATATACATAGGTGTAAGTAAACCACGTCGATGGGTTTTGGGTTTACGGAAAAAAATAAATATAAATGAGATGCATAGGTTACTACATGGACAGGAGCATGCAATCATTGGCTTATGAGATCTATGACCTTCTAAGTTTTAAGAAAACTTACCTGATCACCGGAGCTAGTTAACGATGATTCCAACCGTAATACTCCCATTTGGAAGAGATGGGGGCGATTGAAGCTCCTTGGCTCTATTCTCCAATTAGCTCCATCAGTACCTCGCAAATAAGGCGACGAGAGAACGAGGTGTCAGAATATCATGTATGAAAATATAAAAACTACTATGAATTGACATGTGAGTAAATATGTAGAAATATAAATCAAATCAAATTATTAAACAATTTCAATATGAATGTAACTTGGCAATAAACTGTTTAAAAACATATGCTTCTAGATAGAACAAGACTCCAATACATATGCTATCTCACAAGAATGAATCAGTGTGTATAATTATATATATAAGAGACTTTAACTCATGTATTTTCTCATTAAAAGAAATCAAATATGTAGAGAAATCACAACTACAAATATAGAACCGAGATAGGGAAACTAAACTCTACTAAAAATTTGGTGTGTACATAATTAATGAGATCAAGTCTTATTAAGATAAACAATGTCACACGTTCATATTAAAATGAATCGAGTAAACTATCACAATTGTAAATTTATCAACATTTTGATGAATATAATCATCATCAAATTCAAATAAGTGCAAACAATTAAAAGCTTTGGAGAATGAAACTACTTATAGTATCATATAACACTTGAGGATAGATACATGTAAATGAGCAAGTACAAGTATGTCAACAAAATTTGCTTAGTGAACATAATTTTGTTTTACTAGACAATTTACATATTTAGTACTATGGTTACAACACATTCGTATGAGGCATCAACAATAAGAGAACAATGAAATGCAAGATCAATGAACTATTTTCTGCACATGGGTAACCATCTTAAACTTTTCCCATACTTATCCAATATATGAGGCCTGAATCATTTAAGTAATACAATTTCCAATCCTGACAAATGAATGATACAGTCAAAAGTTCATGCTTGAAAATGAAAATACACTTTAGTTATAATTTAAGAAGTATGAATAAGTTAGAAATAAATTACAATCACCTTACGTTGTTTGAAGGAATTTATTACGTTTCATTGCACAAATACCTCAATCAAAAACTGCAGATATGTTAATGACCCTCAAGTTTATGAAAATAAATTTTAATTTCACATAATGACAAACTCCCTAATCATTATACAAAAAAAAAACTATAGATATAGGCCCGCTCATACATATTGCTAAACAACACATTCACAAAAATAATGAGCTAAAGAGGTCCAAATAAGTCATTCTGAAATACTCAAAGTTTGATGCATTTGACTTTTTTTTAAATTAATAAGTGAGTGCATACATAATCATTGGGATAAAAAAAATTCATTGATATAATTGGAATCTTATGATAGCTTATCAAAAATCAAAGGATACGCAATATATGTGAATTTATTCGCAAGGGATACGATTCCAAAATGTAATCGAAGTTCTCTTACAATATACAATTTAAACAAAATTTTGTAAATAACGTTTTAGGCATGATCTTCACAACATAAAGCCAATATTTTGCATTGAATAAGGAAAATGATCATTTTAACATCGTATGGATTATATTGGATAAGAGCAAAAATTATTCAAGTTCCACAATACAATCAAATCGTAAAATATGTGTGCATATATATATATATATATATATATATATATATATATATATATATATATATATATATATATATATATAATGCAAGAAAAAGAAGAGTGCTCATATCTCCAACAGACCCACTAGAACTTGACGATACATGCAATCTTTTAAGCAATCACTCATGTACTATAGCGGACATAAAATTCCAACAAAAGCTTGACAAAAGCTCAATAAAACAGGAATAAATTGCATTAAAAAAATGAAGGACTATTGTATTCATGGGATGCTAAACACTAAATGGCTAGAATAGAGAATCTTATTGGTAAATATCATAACATAAAACTGCTCAAAGATGAATGTCTTGGTGATAATAAGACCACTAATCATTCTTATTTTAATTGTTTTATATGTCGTTGTATCAGAAGTCATGCTATAAATATGGTATTATAAATAATTGTCTATACAAGAATATAAGAAAATCAACAGAAACCTAAGCAAATACAAATGATAATGCTCTGTACAGTTCAGTCATTCTTTCTCGATATAACATAAACATTACAATGGATACCTCCACAAAGAAAATAGTAAGAAAATCTTGCAAATCAAGCAGCATTTACCTTCTTAAATGTTTGAAATATATGGCAGCTACTTTCAGATTTTCCTTTGGAAGAATGCATAGCGGCAAGGAGTGCTCTCTTCCTTGGCTTTTTCTTGTCCAAAAAAAAATCTGTAGTGGATGAGTAGAGACACCAACCAACAGCTCTTTTTTATTTCTTCTTTGATTCTTCTATAAATTCCTTCTTCCTCTTTCTTTTGCTTGGACGAGTAGAGGAGAGCAGAGAGCTGCTGCTTAGAGTAGCTGTTTGAGTCCGGCGTTGGGTAGTCGGCTGCTAAAGTGAAGCTACAGCAGGTGGTCGGAAAGATGACCAGTTGGAGAGGAAATAAGTGCCAGTGGTTGGAGGTAGGCCGGCTGGAGGCGGAGTCGGCTGGACCAGCAAAGGGCTGGAGTCGTGGAATGAGAGCAAGACGGCTAGGGCTTGGAGTTGTGTGTTGAGGGCAGCCCCCTCTTTTTTTTCTTTAGCCGGCCCTAACCTCCTCAAAATGTGAACAGTGAGCTCCTTTTACTAAGGTGGCTGCTAGTGGAATGATATAGCCAGCAAGCCAGATCTAGCCCTCCATTTCCAATCCAAAGGTCAAAATTAAGTGCTTGATTTTTTGAGAGGTCAAAGGGCTAAAGTTTAGAGGATTTTGAGGGATATTTAGGCATCAAATTGATACAAAAGAATTGATAAAACATTGAAATTTGGTAGGCTTTATATTTTAAATTAATTATTCAAAATTTATTAATGTTAATTGATGTTGATTAGACTTAAACTAAGCCAAGACATGTTAAATTGAGTCAACTGAAGCAGTTGCGAATAAAATTTTGTTGGAATTCATTCAATATAATGGTAAAAGACTTAGGAATCCATTTCCTAATGTTAAATGTAATAATTGTGGATTGCTTGGACATATATCTTACACCTGTATCTTGAAGATGAAAACTAATTTGGTGTGGAGACGAAGATGCATAAACCTAGACATATCATACATGCATCTGATTATTAATTGCCAAAAAGAGAACCCAAACTTGTTTGGGTTTCTAGGTCTAACATTTGATATTTTTGCAGGGTCGCTCTCACACAAGACCTCATGAGAGCATATGGTACCTGGACAGCAGATGTTCAAAGCATATGATTGGAGATACTGCTCAATTCATAAAACTGGAAGCCAGGAGTGGAGGCAAGGTTACACTTGGAGATAATACCACAGAGAAAGTGGTTGGATCAGGTATGATTGGAAATCTTAAAAACTTTTTTATAGATAATGTGTTATTGGTTGAAGGCTTAAAGCATAATTTGTTAAGTATAAATCAGCTATGTGATAAGGGTTATAGTGTAAATTTTTTTCCTACTAGTTGCATATTAAGCCTAAATTGTAAAGATGTTTTAAATGGTAAAAGGGTAAACAATGTTTATATGCTAGATTTAAATTGCATTCAGACTCCTACTGCTTTTTGTTTGAGAACTGTTTCTTATGAGTCATGGCTTTGGCATAGGAGACTTTGTCATTATAGCATGAAAAACCTTAGGAGGATTACCCAAAAGAATTTAGTAAGAGGTATACCAAAATTTGACTTTACTAAGGACCACCTTTGTGATGCATGTTAATTAGGAAAGCAGGTGAAGTCTTCTTTTCAGTCCAATAAGGATCTTAGGACTAGTAAACCATTGGAAATTTTACACATGGATCTTTTTGGACCAGTTGGAATTATGAGTCTAGGAGGGAAGGTATACGGATTTGTTATTGTGGATGATTACTCAAGATTCACTTGGGTTAGATTTTTATTTCATAAGAGTAAATCATTTGAGGAATTTAGAAATTTTTCGACTTGGATTCAAAGAAAATTAGGGTGTGAAATTATTTCTATACAAAGTGATCATGAAGGAGAATTTGAGAATGAGAGATTTGAAGATTTTTGTAAGGAGAAAGGAATTGATCACAACTTTTCTGCACCTAGAACCCCTCAGTAAAATGGGGTAGTCAAAAGGAAAAACAGAATATTAATAGAAGCTGCCTGAGCAATGTTAACAGAATACTCACTTCCTAGATATTTTTGGGCTGAGGCGGTTAGCACTGTATGTTATGTTCAGAATAGGGTGAATATAAGATCTAAATTAAATAAAACACCCTATGAGTTGCTAAAAGGTAGAACATCTAATTTGTCTCATTTACATGTTTTTGGTTGCAAGGTGTTCATTCATAATAATAGAAAATCTGCCTTAGGAAAATTTGATCCAAAATCAGATGAAGGAATTTTCATTGGATACTCAAGTGTTTGAAAATCTTATAGGGTATTCAATAAAAGAACTTTGGTAATTGAAGAGACCACACATGTTGTATTTGATGAATCTAGAAATTTGGAAGAGCCAAATGTTATTGAAGATGAGATTGAGGATAACTTCCAAAAGATTGATAGAATAAACTTGGAAGAAAATGTGAAAGAGAATTTGGAGAGAGAAAACCCTTTGCCTAGAGATTTGAGATTTTCTAAAAACCACCCAAGGGAATTGATTATAGGTGAACCTAGTGAGGGTGTTAGAACTAGGCGTGGATTAAACAAGGAAGTCAATCATTCAGCCTTTATTTCAACTATAGAACCCACTAATCTTGATCAAGCACTTTCTGATGAATTTTGGATATTGGCCATACAAGAAGAGTTGAATCAATTTGTAAGAAATAAAGTTTGGGAATTAACTTTAAGGCCAAAAGATCAAAGTGTCGTTGGAACTAAGTGGGTATTCAAAAATAAAATGAATGACTCTGGTGTAGTTATTATAAATAAGGCTAGATTAGTTGCTAAGGGGTATAATCAGATTAAAGGGATTAATTTTGAAGAGACTTTTGCCCCTGTAGCTAGACTTGAAGCAATTAGGATTTTGCTAGCCTCTGCCTGTTTTAAAGGATTCAAGTTATATCAAATGGATGTGAAAAGTGCCTTCTTAAATGGGGTAATTGAAGAAGATGTTTTATAAAAACAACCACCAGGTTTTGAAAATTCAAAATACCCAAATCATGTTTTTAAGTTAAAAAAGGCATTATATGGATTAAAATAGGCACCTAGAGCTTGGTATGAGAGGTTGAGCACCTTCCTACTTGAAAAATCTTTTGAAAAAGGAAGTGTGGATACAACTCTCTTTTTGAAGAAATTTGGAAAGGATATACTCATTGTTCAAATTTATATGGATGATATCATTTTTGGATCTTCAAATAAAAATATTTGTGATGATTTTTCTAAAACAATGAGTAGTAAATTTGAAATGAGTCTAATGGGAGACTTAAATTACTTTCTAGGCTTTAGCATTAAGCAACTTGAGGAAGGTACTTTTCTTAGCCAACCTAAATATGTTAAGGACATCCTCAAAAAATATGAAATAGACAATGCTAAACCTGTTAGTACACCAATGAGTTCCTCAGTTCAGTTGGATAAGGACCTTAAGGGAAAATCTGTTGATCAAAAAAAATTTAGAGGAATTATTGGATCTTTACTTTACTTGACTGCTAGCCGACCCGATATCATGTTTAGTGTTTGCTTGTGTGCTAGATTTCAATCAGATCCAAAAGAGTCACATTTGATAGCAATGAAAAGGATTTTAAGATATTTGCTAGGAACTCAGAACTTAGGAATTTGGTATCCTAGGTTTAGTTCTTCATTTAAAATTATTGATTATTCAGATTCTGACTTTGCAGGATGTAGGGTGGATAGGAAAAGCACTTCTGGAACATATCAATTCATTGGAAATTCATTAGTTTCATGGTCTAGTAGAAAACAAAATTCAGTGGCCCTATCTACTACAGAAGCTGAATACATTGCCTTAGGAAGTTGTGTGGCACAAGTACTTTGGTTAAAATAACAATTGATTGATTTAGGATTAACTATAGGCACTATATCAATTAATTGTGATAATACTAGTGTTATCTACATTTCTAAAAATTCTATTCAACATTCAAGAACCAAACACATTGACATAAGGCATCATTTCATAAGAGATCATGTATCCATGGGAGAAATTGAACTTACCCATATTTCAATTGAAAATCAACTTGCAGACATTTTTACAAAATCTTTAGCCTTTGATACTTTCAGTACATTAAGAACAAGGCTTGAAGTGATTAATTTAAATGCTTAGATAAAAATATTTTCTGCAACACTGATATTTTTGTTTTGTGTTCATTGTGTTTTTTAGTTTGTTTATTGTGATATTTTCTTCTTAAAAAGTCTGTGTTTAAGTATTGGCTTGTTTGTTTTTATTTGTTTTTGTTTTGAGTGTAAAAATGTAAATTTGTGGTCATCATCGTCCGGGACGAAAATATTTTGTACAGGACGATTTGTGTAGTATGACAAACTGTGTGATTTTGAACCGTTTTAAGAGCAGTTTTAATGTAATTCGTCTGTACGATCGTCACGATCATCCGGGACAAAATATTTTTCAAATGACGGGACGAGTGAATGCAGCAGTTGAATGGATAAGACAATTTTTAATATGAACTTCATCCATACGAACCTTTGGTTCGTCCAGACGAACACATGTCAGTTCATAGTGGGGGACGGTTTTCAACTGCCATTAAAACGAATTGAATTCGAATCGTCCAGACGAACACGTGTTCGTCTGTACGATCGTTTTCATTAAAAGCCTGTACGAAAGGATGCTTCGTAAGTTGTGTGTTTACGAACAGCCATTTCTTTTTTTACTCATTCATTTGTCCATACGAAATTTTTTCGTATGGGACGAATCAAATTCGTACGGGACGAACAAAAATTTCATCTGGTACGAACAGACATTTTTCCATAAATTGACAGCAATTTTTTACTGAACAGTCACTTTCACACATCTATTTCAAACCTTTCTTCTCTTGAGATCTTTCAATGGCTTGTTCTAGCAAGCGTCAAAAGTCTTTGACTAAGGGTCCACCAAGAAATACTTCTGAAAATTTCCTTTCTAAAGCCAATGAAGAATTCTATGCTAGGTTTGTCTCCGCGAAAATTACCCCATCTAGAGTACTCTTATAGGAAGAATTAACTTTTAAGGTAATGCACTTGTTTACCTCTACTTAATTTGGTTTAATCCTCACCTTAGTACACTTCTACAACAAAGAAACCTTTCATTATTTTTTGGCGAACATGTCTTTCAACTCCGACCATTCTGTCATCAGTTCCTTTGTTTTTAAAAAGAAAATTGAAATCACCAAGGCTGGCCTTGGTATCTTCCTAAACTTAAGGACTGAAGGATTAAGAGCACACACCTTAACCTCCACAATTTTTAATTGGACTGAAGTAAATCGAGTGATTAGAGGAGTAAACTTTAAGGATCATTTACCTAAGGTAGCAATTTTAGTTCGTGATGCCCGTATCATCCAGCACGTACTTAGAACTTCCATTATACCTAAAGCTGGTGATATAGTCAATATCACACCTCTTCTTTCTATTGTTACCTTCTTGATAATGACCAGACAACCTATAGATGAGGCCCAACTCCTAATTGACTATATTTATGGCCTTTCTGAAATTGGTCATGTTGATCATAAAAGAAAGAAGAATATAGCCTTAGGACATCTGATTGCCTATATTTTGGAAAAGAAATATAATTTGATTCATCCAAAATAAGATTTTGAAGAACTACTCTACTACAATGATGCATCCTTTAGAGCTATCTTCAATAAGGAAGAGCCTATAAAAACTCATGTTGTTCTGAGTGAAACAGAACAAGAAGATGAACCTTCACATGCTGTTGAACCAAATTATCAGGATTTGGTTTAAAGATTTGACAATTTAGAGGCTCATTTTGATCAAAGGTTTGATCAAATTGAAACACATTTACAGCAGCAGGATATTCAGTACAATCAAGATATGGGATTTATGCGTGATCACATAAATAACATAAATACCAACATGCTTATAATGAGTAGTTACTTCTACTTCTTTGGTGCAACACCACCACCTCCTCCTCCAGATCAGGGTCCATCTGAATGATTGTTGTGTTTGTTCTGTATTTTTTTGTAGTTCATGTGTTAAGTGATTTCTTTTAGATTGTTGTATTTTCCTTGTTTTAGTTATGTTATTATTGATATCTATGATTTAAAATTGTAATATCTTAATTTGATATTAATATATGTTCCAATGTTTTGTTGTTTAATTATTTTTGAAATGTGTGTTAGACTTTATGACATTCATTTTTTTTAATCTTAATAGTACTTTAACCTAAATTGTAAATTAAAATTAATTTCATTAGAAAATCTAATTATTCTAAATTTAAGTGATGCTTATAACTTGATATTATTAGGATTTTCAATTTCATGTCTCTTATTTAGACTACATTATCTTTAATATTATTATTGCAATTTAGATGTTTTCTTATTTTGTATTTCTCTTTTCAAATAGTATTCATGCACTTAGAAAAATTTGAAATTTTAGATTATTGATTTCGAAAAGAATTCAATTACTCTTAAAAATTATACAAATATACAAAAATCAAAAGAATTGCACAAAAGTTTGCAATAAGAAAAAGCGGCACAAAATAAGCCCAAAGTAAAAAGATGCACAAAAATGTGCCATAAAATTAAAAAAGATGCACAAAAATGTGCCATAAAATTGAAAAAGATGCGCAAAGCGCCACATGTGATAGTTACTTCTTTTCGGACTCTTTTAATCTCTTAATTCAAATTAATCTTATATTCATTTATAATTGACATTTAAATTTGAAATATAAAATATTTTTTTATTCATCCTTAGTGCAATGATTTTCTTTATCTTAATGTCTAAATTGACTCATGCCTTTGATAAATTCTTTTTATTATCTATGTTATATCACTTCTTAAATTATATGAAATTCTATGATTTCTTTAATATTTTAATTTTATTTGCATGCCTTATTTCAATCACTTTCAAGATTAAATTATCAAATGAATTTCAAACTTCTGCTTACATTTCAAGACTTCTTTTATTCTTCACTTTTTACTGTTGTCAAAAAGAGGGAGAAATTGTTTGTTTGTAATGTTTATTTTTTATAGTCCTTTTTATGTTTGTCATTATTGTAGTTGTGTGTTTTGAATGTTTCTTGTTTTGTATAAAATTTTTGAAATTTTTTTTTTTTTTTTAATTTATGCCTCCCTATTTTTCAAGTATTCATCAATTCAAGGGGAGTAGGAGTTTCTTAGAATTTAAAATCCAACAAGCAATAATTGTTTTGTCATCATCAAAAAGGGGGAGATTGTTAAGAGAGTTGCTATTTGCATGTTTTACATTCTTGCAATTTGTATTATTTTGATGATTACAAATATTATTGTTTTATGTATAGATATCTCATCTCCTAACACTTTTTGGAAGATTTGTTTTTGCTCTAATGTGTACTAACATTTCAGGAAAATCAACTCCAAACTATGAAGACTTCAAATCAAATTCAGCAACGAATCATTTGTAAATTAAAAGCTTTAAAAATGTTTTTGAATTGAGAGGGAGTGATTGTAATTGAGTGAATATTCACAACACAAACATATGGGGGAATAATTTTTGCGAACTGATCGTACGAGATGAACATAATTCGTACGGGACGATCATGTCAATTAACCCCTCGGAATAGCAATGGATCGAATAGGCAGTGAGAAAATTTTTTTAAGTCCCAATCGTCCAGACTAATTTAATATTAGTCCCGGGATGAAAGGCTCTAGATTCTCACGTTGAACTGTTCGTCCAGACGAAATGCATGGTTCATCCCTGGATGAAACTCTCTGTTTAAAATCGTACAGGACGAAATTACCCTTCGTCCCTGGACGAAACTCTCTGTTTAAAATCATACAAGATGAAATTACCCTTCGTCCCTGGACAAAACTCTCTGTTTAAAAATTATCCAGGATGAAACTTGTTCGTCCTAGGATGAACCGAACCGACTTACCTCAGTTGGTTACATCCTATAGGATTTGGAAACCAACTTAGACAATAACCGTTTCATACCGGACGAACCTAGTTGATACAGGACAATAATCATGTACGAATATAGTTCGTACCAATATACATTAGGATCATTTCCGACACTTTAAGTAAAATCGTCTGGGACGATCCACGATCGTACGGGACGATCCACTTCGTACAGAATTGAAAATTTACAGTTTTTGGGCAATTTTTCTTGTCTTTCCTATATATAGTCCAAATTAGACTGCCACCATATCTTTTTGGTCATTGATCTTCGTGCCTATTGAAATAAGACTCAAGCAGAGAGTGAGTGAAAGCATTCAAAGAAGGATTTCTACCACTGGAGCGTGAAGGCTTTACTTGGTGTTCAAAGGTAAGATTTCCTACTTATGATTTGAGATTACTTCACTCTTTTCTTTCTTATTTCTAGATTTATTGTGAGGAGATCTGTCAAGGAGATCGGGTTCTCTTCCCACACTAGGAGAGTGTGAAAGGACGAAGGGTTTTCTTCCCACACTAGGAGAGTGTGAAAGGACGAAGGGTTCTCTGCCCACACTAGGAGAGTGTGAAAGGACGGACAGGTCTCTGTTAACACTAGGGATAGTGTAAAAGGATGACGATTCTCTGCCGCACCGGATAGTGGTGGAAAGAGTGTTCGTAAAGGCTTCTCTGCCTTGTTGTGGGTGAAAAGGGAGAGACACTAATTGTATTAGTTCAATACTCAGAGGGTGCCTCTGGGGAGTGGATGTAGGTCTGGTTTAGACCGAACCACTATAAATCTTGTGTCGTATATTTTTATTTTTTTTATTTTCCGCATTTTACTGTTTTAGAAATTGTGGTTGAAAAACTTTTTTATAAAAATTCACTAAAGTTATTTTCGGTTCAACTCATCCAAAAGAGGGACAATTTTTAACTACCAATTCACCCCCCCCCCTCTTGATAGCCGTGGGACATTAAATTAGGTTTAACAACCTATTCACTAGACTCAACATAAATTTCATGTGCATTTGACTTGTGTGCAAGTAGATATGAATTTTATAATATTAAAATGCCCGTCTTATATGTTTGGAAAGGCCATATTTCCCTTTTTATTCATGGCTTGACTTAATCATTCTATAGTTTAATCAATTTTTTTCTATAATTTTACCTTTTATGATAATTATAAAAAAACAAATAATTTCTTAAAAATTACTTAATAGTTGAGAAGGTTTTTTTATTTTATTTGGAACATTTATCATATTAACTAGTAGCAATTGATGATAGTTTAGTTAATTATCCAATTTTTCTTAATTTATTCAAATAATTAACAAAATTAGGAAAGCTTTAAATTTGCCTTTCAATATATCTTTGATGTTGACTTTAAAATTTTTAAAAAATTTAATCCTTAATATTAATTTTAAATGTTAAACACTTATTTATTTTAATGAATTTTTAACAATTAGAATATTGAGAATTACTTAAAAACTCTCCAAATTACTTGAATAATTCGAATGATTCAAAATCAAATTTCATTTGATTTGGTTCAAGCCACTTTGTGCAAAAAAACTAATTCATATTACTTTGCACACACACTTGTGCAATGTTCTAATAAACACTGGGTATGAAGTTGTTTACTTCTGAGGAGAGAGAAGCTCCACAAATTGAGGAAGGATTTGGAGGAAGCTTTCGGATGCAATCTTTGAATATGGAAGATGGTGGCCGGTCATCCTTGGATGACCGGAACACCAAATCCCTTAGATCTACCACGCGTCCAACTATGTTGGATACAAAAGGTAGTTTTTCATTCAATCGCAGCTTTTCTAGTTTTTTTTAACTCTCCTCTAGTGATTAGAGAGGGAGGTTTGGTTTCTAAGAAAATATCTTTGCTAGAGAGTGGTAAAGGAAAAGAAGTAATGGATGCTGTGAAAAGTAAGTCTAATTCACCCTTGCCAGTTTTGATCCCTAGAGCAATTGATTTGGAGGCTTCCTCTTCAGGTTGCACTGATTACAATTTGAATAATTCTAATGTGTGGATTAGAAAACCACATATTAAAATTAATTTCAATAAAATTCATGATGGAAGTAAAGATGCTAATGTGGTAAAACTTGACTTGGAAAATGAAAAATCCAATGTTCATGTTTTAAGAAATTCATTTGTGGTGAAGATTCTTTGCAAAAACTTGCCCTTCTCAAGTTGTGCTTTTGAATTAAGGAGGCAATGGGTTAAATCTGGAGGATTTTATATAACATCACTTGGATTAGATTGGTTTCTGTGCTCTTGTCAATCGCAGGAAGCAATGGAGGAAGTTCTCAATGGAGGTCCATCGTATGTGGGTGGATTCGTCATTGGACTAGATAAATGGTCTCCCAATTTTTCTCCTTATTCCTTGGATGGGATTTCTTCTCCCGTGTGGGTTCGTCTTCCTCACTTACCATTACATTGCTGGGATGAAACCAATATTACGAGAATTGTTTCAAGTATCGGGACTCCTTTATTATTGGATGGTGACATGTTTAGATGCGGGAGAAGGGAATTCGCAAGAGCTTGCATTCAGGTAAAATTGAACTCGAAACTCTCTAGTGGTACTTGGGTTGAAGGTATTCATGGTAGATTTTTTTAGAAATTTAAATTTGAAAATTTATCTTCTATTTATCTCAAATGTGGAAGAATTGGACATATATATGTGGTATGTCCAAATGGTTTTCAAAATCCAGATTTGATTGATAAGGAGGTTCCCAAAGATCCATTACTAGTTGAAGATAGTTCATATGGACCTTGGATGCATGTGAAATTGAAATCTAAAACAAGGCTTAAAAGTGTTAAGAGGAATTCTTCTAAAAATCATGTCAAAGACTCTCATCCATATCGCCGAATAATCTCTGGTGGCTCAAATTCAGATCGTCTTCCTAAAATCAAGGAAGGTTGTTGGTTGCCTTAATTCAAATTTTGTGGTTGAGCCGGTTGTAGCTCATAATACAAATTTTGAATACAATCAATATGGAACGTTGATTGCTAAAGTTAGAGATGATATTGCT
Source organism: Dendrobium nobile (assembly GCA_022539455.1). Taxonomy (NCBI): domain Eukaryota; kingdom Viridiplantae; phylum Streptophyta; class Magnoliopsida; order Asparagales; family Orchidaceae; genus Dendrobium; species Dendrobium nobile. The sequence goes on along the minus strand of CM039734.1, from coordinate 42,720,845 downwards.
GAAGTTAATTTGATGGTTCCAATAGATTATGATGATTCTTCCGTGGATCAACAAAGAGATGCTGAAAATTCGGGATTTCAAAATTCTTATTTTGAAATCCCATATTTCATGGAAGCGGATAAGGAAGCTATAATATATGGAATTAACTTGGTTCCGGATGTTCAAAATTCAAATGACTTATTGAATAAATCAAAGGATGTTGAGGAGCTGAAACCGGGTTTTTCTCCAACAAATTTAGCTAGGCCTTTTAAGAGGGACGGTATAATTGAAGGAAATAATGAGTCTGCTGTTATTCCAGAGGATCATCCAAAGGTTGTTGGAAATTTAGAAATTCAAATCCCACATACGATGGAGGCAGTTAAGGAGAAGTCTAAGAAGGAGCAGAATTCAGATTTGACTCCTATTAAGGAAGCAAATATTTCTGAAATATTTGTTAATAATGATGAAACAAGAGATGGTTTTTCTAAAACCATTTCTCCTACTTCAATAATCAGTTTAAAGTTCAAAACAATTGTCTTATTGAAGCATTAAAAAGGCTCTTCTTTGGAGCTTGGTTCTTCCAGTTCTAAACACAAGCTGTTCAAAGAACTACAAGATCTAGGACTGATGAAAGATCAAACTAGAAGGAGGATTAATGATCTCAGAATGAAGAATGATTTGAGAAGTTCTTCCCAAACATCTCAGTGATATGATACCCGAATTTCTCATTGCAAGCAGCAAAGTCGTAAGATATATAAGGTTGGAAATTCTGATCAAAGAATTTTCCATATCTTTTGCTTGGTACTACATCATTGGTAATCGAAAAAGACATCTAAAATACCTATTATTGTTTTTCGTAGGTGTTTTAAGATTGTCATGTTATCTTTATAATTTTCTTTTGATTATCTTTTATAGCTTCTTTTTTCTTTTGGCTTTTTTGTTTTTTAAACTTATTATATTTGCTTATGGGATCATTACTAGATCCTATTCTTTAACTGGATGGGAACTCTGGGATACTAACCAACCCTTGGGTTTTTTCAAACTTTGGTATCCCCTGCATCTCAACGGTTTCAAAATAGGAAACGATGGGTTTCATTTCAAAAATAATAGGTTTAATATTAACAAATTTGCTTTCAATAAGGATGCTTTTTCCCTTGATCAAGGATCTATCAGTTTTTACTTCCTAGTTTGTATTAGGTTATTATTTCTTTCTTTTTAATACAACTTAGCATTCTCTCAAAATAATAATAATAATGAACACTGGGTGACCTTTAATTTACAAGCTATACATGCTCATATATCTTTTGGTCATTTACAATTCACATTTTGTATTTAAATTTAGAAATTATTTTATAGTTATGAGTCGTCTCATTGTACCTAGTCTTTTCTAGTTAATTGATTTGGGTTCAAATTCATTGATTTATAATAGGACTTGGTTGATATGGGTCAAGCCCATCATTACACTTTTGGGTACATAATTGGTTGATACATTTCTATTAATAGATTGGATAGTATTTCATCATACTATATACTAATGTCTGCACAATAATTTTGGATAGTCTACCTAAGTTTTTATTAGATCCAAGTCACACAACCTAATGACATCAAATGATCATTTTGTATACACTCTATTACATCATCCTCATGCATTAGCATTTTAATTATATCTTGACTCTTTTTTGATGCTATGATCAATCTCTTTTAATTTTACTATCCTTTATCTTAGTCATGCTCTTTTAAGTATGACTCTTCTTTATTTAGCAATACTTTTTGGTTGCAACTCTTTTTAAAATGTTCATGCTCTTTTGATTATGCTATCTCTCCTCTTAGACATTCTTTTTGGGCTAAGATTCTTTTAAACTTGTAAATTATTCTTTGGTTATGTCTCTCCCCAGTGTAGTTATGCTCTTGTTGAAAGTATTCTTGACCTAATCATGCTCTTTTTCCTAGGTCTTCCTCTAATTTTATCATACTTTTTTTAGCCAAGTCTTTCTTTATTCTAGTCATGGGCTATTGGTTAGGCTTCCTCTTGTTTAGTCATGCATTTTTTATACAATAATTATATTATTTATTCATATGATTTTGCTTAAATTATTTGGTTTAGTTATACCCCTATAGGCACATCCCTTAGTCAACTTAGAGCTAGGTGTAGTTAGAACTTTTCTTTTAATGCATAGTGTGATGTGATTCAATGTAATATTTTGGCTTGTTTGTTTATTTCTTTTTGATGTAATGCTAGATAATACTCATGACTTGAGGACATGATTTTAATTGAACATGCCTATTTAGATGTCTAGTGATTTACTTAGTGGAAAACCTAATCCATATAGGATTCTAAGTCCAATTGGGCAGTCCATGCTAATCAGATCCTTAATATTAGCCAGCTTGGTTGCAAATTCTCTTTTTCTTTATTTTAGGATTGCCCATAAATCCAATATTTTTTTTTATTTATATTAGGATAAGTCACCCAATCCATATCATAGTATTTTATTAGTTCCTAAGGCTTTCCAAAGTTATTTTGACTAGAGGCCCATAAATAGATCTTTATTTTAAACTTTTTTATTTCTTAGATACAAATTATTTTTTCTTGTATAAATTTCGTGTGAAAATGCTTGGTGGTTGCTCTACTTTTTGGGGAAGCTTGATGGTTGATCCCCTATGACTTTTATGAGTCCTTAATTATCTTTTCTCATCCTTATTACTCCCTTCTTCCCAACACAAATTTCACATCCTCGATGTAGCCTCAAGCCTATCTCCCCTTAAATCCAAAACACATCCAACCTCTTCAAAACTCTCCTAAATATTCTCTCAAATTCATCAAAACCATCAAAGGCCTCAACACTCCAATAACCCTAAGATATCATAATAAAAATCCTAAAATAAAGAGAGAATTTGTAAAAACACCACCATTGGTTCCCTAACATCCCAAGCATTTGATCTAGAGGTCATCTCCCTTTTTCTCTAAAAAAACTAATTTTATGATAGCCCAGATGCTTCAGCACCAAATATAATCAAAACCTAAATGCTTATTTGACAATCACTCAAATAACCTTCCATCACCACCCTAAGAAAATACCATCAAGCGGTTGTATTTACCATAAAAGTCCTATAGACCCTACATCACTATATGTCAACATTAAAAATGTCAAATAATAGCATAGCTGCTACTTAACAAAATAAAGTACTAGGCATTTTTTCAAGTATATTATAAACTACCTAGTTTAATTAGAAGCACACTAATAGCTAATGACATATGTGCATTTATTTTTTATCATATATTTAATTTTAGTTCGGATAACATTAGATGTGTAATTAGGTATAAAGCAAAGGTTCTCAACCGATACATATACTAGATCCATGAGTACATTCAAGTCAAATGACTAGGAGCACCCTTGGTGATACATGCGGCAAGGACTATGAGCAAAGGGGTCCTAATACTTGTATCTCATTACAGTTTAATTTGTTTATAGATCAAGGATAGAGTTGTACATATGTAGTGCCCAACAAACATTTTTATTTTTATTAGAACAAACATTTTTATTTTTATTACAAGTGCATTTATAGGACCAGCTGCACATAACCTCTATTATTTTTTATTAGGCACATTAAACTTTAATCTTTTCTAGTTTGATTGTAAGTTGCCTACTTTTGACTTTTTTAATAATATGGATGATTTGTCTAAAAATCACATGTTGCAGTAGTCTTTTAATAAATTTTTTCTTAACTTAAAAATCTAATAATAATTAACTTTAAAATCAATTCAAAAAAATCTTTAAAATTAAAATTATGTGGCCTTAAAGCAAATTTTTTGTTAAAATTATTCTCTTTATGTCTCATTTAGGAAATGTAGGGAGAGCTTATAGCAATTGATGCACATTTATTACATTGCTAGTCCAAATTCTTATAGTATAAAATCTTTCACATTAAGGACAAATAGCTTCGCCTTCATTTCATATTCCCTTGGATAGTACTCCTAATTTGATGAAATAATTTTAATTTAATATGCCTGGGTGTATGCTTGGTATATTAGGTAGTGTAGTCCTAATTAAGAAAATCCGACGGTAATCGCGTGTTTTCCCGTAGTGTAATCTAAATGGGTTTGCATGTCTAGTTGGGTATAAATGGATCCTTGAGTTAGTCCATCTTGTTTATTCATCATAGTAATATAACTTGACACAAGCACACCTTGGCTTTTAAACACCCAAATATGTTAAAATAGGTCACACCCTTATGGTCTATTTCAGACAGGTGAAGCATTTAATAAAGTTGATTATAAAGTTGCTGGGAGAAAGTAACTTCACTACTATGGTTACAAAAAGCAGCTTTTTTTTACAGAAATTTCTAAAAAATAGTCAGAAAATAATGTCCAAATGAAATTGTGGTTGTTGTCTGAAAAACCAAGCTGACGGAAAGATGTCCCAAATCGACCCATGATCTATTAGTTTAGGGCTAAAGTGTAACTAGGTCGATTTGCTAGAAACTCCTTTTAGCACCCTACTTTTATGAGAGTCAAAACTATTTAGTGTGCATTAATGATTCTACTTAAATATACTAAGAAAGAGAAATTTTTCTTACAAGTGGCTGACATATGGCTAGCCATCTACACTTTTATTATATGGGGTAGTATGTCAATATTTAAAATTTCAAATAATGGCATAGCTATTGCTTAGCATGAAAAAATTTTCTTCTTATATAATTTTCATGTATGTTATAAATTTCTTAGTCTTATAAGAACATTATGTATAGTAGCTAATGACATGTAGTTTTACTTTTTATCATTTACTTAACTTTGAATCAGGAAAGATTTATATGTGTCATATGATATAAATAAAGGTTCCTGATCTATACACATTCTAGACCCAAGTGTACATTCAAACCTTGATAGATCATGAGTACTCGAGATGATCAATGTGGCAAGGGCTAGGAGTAGAGGGATCCTAATGCTTGTACCATATTACAATGATTTATGTACAAATCTAGGATTGTTTTGTACTTATATAGAGCACAACTATCTTTTATAATTTCATTGTTAATATCTTTATAGTCCCAATTGCACTCAACCTTTATTATTCTCGTATTTTTCTCTTTGAGAGTTTGATAGTAGGATGCCTATTTTTACCTTTTTGTTAATGTTTTGAATTATTTTTGGAAATCATATGCTATGACAGACTCTTAAGAAATATGTTTTATATCAACTTTAAAAAAAATTATTACCAATTTTAAAATCAATTTAAGAAAAATATTTATTAGGCATTAAAATTACATTGCCTACCAATCTTTAATTAAAATTATATTCTTTATGCCTTCTTGAGAAAGTGTAGAGTGAGCTTATCAATAATTCCCCTAGCTAATGCACATTCATAATTTGTCTTGTCAAAATACATATGGTAAAAAGGCATTTACATTAAGGATGGATAACTTTGTATTCATTTCTTATCTCTTGGGATTGTACTCTTGGCTTAACGAGATGATTTTAATTAAACATGCTTAAGTGGATGTTTGGTATGCGAGATAGTGGCAATTTTGATCAAAGAAGGATTGTAAGAGAAACAGGGTGGTTATATATGGCTAAATTGTCCCTCACCTCCTTCTATAGGCAATCTTTATACCTCTAGGAATTATGAGACCTACATCCTCTTAAGGTCTCGCCCTTAAATTTTATTTGTATTAGATTTTTTTTTCCTTAATTGATTTGAGATCAGGAGACTTCATCTAGACAATGCAATTCATTTTTATTGATAGAGTCACATGACCGAGTTGGATTGACTATCTTCATTGTTAAGTAATTTTGATAATGGAGACATGAAATCCAAACTAGGCCTTTTTCTACCTTTTTTGGGATTCCTTACTGGTACTCATCAGCCCTTTTGGGTTCATTTACTTTTAGTTAGTTTTTTTTATTATTCATTGTCATGGCATAGAATTTTCTAAATGGATAGATAATCATCTGACTTGGTTATGGCGATTGTGCCTTTGCCTTATGGACTAACTAATATTGAAGTATAAGTTATCATATTAGGATGATAAGCCTTAAATCATAATCTTTCCCTTGATGCTAACCCAATCAAAGCATAATTCATTTATTATGAGTATCTCTTGTAGCTATCATTTAGTGTAATTAACCTTAAGGGACATATTTCCTTTGGCAACCCATATTCTCTTCTTAAATTTACCTTGACCTTTGACTTTAATGATATGACTCCTAATAAGTATTTTATACAAGATGAAATAAAATTTATTTATGCTACCTCATTGGACCTCTTTTCTTATGCATTCTTATGAAATATTCTATACAAAAGCATCCTCGTATCATCACAGTTTCCCCATCAACACAACATTCTTAACACACAAGATTGTCAACATGTCTAAACTTTGATCAATGAATTGAGAAAGATTAGGAAGTTGAGTAAATTCATTCAGGCTAAACAAGGGAGGAGAAATGGAAAAGAACCATGGTATAATAAAAATGAGTAAATCTTAGCTTAAGTAATTAACATTATTGGGGTGGTTCCAATTTTCTTGAAGGAATAGGAGTAGAAGCTTCCAAACGACTTATCCTCATATGACTTTGATCAAGAGAGATGTATTCAAACCCAACATCAAGAGCTCCAACGATTAAAGTTATACCAATCACCTTCACTAAGACAAATTGGCCAATGAACAAAAATACATATAATAATGATGTAGGTGACCTTGTTGATTAAAAATTTCTTGATTGGTATATTATAATTGACTAGGAAGGATTATTAAATTAGAAGTACTTTTTAAAAAATGTGTCTTATTAACAGCCAGTGCCAGTTCACATTTTGGCTTTTTTAAAACAAATATAGGAAAACATAAAGAATGATTGCACTACCAATTACTTGGGAAGAAGGGGATTAAATTCCTAGCAAAAGGAAAAGTCATCACAATTTGAGGGAACATGTTGTAGTCAAGGGAATGGTGCTTGAAACATGCTAAGAGCATTCAGGAAGAAGTTTTATAACTCAAGGTTCAAATAGGAGGTGTACTAGAAACATTTAAAATAATAGAATAAGTGCTTATTTAGAGAAATATCATGAACTAACTATCCACATCAAAACTTCATTCAAGATAAAATATATAGAAGAATTAATCAATAATATCCACAAAAATGTTAAAAATTTTATATGGTTGGATGCTAAGAAGTTAGGTGTTGATATTAATATTATTTGCACAAATGTCTAAAAAAAAGTTAGGCAAATCAAAAAAAGAATTCAACAAGTTGCATAGTTGGTTATGCTAATTCATTGTGAAGGCCAAAGATTTAGAGTAGATTTTAAATATTACTATGGGCTAGAAGACAAATGATAACGAAAAAAAGTTGTGTTGGTATTATCAATTTGAATTTAACTTGCCTAAAGGATAGCTATTTACTCCTAGAATTGATGTATTGGTTAACTTTGCAATAGATTTTTTAACCATGAGTGTTTAATACTTTTTCAAATTATCATGAGATAAAAAAGCATCCAACATATTGTGAGAAAATTGCTTATATTACAACAACTATTTGTATACAATGTCATTCCATTTGGTTTAAGAAACATAGGAGCAATTTATCAAAGAATTATGGATTATGTCGTCTAAAAGAAGAAGCTTTGAAAGATATTGAAAAATTTTGATCTCATAATTACGAATTAACCATCAACTCTAAGAAAACCAACTTTAATCAAGAAGAAAAAACATTAAACAATTTTGATCAATATTGGTAAGACTTATTTGCCAACTTAATCCCGTTTGGTAACATAAAATTTGACAAACTTAAGATTGGGACCATAGTGATCTTGGCTTATTGTCAATTTTAAAAGCCAGGGATTATTTTTTTGTACGGGATGTTGGAACTCGTTCAATAAGAATTAGGATGTTAAGCCTAATTAAATATCCCAAGGCTAACCAAGAGGGGGGTGAATTGGTAATTAAAAAATTTAACCCTCTTTGAAAATTTAATGGAAACAAGACTTTAGTTTGTGAATTTTTCTAGAAAACTTTTTCAACCACAAAGATTTAAAAACAAAAAGTAAATAAGCAGCGGAAAATAAATGACACCAGATTTATAGTGGTTCGGTCAAAACCAGACCTACATCCACTCCCCAGAGCCACCCTCTGAGTATTGCACTAATATCAATAGTGACTCTCCTTTAGCACCCACAGCAAGGTGGAGAAGCCTTTACAAACTCTTTTCACCACTACCTGGTGCGACAGAGAACCGTTCGTCCTTTCACACTCCCCCGATGTCGGCAAAGAACCGTTCGTCCTTTCACACTATTCCCAGTATTGGCAGAGTACCGTCGTTCTTTCACACCCTCCAAGTGTAGGCAGAGAACCCTTCGTCCTTTCACACTCTCCTAGTGTGGACAGAGAACCCTCGGCTGTTCACACTTTCCAAGTGTCGGCAGAGAACCGGATCTTCTTCAAAGATCTTCTTTACAAGCTCAATCTAAAAGAAAAGAGAGAGAGTGAAGTAATCTCAAACTTGAAAGTGGAAACACTTACCCTTAAGTACCAAGTGAAACCTTCACGCTCCAATGGCAAGAAATCTCCTTCAATTGCTCTCTCACACTCTCTCCATGACTCTCTTCTCAATAGGCACGAAGATCAATGACCAAAAAAGATTAAGTTGCTGTTTAGAATAGCCTATTTATAGAAGAGACAAGAAAAACCATCTAAAAATGGCAGATTTCAAGTTATCATGTACAAGATTGTCCCATACGATCGAAAATCATCCCGGACAATTTTACTTAAAATCCTTGAAACGAACCTGTTTGTATATGTGTAGGAAATGATTTCATACAAGCTGATCGTCCCGTACGAACCAAGTTCGTCTGGTACGAACGGTTATAACAAGGTTGGTTCTAAAAACTGCAGAATAAATATAGAAAAACTGTCCTAAGTCGGTTATATCGTTTGGACGAAAATAGGTTCGTCTGGACGAAATTCTTACAGAGAGCAAATCGTCCTGAACGATAATTAATTTTGTCTGGACGAAATTCTTACAGAGAGCAAATCGTCCCGTACGATAATTTATTTTTGTCCCGGACGAATAGGACTTAGAAAATTTTTTTAGCCAGTTTCTATTCGTTCCATGTGATCTTAATAGGAGATAACTGTCTGATCGTCCAGTACGAACTGATATCGTACCGTACGATCAGTATAAAATTTATATGATCTCCTTATGTGTGTGTGTATGTTTTTATTCACTCAATTACAATCACTCCCTCTCAATTAAAATGACATTTTTAAACTTCAAAATTCAAAAGAATTTCTTGCTGAATTTGATTTGAAGTCTTCATGCTTGAGAGTTTGATTCACCTGAAATGTTAGTACACACAAGAGCAAATACAAAACTTCTAAAAATTGTTAGGAGATAAATACACAAAAAATAATAATATTTGGAATCATCAAAACTATACAAGTTGCAAGAATGTAAAACATGCAAATAGCAACTATCATTAACAATCTCCCCCTTTTTGATGATGACAAAATAATTATTATTTGTAGGATTTCAAATTTTAATAATCTCCTAAACTCCCCCTGAATTGATGAATACATAAAATAAAGGAGGCATTTTGAACTAAAGATCACAATTTTTGTTTTTCAAAATTTTTATAACAAACAAACAAAACAAAACAAAAATTACAAGACTAATAACACAAAAATACAAGAACACAAAACAAACAAAACAAAAACACAAAACAAAAATACAAACAAACAATTTCTCCCCCTTTTTGACAGCAACAAAAAGTGAAGAAGAAATAGACAAGAAATGTATGTAATCATATGAAAAATTCATTTGCTAATTTAATCTTGAAAGTGATTGATATAAGGTATGCAAATAAAATTAAAAACATCAGGCAAATCATAGAAATTCATAGAATTTAAAAAGTGATATAACATTGTAACTAAGAAGAATTTATCAAAGACATGATTCAATTTAGACATTGAGATAAAGAAAATCATTGCAAGAAAGATGTATTAAAAATTGTATATTTCAATTTTCAATAAAAATATAAATGAACATAAGATTAATTTAAATTAAGAGATTAAAAGAATCTGGAAAGAAGAAAACTACCACATGTGGCGCTTTGCGCATCTTTTTCAAATTTATGGCACATTTTTGTGCATCTTTTTACATTGGGCTTATTTTATGCCTCTTTTTCACATTTGCGAACTTTTGCGCATTCCTTTTGATTTTTTGTACATTTGTACAATTTTCAAGAGTAATTGAATTCTTTCCAAAGACAATAATCTAAAATTTCAAACTTTTCTAAGTGCATATATATAATTTGAAAAATGAAATACAAAATAAGAAAACATCTAAATTGCAATAATAATATTAAATATAATGTAGTCTAAATTGTTGAGTCTAGTAATTAGGTTGTTAAGCCTAAGTGAGTGTCCCAAGGCTACCAAGAGGGGGGGTGAATTGGTAGTAAAAAAAAGAGTTTAAAATTTAAGATCCCCTCTTTAAAAATTATTGAACCGAAATAAAGATCTCTTTTAAATTTTAAAAAAAAAAATTTCAACCATAGAGTTTTTAAAACTGAAATAGAAAGTGCGGAAATGTAAAAACAGTAAAGTAAATGACACCAGATTTATAGTGGTTCGGTCTATAACCAGACCTACATCCACTCCCCAGAGGCACCCTCTGAGTATTGCACTAATACCAATAGTGACTCTCCTTTTGTACCCACAGCAAGGCGGAGAAGCCTTTACAACACACTCTTTTCACCACTCCCCGGTGCGGCAGAGAACCGTCCGTCCTTTTACACAATACCCAGTGTTGGCAGAGAACCGTACGTCCTTTCACACTCTCCTAGTGTGGGCAGAGAACCCTTCGTCCTTTCACACTCTCCTAGTGTGGGCAGAGAACCCTTCGTCCTTTCACACTCTCCTAGTGTGGGCAGAGAACCCTTCGTCCTTTCACACTCTCTTAGTGTGGGCAGAGAACCCTTCATCCTTTCACACTCTCCAAGTGTCGGTAGAGAACCGGATCTCCTTGACAGATCTTCTCACAAGAATCTAGAAGGAAGAAAGAGAAGAGTGAAGTAATCCCAATTCACAAGTAGAGACTCTTACCTTTGAAATCCAAGTGAAGCCTTCTTGCTTCAATGGTAGAAATCCTCTCTTGAATGCTCTCTTCAACTCTCTCCTTGGCTATTCTCTCAAGAGGCACGAAGATCAAATGACAAAAAGATTGGGTGGCAGTCTAATTTGGACTATTTATACAAAAGACAAGAAAAACCGCCCAAAAACTGCAAGTATTCAATTCTGTACGCAGTGGATCGTCCTGTACGATCGTGGATCGTCCTGGACGATTTTACTTAAACGATCTGAAACGACCCTATTTGAATATGTGTACGAAATGTCTTCGTACAGCTGATCGTCCTATACGAACTAGGTTCGTCCAGTACGAACGGTTATTACAAGGTCGAATCTAGAAACTGCTGAAAACTGTCCTAAGTCGGTTAATCGTTTGGACGAAAATTAATTCGTCTAGACGAATTTTTTACAGAGGATAGATCGTCCTGTACGATATATTATTTCGTCTGGACAAAAATTTTCCAGAGAGCCAACCATACTGTACGATAATTAATTTCGTCTGGACGAAAATTTTGCAGAGAGCCAATCGTACTGTACGATAATTAATTTCGTCTAGACGAAAATTTTTGCAGAGAGCCAATCGTACTGTACGATAATTAATTTCGTCTGGACAAAAATTTTGCAGAGAGCCAATCGTACTGTACGATAATTAATTTCGTCTGGACGAAAATTTTCCAGAGAGCCAATCGTACTGTACGATAATTTAGTTTCGTCCTGGACGAATAGGACTTAGAAAATTTTCTGAGCAAGTTCCTATTCGTTCCATATGCTCTATAGGAGATAATTGTCTGATCGTCCAGTACGAACGAAAATCGTCCTGTACGATCAATTAATATGATCTCCTTATTTGTGTGTGCATGTTTTTATTCACTCAAGTTACAATCACTCCCTTTCAATTTGATTTCTAAGCAAAGTGCAAGCTTCAAAAATTTCAAAGTATCTCATGCTGAATTTAATTTGAAGTCTTCGTAGTCTGGAGTTCGTTTTTCCTGAAATGTCAGTACACACAAGAGCAAATACAATTCTTCCAAAATTGTTAGGAGATAACTACACATTTGAACAATAATGTTTGAAATCATCAAAACTTTATAAGTTGTAAAAATGAAAAGCATGCAAATAGCAACTATCTTAACATAAATGAAAAACATGAAATTAAAAATTCTAATTAAAACAAGTTATAAACAGAATTTAAATTTAGAAAGACTAGATTTTCTAATGAAATTAATCTCAATTTACAATCTAATTTTAGCAACAATTAAGATTAAAAAGACTAATGAAATTTATAAATTTTAAACACATTTCAAAAACAATTCAAATCTAAAGCAAACACAACAAATATTAATATTAATAAAAAGATTACAATATCAATTCATAATATCAATACTAATACAAAAGGAAAATACACTGAACTTTCAAACAAACACAACTAAAATGAAGATTGATACATGAAACATCTAGAAAATCAAAACCCAAATTTCTATTCTTTTGGAGGAGGAGGAGGAGGAGGAACACCACCAAAGAAGTTGAAGAAGGAATTCATCAACATAACATTGGTATTAATTTCATGAACTTCATTCCTTATATTTCCAATGTACTGTTGCTGCTGCTGAAGTTTAGCATCAATTTGATCAAATCGTTGATCAAAATGAGTCTCAAGTCTATCAAATCTCTCAATCAAATTCTGATAATTTGGTTGAGATGCAGATGTTTGTGCTCCTTCTTCTTCTTCAGAATCACTGGCATGTGATTTTCCTTTGTCCTCCTTGAAGATCGCTCTAAAAGAAGCATCGTTGTAGTAGAGCGGCTCTTTATACTCTTCATCAGGATGCAGTAGATTGTATTTCTTTTCCAAAATAAAGATAACTAAGTGACCTAATGCAATATTTCTTTTTCTTTTTTGATCAGCATGCCCAATTTTGGAAAGCCCATAAAGATAGTCTAAGATAAGTTGGGCTTCATCAATAGGTTTTATTTTCCATAATAAAAAATGTCACAATAGAAAGAAGTGAAGTAATGTTGATTCTATCACCAGCTTTTGGAATAATAGACGATCTAAGAATGTGCTGGATGATTCGAACATTTTTGTTCAGTCCAGAAACTCTAGTAATATGATCATTTAGGCTATTTCCTCTAATCACCCTATTGATTTCAAACCACTTAAAAGTGTTATTGTTCATAAGGGTGTGGGCTCTAAAACCTTCAGTTCTTAAGTTGAGAAAAGCACCTAAGTCATGCTTTGTGATTTCAACCTTTTGTTTAAAAACAAAAGAACTGACAGATGAGTGGTCGGAGTTGAAACTCATATATGCTAGGAAGTAAAGGAAGGTCTGTTTGTTGTAGAGGTGGATAAGAGTTAGGAAAAATTCAAACTGAGTGGAAGCGAAAAGATGCATTACCTTAAAGTTTATCTCACTTTGGATCAAAATACGAGATGGAGTGATTTTTGCATAAGCAAATCGAGGAAAGGATTCCTCATTTGCTTTTGAAAGAAAGTTCTTGGAAGGATTTCTATGGGGTTTCTTCGCTAAAATCTTTTAACGCTTGCTAGAGGAGGCCATTGTTGATCTAGAAATCGAAAGGGATTGAAAGAGATGTTTGGAAGTGTGATTGTTGAGTTAGAAATCCATCTTATTTAAAGAAAACGATACATTCGTCCTGGACGAAAACGTTCGTCCCGGACGAAAATTATAGTTCGTCTGGATGAAAAACTTTTGTATAGACGATCTAATTCGTCCAAAATGTAATAACTTTTTGTATTCAACACAACTTACGATACGTCCTTTCGTATAGACTTTTGACTTGACCGATCGTACAGACGACCACATGTTCATCCAGACGATTACACTTGTGATCGTTTTAATGCCAATTTTAAAACCGTCCCCTACATTGAACCGCCATGTTTTCGTCCAGACGAACTCCAGGTTTGTACAGACGAAGTTCATTAAAAACTACCTTATCCACTCACCCATTTTTTCATTTTTCCGCACAGTTACTTAAAAATTTCGTCCCGGACGATCTTAGGATCGTACAGATGAACTTAAAAACTGAAAAACTGCACGAATCATTTTTTAAATCTGACAGTTTCACGCATTTCAACACATCATCCCGTATGAAAAGTTTTTGTCCTTGACGATCTGCTTTCAAAATTTTTATTTTTGTATTTTTATCAAAGCAAATAAAAATAAACACACAAAACAAAATGAACAACGAAAATGTACAGACTCTAAATAAAAAATCACTCAAAAACCAACAAAAATCACAAAATCACATAAAAACAAACTATGAAAACAAAACATCAATGTTGCAAAAATATTTTTATTTAAGCATTTAAATCAATCACACCAAGCCTTGTTCTTAATGCACTGAAAGTATCAAAGGCTAAAGGTTTTGTAAAAATGTCTGCAAGTTGATTTTCAGTAGAAACATGTGTAAGTTCAATTTCACCTTTTGAAACATGATCCCTTATGAAATGATGCCTTATGTCTATATGTTTGGTTCTTGAATATTGAATAGGATTTTTAAAAATGCAAATAGCACTAGTGTTATCACAATAAATTGGAATAGTGCCTATTGTTAATCCTAAGTCAATCAACTATTGTTTCAACTAAAGTACTTGTGCCACACAACTTCCTAATGCAATGTATTCAGCTTCTGCAGTAGATAGGGCAACTGAGTTTTGTTTTCTACTGGACCAAGACACTAAAGAATTTCCTATGAATTGACATGTTCCAGAAGTGTTTTTTCTATCCACCCTACAATCTGCAAAGTCAGAATCAGAATAACCAATTATTTCAAAGGAAGTACTAAACTTAGGATACCAAATTCCTAAGTTTTGAGTTCCTAACAGATATCTTAAAATCCTTTTCACTGCTATCAAATGTGATTCTTTTGGATCTGATTGAAATCTAGCACACAAGCAAACACTAAACATGATATCGAGTCGGCTAGCAGTCAAGTAAAGTAAAGATCCAATTATCCCTCTAAATTTTTTTTGATCAACAGATTTTCCCTTAGGATCCTTATCCAACTAAACTGAGGAACTCATTGGTGTACTAACAGGTTTAGCATTGTCTATTTCATACTTTTTGAGGATGTCCTTAAGATATTTAGATTGACTAAGAAAAGTACCTTCCTCATTTTGCTTAATGCTAAAGCCTAAAAAGTAACATAAATCTCTCATTAAATTCATTTCAAATTCACTACTCATTGTTTTAGAAAATTCATCACAAAGATTTTTATTTGAAGATCCAAAAATGATTTCATCCACATAAATTTGAACAATGAGTATGTCTTTTCCAAATTTCTTTAAAAAAAGTGTTGTATCTACACTTCTTTTTTCAAATGATCTTTTAAGTAAGAAAGTGCTCAACCTCTCATACCAAGCCCTAGGTGCCTGTTTCAATCCATATAATGCCTTTTTTAACTTAAAAACATGATTTGGGTATTTAAAATTTTCAAATCCAGGTGGTTGTTCTACATAAACATCTTCTTCTATTACCCCATTTAAAAAGGCACTCTTAACATCCATTTGAAATAATTTAAATCCTTTAAAATAGGCAAAGGCTAACAAAACCCTAATTGCTTCAAGTCTAGCTACAGGGGCAAAAGTCTCTTCAAAATCAATCCCTTCAATTTGATTATACCCCTTAGCAACTAATCTAACCTTATTCCTAATGACTACTCCTGAGTCATTCATTTTAATTTTGAATACCCACTTAGCTCCAACTACACTTTGATCCTTTAGCCTTGATGTTAATTCCCAAACTTTATTTTGTTAGGAAAGTTGCTATTTGCATGTTTTACATTCTTGAAACTTGTATAGTTTTGATGATTCTAAATATTATTGTTTTATGTGTTGTTATCTCCTAACAATTTTTGGAAGATTTGTTTTTGCTCTTGTGTGTACTAATATTTCAGGAAAATCGAACTCCAGACTACGAAGACTTCAAATCAAATTCAGCATGAGATACTTTGAGAATTTGAAGCTTGTACTTTTTATTTGAATTAAATTTGAGAGGGAGTGATTGTAATTGAGTGAATAAATTTACACACACTAAAGGAGATCTCGAAAAAGTTTTTGTACTAATCATACAGGACGAACATTGTTCGTACGGGACGATCAGATCAGTTATCTCCTTTTAAGAGCAATGAAACGGACAGGAACTGAACTGGAAAATTTTTCTAAGTCATGATCGTCCAGACGAAATCATTTTCTTCCCAGGACGAGTTTCTCTCTGTAAAAATTTTGTCCAGATGAAGTCCTGTTCGTCCAGGACAATGGGAACTGAATATGGCAGTTTCTGGCAATGTTCTACAGTTTTCGAAACCAACTTTTGATATAACTGTTCATACCGGACGAAATTTTTTCGTACGGGACGAACCTATTTCGTCCAGGACGAAATTGGTTTGTACAGATGCACAATGGTTCGTACGGGATAGTTTTTTACACGGTTTGTCCGTACTAACTCAATTTCGTACGGGACGATCCAGTGCGCAGAAAAACATATTTTTAGCAGTTTTTTGGATGGTTTTTCATGTCCTTTCTATATAAGGAGTCCTAGAAACTATTACAAGTGCCTTTGGAGTTGTTTTCTCTTGAGAGGGATCATTGAGAGTGAGAGTTTGAGAGAGATTGTAAGAGTGAAGAGTAAGAGATCAAGTGAGGGGTTTGTGAGGGATTCACAAGGTTACTTGAAGAAGAAGATCTCTTTATTTCTTCCCATCTCCTTTGAAGGCTCTCAAGTGAAGTTCAACAACATCGGTCCGGTTCTCTGCCGACACTTGGAGAGTGTAAAAGGACGACAAAGTGTATCTTTGACAGCCATTGTGTCTTCTTTCTTTGGGAGAAAACTAAAAGAGAGAACTTGAAAGGGAGAGAGGAAAGGGTGGAGTTTGAGTGGGAGAAGATCCTTGGAGGGGATTTCAAGGGAGTGTGGAGGGGATATTCACACGGTTGCTCCGGCGAACTTGCACCTCAGTACCATCGGATTCAAGGGTCGTCTTGAGGGAAGTTTTGGTGAGAAGAAGATCTCTTTGGTGTCAAAGAACCCGGCTACTCCACCGCACCGGGGAAGGTGAAAGTGATTTTGTACAGGCTTCTCCGCCTTGCTGTGGGGGCAAAAGGAGAGTCACTTTGTGGTATTAGTGCAATACTCGGAGGGTGCCTCCGGGGAGTGGACCTAGGTCAAGGTTTGACCGAATCACGATAAATCTGGTGTGTTCTTTCTTATTTTTCTTCCGCATTTAATTTCATTGCAAGTTGTTTACTCTGGTTGAAAAGTTTATTTTTAAACTTTAAATTTAACTTGCATTAATAATCAAAAACATTTTCTAAAAATCCAAGAGTAGAAATATAGTTTTTAAATTACCAATTCACCCCCCTCTTGGTTAGCCTTGGGACATTTAATTAGGCTTAACATCCTAATTCATATTGAACGAGTTCCAACAAGTTTAATCAGGCTTAACATCCAAGAGTGAAGATTTGTTTTTGCTCTTGTGTGTACTAATATTTCAGGAAAATCGAACTCCAGACTACGAAGACTTCAAATCAAATTCAGCATGAGATACTTTGAGAATTTGAAGCTTGTACTTTTTATTTGAATTAAATTTGAGAGGGAATGATTGTAATTGAGTGAATAAAAACATACACACATACATAAGGAGATCATATAAAATTTATACTGATCGTACGGGACGATCAGACAGTTATCTCCTATTGAGTACATAGAACGAATAGGAACTGGCTTGAAAAATTTTCTAAGTCCTATTCGTCCGGGACGAAATTAATTATCGTCCAGGATGATCTGGTCTCTGTAAAATTTTCGTCCAGACAAAATTAATTATCGTCAAAAATGAGTTGCTCTCTGTAAACTTTTCGTCAAGACGAAATTTATTATCGTCCAGGACGATCTGTTCTCTGTAAAAATTTCGTCCGGACGAACCAATTTTCGTCCAGACGATACAACCGACTTAGGACGGTTTTCTGCAGTTTCTAAAACCGACCTTGTAATAACCGTTCGTACCGGACGAACTTAGTTCGTACAGGACAATCAGCTTGTATGAAAATATTTCGTACACATATAAAAATAGGTTCGTTTCAAGGCTTTTAAGTAAAATCATCCAGGACGATCCACGATCGTACGGGACAATCCACTGCGTACAGAATTGAATACTTACAGTTTTTGGGCGGTTTTTCTTATCTTTTGTATAAATAGTCCAAATTAGACTGCCACCCAATCTTTTTGTCATTTGATCTTCGTGCCTCTTGAGAGAATAGCTAAGGAGAGAGTGTGAGAGTGCATTCAAAAGAGGATTCCTACCACTGGAGCGTGAAGGCTTCACTTGGAGTTCAAAGGTAAGAATCTCTACTTGTGAATTGGGATTACTTCACTCTTTTCTTTCTTCCTTCTAGATTTCTTGTGAGAAGATCTGTCAAGGAAATTTGGGACAGTTTATGCATTACATATGAAGGTACTAGTGAAGTCAAGCAATCTAAGTTGAATTTTTTTATGCATGACTATAAACTCTTTAGCATGAAACCTTATGAGACAATTTTAGACATATATACTAGGTTTATTTAAATTGTAACATCATTGCATGCTTTAGGTAAAGAATTTTCAAACTTTGAAATAGTCAATAAAATTCTACGTTGTTTACTTGACAAGTTTGATGCCAAAGTTGTTGCTATTTGCAAATCAAAAAATTTGAATGAATATTCTATTGATAATTTGATTGGCTCACTCATTGCTTACGAGCAATATTTGGGTCAAAGACTTTTGGATGCAGGTGAAATAATAATGCTAAAAGCGGAAGACATGGAGAAAAGTTGCTAAGTTGGTGAGGAAAGCGATGACTTAACAAGCAAATTGAAAAGTCCACTAAAGCACAAGCATAAGCATCAACAAAAGTGGAATAAAGGTAAAAATGATAAGAATATTCAGATTTCTTCAAATATTATTTGCTTTGGATGTAGAAAATCTGGACATCTGAAAAGTCAGTGCCCTAATTTGAGAACTCTTCCTGCTAAAGAAAAGGGCAAAGCTAAGCAAATTATAAAATGGGAAAATAATGAAAAGCAAAAAATTTCCTGGGCAGATCTAGCTTCTGAATCATCAGACCAGGAGCAAAATGATGTTTAAACCCTTTGTTTATGTGTTTTTGTGTGCATGTTTTTTATTAGTTGTGTTTTTATTTTTATTTGTTTTATGTGTTTTTCTATTTTTAATTTTTGTGTGTTTTGTATGATTTTGAGATATTTTCATATTGGATTCCATGTTTCTTGTTGTGAGACATTTGGAATGTGATATGAAGATTTTTATAGTTTGTGTACTTGTATTTTGTTTAGTGTTTTTCTATTCTTTTATTGCTTTAGATTTTTTTTATGTTTAAGTGTTTTTGTTCTGTGTTTGAAATGTTCGTTAACCTATATGAAAAACCCTTAAATTTTTTATCTTACAAGTGCTATACTTTGAACTGCAACATAAAATTGAATTCATTAGAAAATCTAATTTTTCTAAATTTAAGTTGTGTTTATAACTTGATATTATTAAGATTGTCAATTTCATGTCTCTTATTTAGACCACATTAATTTTAATATTATTATTACAATTGTGATGTTTTCTTATTTTGTATTTCACTTATCAATTAATATTTATGCACTTAGAAAGATTTGAAATTTTAGATTATTGATTTTGGAAAGAATACAATTACTCTTGAAAATTATACAAATGTACAAAAATCGAAAGAAATGTGCAATGATTTGCAATGTGAAAAAGAGTCGCAAAATAAGCCCAACAAGTAAAAAGATGCACAAAAATGTGCCACAAAATTGAAAAAGATGCGCAAAGCGCCACATGTGGTAGTTATTTCTTTCCAAACATTTTTAATCTCTTAATTCAAATTGATCTTATGTACATTTATATTCCATATTGAAATTTGAAATATAAAATTTTTATATCATCATTTTTACAATGATTTTCTCTATCCTAAATGTCTAAATATACTCATGTTTTGATAAATTCTTTTTAGTTTCTATGTTATATCTCTTCTTAAATTCTATGAATTTTATGATTTGGCTAATATTTTAATTTTATTTGCATACCTTATGTCAATCACTTTAAAGGTTAAATTTTTAAATGATTTTTATATGTCTGCTTACATTTCTAGTCTTTTTCTTCTTCACTTTTTGATGTTGTCAAAAAGAGGGAGAAATTGTTTGTTGTGTCTTGTGTATTCGTATCATTGTGTGTTTGTTTTGTTTTATTTTATTTTGTATTTCTAAAAATTTTGAAAACAAAAATAATTTTAATGCCTCCTTATTTTCATATGTTCATTAATTCAGGGGGAGTTTAGGAGATTCTTAGATTTGAAATTATACAAACAATAATTGTTTTGCCATCATCAAAAAGGGGGAGATTGTTAGGAAAGTTGCTATTTGTAATTTTTACATTCTTGCAAATTTTATAGTTTTGATTATTCCAAATATTATTGTTTTATGTGTTGTTATCTCCTAACAATTTTTGGAAGATTTGTTTTTGCTCTTGTGTGTACTAATATTTCAGGAAAATCGAACTCCAGACTACGAAGACTTCAAATCAAATTCAGCATGAGATACTTTGAGAATTTGAAGCTTGTACTTTTTATTTGAATTAAATTTGAGAGGGAGTGATTGTAATTGAGTGAATAAATTCACACACACTAAAGGAGATCTTGAAAAAGTTTTTGTACTGATCGTACAGGACGAACATTGTTCGTACGGGACGATCGATCAGTTATCTCCTTTTAAGAGCAATGAAACGGACAGGAACTGAATTGAAAAAATTTTCTAAGTCATGATCGTCCAGACGAAATCATTTTCGTCCCAGGACGAGTTGCTCTCTGTAAAAATTTCGTCCAGACGAAGTCCTGTTCGTCCAGGACGATGGGAACCGACTATGGCAGTTTCTGGCAATGTTCTACAGTTTTCGGAACCAACTTTTGATATAACTGTTCGTACCGGACGAAATTTTTTCGTACGGGACGAACCTATTTCGTCCAGGATGAAATTGGTTCGTACGGGACAGTTTTTTACACAATTCGTCCGTACTAACTCAATTTCGTACGGGACGATCCAATGCGCAGAAAAACATGTTTTTAGCAATTTTTTGGGCAGTTTTTCATGTCCTTTCTATAAGGAGTCCTAGAAACTATTACAAGTGCCTTTGGAGTTGTTTTCTCTTGAGAGGGATCATTGAGAGTGAGAGTTTGAGAGAGATTGTAAGAGTGAAGAGTGAGAGATCAAGTGAGGGGTTTGTGAGGGATTCACAAGGTTACTTGAAGAAGAAGATCTCTTTGTTTCTTCCCATCTCCTTTGAAGGCTCTCAAGTGAAGTTCAACAACATCGGTCTTGTTCTCTGCCGACACTTGGAGAGTGTAAAAGGACGACAAAGTGTATCTTTGACAGCCATTGTATCTTCGTTCTTTGGGAGAAAACTAGAAGAGAGAACTTGAAAGGGAGAGAGGAAAGGGTGGAGTTTGAGTGGGAGATGATCCTTGGAGGGGATTTCAAGGGAGTGTGGAGGGGATATTCACACGGTTTCTCCGACGAACTTGCACCTCAGTACCATCGGATTCAAGGGTCGTCTTGAGGGAAGTTTTGGCGAGGAGAATATCTCTTTGGTGTCAAAGAACCCGGCTACTCCGCCACACCAGGGAAGGTGAAAGTGATTTTGTACAGGCTTCTCCGCCTTGTTGTGGGGGCAAAAGGAGAGTCACTTTGTGGTATTAGTGCAATACTCGGAGGGTGCCTCCAGGGAGTGGACGTAGATCAAGGTTTGACCGAACCACTATAAATCTGGTGTGTTCTTTCTTATTTTTCTTTCGCATTTAATTTCATTGCAAGTTGTTTACTCTGGTTGAAAAGTTTATTTTAAAACTTTAAATTTAACTTGCATTAATAATCAAAAATATTTTCTAAAAATCCAAGAGTAGATGTATAGTTTTTAAATTTTCAATTCACCCCCCCCTCTTGGTTAGCCTTGGGACATTTAATTAGGCTTAACATCCTAATTCATATTGAACGAGTTCCAACATATTTCTTACAAATTGATTCAACTCTTCCTGCATGGCTAAAATCCAAAATTCATCCAATAATGCTTGATCAATATTAGTGGGTTCAATTGTTGAAATGAAGGCTAAATGATTGACTTCTTTGCTTAATCCATGCCTAGTCCTTACACCCTCACTAGGTTCACCAATTATCAACTCCTTTGGGTGGTTTTTAGAAAATCTCAAATCTCTAGGTAAAGGGTTTTCTATCTCCAAATTTTCTTCCAAATTTTCTTCCAATCCTTCTTCCAAATTTATCTTTTCAATCTTTTGAGAGTCATCCTCAATCTCATCTTCTACAATTTTTGGCTTTTCAAAATTTCCAATTTCATCAAAAACAACATGTGTGGTCTCTTCAATTTTCAAAGTTCTTTTATTGAACACTCTAAAAGATTTTCCAACACTTGAGTATCCAACAAAAATTCCCTCATCTGATTTTGGATCAAATTTTCTTAAGACAAATTTCTCATTATTGTGAATGAACACCTTGCATCCAAAAACATGCAAATGACTCAAATTTGGTGTTCTACCCTTTAACAATTCATAGGGTGTTTTATTTAATTTTGATCTCACATTCATCCTATTCAGAACATAACATGCAGTGCTAACCGCCTCAGCCCAAAAATATTTTGGAAGTGAATATTCTGCAAACATTGCTCGGGCGACTTCTATTACTGTTCTATTTTTCCTTTCAACTACCCCATTCTGTTGAGGGATTCTAGGTGCAGAAAAGTTGTGATCTATTCCATTTTCCTTACAAAAGTCCTCAAATTTTTCATTTTCAAATTCTCCTCCATGATCACTTTGTATATTTATGATTTCACACCCAAGTTTTCTTTGAATCCAAGTTGCAAAGTTTCTAAATTCCTCAAATGATTCACTCTTATGAAATAGAAATCTAACCCAAGTGAATCTAGTGTAATCATCCACAATCACAAATCCATATACCTTTCCTCCTAGACTTACTGTTCCAACTGGTCCAAAAAGATCCATATGCAAAATTTCTAAAGGTTTACTTGTTCTAAGATCCTTATTGGTTTGAAAAGAGGACTTCACTTGTTTACCTAATTGACATGCATCACAAAGGTGGTCCTTAGTAAAGTCTAGTTTTGGTATTCCTCTCACTAAGTCTTTTTGGATAATTCTCCTAAGATTTTTCATGCTAGAGTGACAAATGCTCCTATGCCAAAGCCATGACTCATCTGATACAGTTTTTAAACAAAAAACAGTAGGAGTATGAAAGAAAATCAAATCTAACATATAGATATTGTTTACCCTTTTTTCATTTAAAACATCTTTACTATTAAGGCTTAATATGCAGCTAGTAGAAAAAAATTTGACACAATACCCTTTATCACATAGCTGACTAATACTTAACAAGTTATGCTTTAAGCCTTCTACCAATAGCACATTTTCAATGAAAAAATTCTTAATATTACCAATTATACCTGACCCAATCACCTTCCTTGTGGTGTTATCTCCAAGTGTAACCTTGCCTCCACTCCTAGCTTCTAGCGAAATGAATTTTGTAGAATCTCCAGTCATATGCTTTGAACATCCGCTATCCAGGTAACATATGCTCTCACGAGGCCTTGTGTGAGAGCCATCCTCTTCTTGATCTGAATGATCAAGTATGTCGGCCATTAAGCACAAATTAGTGACTTCCTCTTCTTTTTCTATCTCCAATGAATCTGAAGCTGAGTCCGCCTAAAAAGCTCTTTGGAACTTCTTTTTGCCCTTTTTCACAAATGGTTTCTCCTCTACTTTCTCCTTGCTAGGATTTGCTTTGAGTAATGGGCATTCAGTCTTTATATGTCCATGTTTCTTGCATTCATAGCAAATAACTTCATTAGAAAATTTTGCATTTCTATTGAACTTGCCTCTATTCCATTGTTGGCGTCTCTTTTGCTTCCTCTTCAAAAAGCTTCTGAATTGTCTAGTCATTAAAGTAATGTCATCTTCATCCTCAGGTTGTGAATTTTCATTTTCAGACTCTTCCACATTCAATGCTATATTCTTTTCCCTTCGTGGTTCACCTGCATCAATCTTTCTTTGGCTAACTCCTTGCTCGTAAGCAATTAGCGATCTAAGAAGATTGTCAATGGAATATATGTTTAGATCTTTAGACTCTGTAATTGCAATAATTTTAGCATCATAAGCAGTAGGAAAGCATCGCAAAATTTTATTAACCATTTCAGCATTAGTTAACTCTCTACCTAAAGCATGCAAAGAGGTGACAATTTGTGTGAATCTCGTGTACATTTCAGAAATTGATTCATTTGGTTTCATGCGAAACAGTTCATAATCATGCAACAAGATATTAAGTATAGATTGCTTAACCTCATTAGTCCCCTCATATGTTATAAAAAGTCTATCTCATATGTCCTTTCCACTTTTGCAAGTAGAAACCCTCATGTAATCTTCTGATTTTAAAGCACAAATGAAACTATTCAAGCATTTAGCATTAAGTTGTGCTAAGTCACGTTCTTCTACAGTCCATTCAGTAACAGGTGTTTCAACTCTTACTCCATCAACTAATCTAGTTAGTTTTGTATACCCTTCCTGAACTAAAATCCACATGCGATAATCAAGTGACTGTAAAAATGTAGACATGCGTGTTTTCCAAAAATCAAAAGGAGTGTTTTCAAACAGTGGAGGTCTAGTAATAGATAACCCTCAGGTGTATTTCTGTTTCCAAATATAGCCATCTACGTTAATCAAAAAGTAGTCTAAACTTATTATTTTAAAACAAAGCTCTGATACCACTTGTTAGAACTCGTTCAATAAGAATTAGGATGTTAAGCCTAATTAAATATCCCAAGGCTAACCAAAAGGGGGGTGAATTGGTAATTAAAAATTTTAACCCACTTTGAAAATTTAATGGAAACAAGACTTTAGTTTGTGAATTTTTCTAGAAAACTTTTTCAACCACAAAGTTTTAAACACAAAAAGTAAATAAGCAGCGAAAAAAAAATGACACCAGATTTATAGTGGTTCAATCAAAACCAGACTTACATCCACTCCCAAGAGGCACCCTCTGAGTATTGCACTAATACCAATAGTGACTCTCCTTTAGCACCCACAGTAAGGCGGAGAAGCCTTTACAAACTCTTTTCACCACTACCCGGTGCGGCAGAGAACCGTCCGTCCTTTCACACTCCCCCGATGTCGGCAGAGAACCGTTCGTCCTTTCACACTATTCCCAGTGTTGGTAGAGTACCATCGTCCTTTCACACCCTCCAAGTGTAGGTAGAGAACTCTTCGTCCTTTCACACTCTCCTAGTGTGGGCAAAGAACCCTCGGCTGTTCACACTTTCCAAGTGTCGGCAGAGAACCGGATCTTCTTCCAAGATCTTCTTTACAAGTCCAATCTAAAAGAAAAGAGAGAAGAGTGAAGTAATCTCAAACTTGAAAGTGGAAACACTTACCCTTAAGTACCAAGTGAAACCTTCACGCTCCAATGGCAAGAAATCTCCTTCAATTGCTCTCTCACACTCTCTCCTTGACTCTCTTCTCAATAGGCACAAAGATCAATGACCAAAAAAGATTAAGTTGCAGTTTAGAATAGCCTATTTATAGAAGAGATAAGAAAAACCATCTAAAAACGGCAGATTTCAAGTTATCATGTACAAGATCATCCCGTACGATCGAAAATCGTCCCGGACGATTTTACTTAAAAGCCTTGAAACGAACCTATTTGTATATGTGTAGGAAATGATTTCGTACAAGCTGATCGTCCCATACGAACCAAGTTCATCCGGTACGAACGATTATAACAAGGTTGGTTCAAAAAATTGCAGAACGAATATAGAAAAACTGTGCTAAGTCGGTTATATCGTCTGGACGAAAATAGGTTCATCTGGATGAAATTATTACATAAAGCAAATCGTCCTGAACGATAATTAATTTCGTCTGGACGAAATTCTTACAGAGAGCAAATCGTCCCGTACGATAATTAATTTTCGTCCCGGACGAATAGGACTTAGAAAATTTTTCTAGCCAGTTCCTATTCGTTCCATGTGATCTTAATAGGAGATAACTATCTGATCGTCCCGTACGATCAGTATAAAATTTATATGATCTCCTTATGTGTGTGTGTATGTTTTTATTCACTCAATTACAATCACTCCCTCTCAATTAAAATGACATTTTTAAACTTCAAAATTCAAAAGAATTTCTTGCTGAATTTGATTTGAAGTCTTCATGCTTGAGAGTTTGATTCACCTAAAATGTTAGTACACACAAGAGCAAATACAAAACTTCTAAAAATTGTTAGGAGATAACTACACAAAGAACAATAATATTTGGAATCATCAAAACTATACAAGTTGCAAGAATGTAAAACATGTAAATAGCAACTATCATTAACAGGGGATTTAAGATCCTCAAGCTGAACATGGATGCCCAAACTATACAACTTGCCATCATCTAAGGGAGATAGAGGAAAGTCTCACAAAGACTATGCAAGATGGCTTGATTGGGTTACCGAGGCATGCACCAAGGGAAAGCACGCCTAAAGGGTATTTTGATGATGTTGTTTGCCATAAAAGGCCGAAGAGAATAGCATTGACCTCAACACCCAATGCAAATACTACTCTCATTGTCTAGAAATAAATAATATAACCCAACTACCCAGCAGGCAAGGAGTAGAGCTCCATCTGAAAAATGTTTGCCTGAGAAAGAGATCACCTCATACGTGAAATTCAGAAAGACGATTGTCACCCATTTTAGGTGTGTCCAAAACCCTCAAAAGAACTTGCAAGCCCTTCTTAAGATGCTTTAAGAACTAGGTGAGTCGCTTTATAGTTTCATTATGAGATTCTAAAGGGAGATTCTTCAAGTAAAGGACCTAAAGCAATTTTTCACCCAAGAAACTCTAACATAAAGAATACATGAAGGTCCATTTTGTTATGCACTAGGCTTATAACATTGGAGACGTTGGCTAAATTGCTTAAACTCACTAAGATTCATGTAAATGTCAAGGAGTAAAATTGAGTAGTTGAGTACTCCTAATTCACTCACTCCAAGGAGTTTATGGCAAGCATGGAGTGGCCACATGATAGGAGCATAAGAGGAGATGCCCAAGGAATCCTAGCACTAATAGAAGGCCTAAAATACCACTTGATCAATATTGCCCAAAACATTAAAGAGTGCCTTTACATATGAGGCCAATTAGGATTGCCATACCATTAATGTTGAGAGTGGAGGAAGAAATATACATAGTAACCCATATCAAGAAGAAGGTACTAACCACATCCCCAGCTACCCCACGATCACAAACTTATGGGTATTAATGGTCGAACTAATAAAGGCCATTCATAATAAAGGGTTCTTTAAGCGCCCAAAACCTATGAAAGTGAACATGCACACAAAGGACAAATCAAAGTACTATGACTTTCATAGGGATCATAATCATGACATCGAGGAGTATCGAACCACCCATAGGTTCATCAAATACCCTATCAAAGCAAGAAAGTTAAATAAGTTTTTACTCGCCAACCATGGTGTGCACTCAGGGGAAACCTTAATGGAGAGTGGTCAAAATTAGCTCGTCCTTACTGGTTCCATGCACATCACTAGAGTAATACCTGCTATCATGGGAGGAGAACGAGCAAAATCTTTCTCATTGACCAACTCCAAAAGACCATAAATAAAAAAATTTTACCATACCACCACCTCATGAGCGTTAGTGATTCACATCACCCCAACCACTTTTTATAAAGATTATCCCTCTAATGGGAACTCAAACAATGACAATGTAGTCATCATTACTTTGGAACTATTAAATTAATAATATATTGCTTGACAGTGAGTTTCATTAATATTATATTTAAATATATTTTTGATAGGATAAATATTTTTAGCCTCTCAACCTACCCCACTTCAAGCCCTCTCTATGGCTTCTCTAACGAGAACAGGGACACTAAAAGAGTACTCTCCCTACAAGCAAGTTGGGAAAAGATGACCAATAATACACCACCATGTCAAATTTCATAATTATGGATATATTAGTGTGCAATGTCATCTTCAGGAGGCCTCCCTTGAACACATTAAGGGCAGTCATCTTGTCGTATGACACCACATTTAAGTTATAGACAAGCGACCAAGAGATTACACAAAGAGACAACCTTATTAAAACCTACATGTGCTACCTAAAAGTTGTAAAAAAAGGTTGAGATCTCTTTAGATGAGATATTATAATAGGATGTCAAGCCAAAACCGGCTTGAGACTACATAAGCAATGGAGGAGATCCCAACTATGGATAATAACCCTATGAGGAAATTGAGAATAGGTAATAAATTCAACATAAAGCATCGAAGCAAACTCTATTCCAATTCGAGAGCCAAACCCTATGTTTTAATGATTACAAATATTATTGGATGATCATTTACTTATTCATACTTTATACAGTGCATATTTTTTATGTGTCACTAATCATTTCAGGTATAATATACACCAAACAAGAATTAAAGAATCAAGACTCAGGATAATGCAACGTTAAGGTCTAAGTGAATCTTTGTTTGATAGAGTTTATACTTTTTACTTTCTTAAACATTTTATGTATTAGGTGTATGTTGGCTAAGCAACCAGGCATGCACTCACAAGGGGAAGAGAAATTGAACACTTAAATTTTTTTTGTTAATCATATTGTATGATTTACATCGTATTGTAAAATTTGTTCAAATACAAAGTAATTAAAATGCTTAGTTAAATCAAATTAATTAAATTTAGTTATAACTAATCATACTATATGACCACCAAATTATATAATATGCCATTTATTTTGATAAAGCATGTCGTTGAAGTCTTATTACTTAAATTAGACAAATTTAAAATTTGAAATTTTAACTGACTGTACTGTACAAACCATTTCATGTTGTATGAACAATAATTAAAAATGCCTAATTTAATCCTAATGACTAATGAATCAAATAAAAATAAAATCTTTATTAATGATCATATTGTACAATAACCATCGTACAAGATGAACAGAGAGCTTGTTCGACTATATTATTGTAGATCATACAATACAAATATATATGAAAATTGAAGTAATCAGACAATATGATAAAAGTACTTAATTTGAAATTAGGATTTTTAAGAGCCCACTTTATAAACTCAACATTAAGGCTTGAAAGCAAAAGATGTTCAGCAATCAGAGATATTTCTTTTGTGAGAGAGCTTAAAAAGTTTCTAGAGATAGAGGCGGTGAGGTTGAGGGAGAGTTTGCCTCGCAGAAGTTATGGGGCAGGAGGGGATTCACACGGTTGCTCCGATTAACATATACCTTGGGTCCTGCTATTGTGTTTGGTGAAGCTCTTGGAGAAGGGCTCTAGAAAGAAAAGTCTTCATGCAAAAGACTTAGTAGCTGAGGAGGCATCAGGTCAAAAGGTGGAAAGAGAGATAATATCTCCACCGTAGCAAGAAGCTAAAGGAGGGATTGGCATCTACACCGAAGCTAGGAGCTAAAGGAGGGATGACATCTCCACCGAGTTGGGAGGAGGAAGGAGGGAGATTCTTCAAAGTTTATAAAGGTCCTTCTCCACCTAGTAAGGGAGAAGGACTTTTCCACTTAGTTGTGAGCTAAAAGAGAGTCACTTTAGTGCAATACCCAAATAGGATGATCTTTGGGGGATAGATGTGAAACCCCTTTAGTAAAAGAAGCTAAACTCGTAAATATCGAGGCACATTTTTGTGTAATGGTCAGAATATCATTAAGAAACTTTATAGTTAATGCGCATCTTTGAGAAATCCTAAGATGGGTTACCTCCTAAGAAGTTACACCAATAGGGCAAAAGCGTGAGGTGCTTAAACCAAAGCGGACAACATCTCAATAGTAATGAGTTTGGACAGTTACAATAAATCTTATCAGCATATTTTTACTTTTCTTATAATTTATTTTTTGCACTCGGGTTTACTTTGACAAAAATATAACATTCTTAGACCAAAGTAGATAATATCTCGATAGTTAAAAGTTTGGACTGCTATAAATGGAATTATAGCAATACACAAGTTGAAATATGGGAGCAAAGTGTTATACAAAATAAAGTGCTACACCATGAGAGCCACTTCTTGAACTCTGTATGGGACAAAGTGCTATGTATCGGGAGTAACTAGTTAAACTTGTAGGGGCCACCTCTAGATTATATATGCTTGGTGGATGATTCTAGGATAAAGATGTCGAAAGTACAATAGTTATATAAGTGGGTGAGATTGTAAAACCCTTTAAATAAAAGAAGTTAAACTCTTAAATAATGAGGCCCCTTTCGATGTAATGACCAGAATATCATTAAGAAACTCTGCTATTAAGCATGCTCATCTCGAAGAAATCCTAGGATGGGTTACCTCCTAAGAAGTTACACCAACATGACAAAAGCGTGAGGTGCTTAAACCAAAGCGGACAACATATCAATAGTAAAGATTTTGGACAGTTACAGTAAACGTATGTTTATTTTGATTGAACCTACATAAATCTTGTCAGCATATTTTTTACTTTTCATACAATTTATTTTTTGCACTCTAGTTTAGTTTTAGTTTTCTTAGGGAAAGATTTTTAATGATAAAGTTTTGTTTGAATATATATATATATATAATATATATATATATATATATATATATATATATATATATATATATATATATATATATATAATATATATATATATATCAAAAAAGTTAAAAAAAAATCTTATTTGCATTTGGTTTTGGTTTGAGTGTTTTATTCTCTCAAAAGTTTCTTCATATGTCATTTTATTTGCCTGAGGTTCTTAAACCAATGCGGACAACATCTCAATAGTAAAGAGTTTGGACAGTTATAGTAAACGTATGTTGATTTTGATTGAACCTACATAAATCTTGTCAGCATATTTTTTACTTTTCATACAATTTATTTTTTGCACTCTAGTTTAGTTTTAGTTTAATTAGGGAAAGATTTTTAGTGATAAATTTTTTGATAAAGTTTTGTTTGAATATATATATATATATATATATATATATATATTGTTTTCAAAAAGTTTAAAAAAACAAAAAAAAAAAACTTATTTGCATTTGGTTTTGGTTTGAATGTTTTATTCTCTCAAAAGTTTCTACATATGTCATTTTGATTTTTAGTAAAAGATTTTCTAAAAAAGACCAATTAACACCCCCACCCCACCCTCTTAGTGCGTCATAAGCTCTTTCAAACTTATCCAAGCTTTTAAAGATGACCTTAAAGCCTTTGCATGGACAACAATAGAGATGTTAAATATTGATGAACTTTTTTCTGATAAACTCAATGTTAGGAGAAACACTAGGATCATAAAGTAGAAAATATGAAAGACAATTATTACACTCATTAAGCCAATCAAGCAAGAAGTGTAAAAAGTGCTCAACAATGAATTTGTAAGGGAGGTGCGATATCCTAACTGATTTCCAATGTAATAACAGTGCAAAAGGATGCTAAAATGTGGAGGATGTGTGCCGATTTTACAGACCTCAAACTGGGATATCCAAAAAATGGATACTCACTTCCCATAATTGACTTAATAGTGGACTCAGTAGTTAGATTCTTGATGATGAGTTTCCTAGATTCTTTCTCAAGACACCATCAAATAAAAGTCTATCCTAACTATAAGAAGAAGACATCCTTCATCATTGGTGAGGGTTACACTTTATAAAAGGTAATGTCAACTGAGCTCAAGAATGTTGGGGCAATTTATTAGAAGATAATGAACCATGTCTTTAAAGAGAAGAATGGTCAAAACATTGAACTATATGTGGATGACAAGTCAGTGAAAAGCAAATCATCTGAATAGCACATTCAAGACCTAAATGAGACATTTACCACACTTAAATGGTACAAAATGTGACTAAACCCCTTAAAATGTACCTCTAGTAGAGGTTTAGGCAAGTTCTTTGGGTTTTTCCTTAAATCTAAGGGCATCAAGGTTAACCCAGGCATGTTAAAGGCGATCATAGAGTTGCCATAGTCGAGAATCCACATGGAAGTAATACAACTCACTATGTGAGTTATAGGACTCAATCTCTTCATCTCCATGTGAACAAAAAGGTGTTCACCTTTCTTCAAGCTATAGAGGAGTGCAAGGAAGTTAATCCAAAGAGAAAAATGCGAAGAAACTTCTCCTTCTTTAGAAGAGGCCTTAGTTTGGTGACTTACATAGGCTTCTTCATCAAGGGCTCCTTGGGGAAAGTGATTGTTTCCTCCTCGTTTCTGCTTCTTATGAGAAGCTTCTTCATGCTCATTAGTTGCTTCTCCTCTGCCTTCTCAACTTTATTGTCTCCCACAGTGGTAGGATCCTTCAGAGAAAATCTAGCACCTCCAATTCATCAAGGTGCTGACAACTCGACATGCCACCAATTAACGGAATGCACCAATACTAAAGAGAGCAAAAAACCTAAACAAAATTAAAAAAGGACCTACACTACTTACCAAAGGTGTCATATATGTGTAGTGGGCCTAAGTGGTGGCTAATTATAAAAAACTACCTAGTCAAAGTAGAAAATGCCCTAACATCATCAACATTAAACTCGAGCATAAGCAACTTCTCCTTGGTGAAAGGGGCGAGAATTGTCGACACCAGCCAGCCAATCATTAAGTGGATGAAAATGAACTTGACCTTTCGATCTATAACCTTTTTTGTTTTCCCACACATCTTAATCGCCACAGAAGAAAATTGCATGCACCAGTCCTTAGAAGCCCTCATGTTGCAAGCATGTCTAAATAAGGTAGCATCCATGATATGCTGTATAATCCAACATGAAATGAAGGTGATCACATTAGCTACTACGTTCAAAAGGATCTATATGGGGAAGTGTCCATTAAAATTAAGTAGCTCAAAATTTTTTCAAGAACATGAGTCTCTTGAAGTGGTTGCATGGGATGCATAGATCCTCTTAGTAGAATGTGTTGAGGTGTTGTCCCTATCAGGTACTCACACTCACAAATAAGCATCACCAAAGTAGTATGCAATGAATTTCATGTTATTATAGCTCATGGTCAGCATTTGAATAAGTCATGGCACACTTGTGGATGGAAATCGACATCAAGACGCAATAAGGTAAAAAAAGTAAAGAAATAATTTTATTTGCATGCTTACATACATCAAAATGAAAAAGGGGGATTTACTATTTTTTCCAACTAAAAAAACTTGTTAGTCGAGGATGCTAAGGACTACATCTTTGTCGGGCCAGGAAGTAGAAGGAGAGATAACATTTCCACTATAATTAAGACCTAAAGGAGGGATTGACATCTCCACCGGAACTAGGAGCTAAAGGAAGGACAACATCTCTATTGAGTTGGGAGGTGGAAGGAGGGAGATTCTTCAGGTCCTCCATCTAATAAGGGAGAAGAACTTCTCTACTTAGCTATGAGCTAAAAGAGAGTCACTTTAGTGCAATACCCATAGAGGATGACCTTTGGTGGATAGATGTGAAACCCCTTAAGTAAAAGAAGCTAAACTCTTAAATAACGAGGCGCCTTTTAGTTTAATGGTCGGAATTTTATTAATAAACTCCGTAATTAAGCGTGTTAATCCCGAAGAAATCCTGGTATGGGTAACCTCCTGAGAAGTTACTCCAACAAGACAAAAGCGAGAGGCCCTTAGATCAAAGCTGACAACATCTTAATAGTAAAGAGTTTGGACTATTACAATAAATATATGTCGATTTTGGTCAAACCTATATAAATATTGTTAGTGTATTTTTTTACTTTCTTACAATTAATTTTTTGCACTCTAGTTTACTTTTAGTTTTCTTTGTGAAAGATGTTTTTAGTGGTAAAATTTCTAATAAAGTTTGGTTTGTATATATATTATATATATAATATATATATATATATATTATATATATTATATATATATATATATATATATATATATATATATATATATATATATATATATATATATATATATATATATATAATTTGCTTTATGTTTAAAAAAAAAATCTTATTTGCATTTGGTTTTGGTTTGAATATTTTATTCTCTTAAAAGTTTCTACATATCTCATTTTGATATTAAGTAAAATATTTTTTAAAAAGACCAATTCACCCCCCTCTTGGTGTATCATAAGCTATTTCAAACTTATTCAAGCTCTTAAAGAAGACCTCGAAGCCTTTGCATGAACAAAAATAGAGATGTAAAATATTGATGAAGTTGTATATGACAAACTCAATATTAGGATCTATATTATGATCATAAAGTAGAAAATATGAAAGACAATTGTTACAGTCACTAGGCCAATCTTGCTAGAAGTGCAAAAGGTGCTCAACAACGACTTTGTAAGGGAGGAGTAGTATCCTATCTGATTTCTAATGAAGTAACAGTCAAAAGGCTACTAGCATGTGGAGAATGTGTGTCGATTTCACAAACCACAACCCGTGATATCCAAAAGATAGATACTCACTTCTCAGAATCAACTTATTAGTGGACTCAGTAGTAGATTCTTGATGATGAATTTTTTAGATGCTTTCTCAGGACACCATAAAATAAAAATCTATCATGACTATGAGAAGACATCCTTCATCATTGGCGAGGGCTTGCACTTTTATATAAGGTAATGTCATTTGAGCTCAAGAATGTTGGGGCAATTTGTTAGAGGATAATGAACCATGTCTTTAAAGAGCAGAATGGTCAAAACATTGAACTATATGTGGATGACGTCAGTTAATGCAAGACCTAAATGAGACATTTGCAACACTTAAATGGTACAAAATGCTAATAAACCCCTTAAAATAAAAATTTAGTAGAGGTTTAGACAAGTTCCTCGGGTTCCTCTTTAAACCTGAGGGCATCAAGGTTATGCCATGCATGTTAAAGGCAATCATAGAGTTTCCATAGTCGAGAACCCTGATGGAAGTAAAACAACTCACTATGTGAGACATAGGACTCAATCACTTCATCTCCAGACTAAGAAAAAGGTGATCACCTTTCTTCAAGATATAGAGGAGTGCGAGGAAGTTCATTTGAAGAGAAAAATGAGAAGCCACTTCTCCTTCTTTAGAAGAGGTCTCGGTTTGGTGACTTCCACATGCTTCTTCGTCATGGGCTCCTAAGGGCAAGTGGTTGTTTCCCCCTCTTTTCTGCTTCTTGGGAGAAACCTCTTCATGCTTATTGGTTGCTTCTCTTCTTCCTTCTCAACTTTACTGTTTCTCACAGTGGTTAGATCCTTCCAGAGGAAATCGAACACCTCCAATTCAACAAGGTACTAACAACTTGATAGACCAACTTTTAAAGGAACACACTAATACTAAGGAGAGCAAAAAAACCTAGACAAAATTTAAAAAAAGACCTACACTACTTACCAAAGGTGTCATATTTGTGTAGTGAGCCTAAGTGGTGGCTAATTATCAATAACTTCCTAATCAAAGTAGCAAATGCCCTAGCATCATCAGCATTTAACTCGGGCACAAGCACCTTCTCCTTGCTGAAAGAGGCGAGAATAGTTGACACTAACCATCCAATCATCAAGTGGATGAAAATGAACTTAACCTTTCAATCTCTAACCTCTTTGGTTTTCCCACTCATCTTAATCACCATAGAAGAAAATTGGACGCACTAGTCCTTAGATACCCTCATGTTGCAGACATGTCTAAATAAGGTAGCATCCATAACAAGTTGTATAATCCAAGATGAAATCAAGGTGGTCACATCAGCTACTAAGTTCAAAAGGATCTATATGGGGAAGGGTCCATAAAAATTAAGTAGCTCAGAAATTTTTTAAGAACACGAGTCGCTTAAAGTGGTTAGATGGGATGCACAGATCCTCTTGATAAAATATGTTAAGGTGTTGTCCATATCAGGTACTCACACTCACAAATTAGTATCACCAAAGTAGTATGCAATGAATGTCATGTTATTATAGCTCGTGGTCAGCATTTGAATAATTCATGGCACACTTGAGGATGGAAATCGTCATTAAGACGCAACAAGGTTAAAAAAAATTAAATAAATAATTTTATTATTTTTTCCAAGTAAAAAGACTTGTTATTCAAGGAGGCTAGGGACTATAATTTAATCGGATTGGAAGGTGGAAGGAGAGATAGCATCTCACCATAGCTAGGACCTAAAGGAGGGATTGACATATCCACTGGAATTAGGAGCTAAAGGAGGGACGACATCTCCGTGGAGTTGGGATGAAGAAGGAGGGAGATTCTTCAAGTCCTCCATCTAGTAAGGGAGGACTTCTCCACTTAGCTTTGAGCTAAAAGATAGTCACTTTTGTGCAATACCCAAATAGGATGACCATTGGGCCTTTATAAATGGTATTAGAGCAATACACCAATTGGAAGATGGGAACTAAGTGATATACAAAATAAAGTTCTATGCCAGGAAATCCAACTCTTGAACCCTTTATGGGACAAAGTGCTATGTAGCGGGAGTCACTACTTGAACTTTTGGGGGTCACCTCTAGAATCATATATGCTTGGTGGATGATTCTGGGATAAATTTACTGACAAGGATGCCAGTTACGGAAGTGGGGGACATTGTGAAACCTTTTAAGTAAAAGAAGATAAACTCTTAAAAAGTGAGGCACCTTTTGGTTTAATGGCCAGAATTTCATTAAGAAACTTTGTAGTTAAGCGTGCTCATCTCGGAGAACTCTTGGGATTGGGGACCTCATAAAAAGTTACACCAACATGACAAAAGCATAAGGCCCTTAGACCAAAGTAGAAAACATCTCAATAGTAAAGAGTTTGGACTATTACAGCAAATGAATGTCGATTTTGACCAAACCTATATAAATCTTGTTAGTGTATTTTTTACTTTCTTATAATTTATTTTTTGCACTCTAGTTTACTATTAGTTTTCTTTATGAAAGATTTTTTAGTGATAAAATATTTGATAAAAAATTTTTTGAATATATATATTTAAGAGATGCAAATTGCATTAAACTAGGAAGAATATATAATTACAATCTAAAAATGGAAGGAAACTAAAAAAACTTTCATTTCCGAACAACAGGAAAAAAAGCACAAAGGAAAAGCAGACAAAGCATAAAAAGAGTGTATTTGCAAAATAAAAAAAGACATAATGAAAATAAGATCCACTAATCCTCACATTAAACCAGATGGGGTATTAGGGACACCAAATTTTTAAGACATCCAAAAAAAGGTTGGTTAGTATCCCAGAATTCCCAAGCAGATAAAAAGTGACAACTAGATAGATTCTCAAATTCCATTACTCTAAAATCATTATGCAAAAACATAAAGTTGATAACCTGAAAATCGAGAGGCCAAATAGCCACCTCATCACTACTAATACCAAACAAAAAAACTCATCATCGCATTCAACCCACTAACAGACAGCAAATCTAAAATCTCCACTCCCTTCAAGTCTTCAACAATCAAGACGTGGTCTTGAAAGATTAAAGCAGTAACATTCGTTAGCTTAGATGGGATAAGATCCTGCCTAATGCCATCACAATTGTGTCCAATAGCATACACCTTGGACGATCCCAACAAAGGCAACGATGCAATAACTCTGGCTCCAACTGTAAAGAAGTCAATTCCCATAGCAAACGGATTAACAATCCCACAAAACTTAAATTCCAATCTTAAAACCTGAGCACTTCCATCAAGAGGCCAAGATATGACCTCTACACTAATAAATCCCGATGAAATGATAATCATCATTACAAACATCACCCTGGCACACGTAAAACCAGTAATATCCAATTCCTTCAAGTCTTCAAAAAACAAGACTTAATCTTCAAAGAACAAAGAAATAACATTTCTTAGCCTTGATAGGATAAGATCCCACCTAAAGCCAACACCAATATGTCTAGGAGGATCCAAACTAATTTTCATATACAAACCAAACAAAAGCATATTAGACGCTGCAATAACTCCAGCATTCGAAACCATACGAACTTCAGCTTCTGAAAAACTAACAACAGCATAGATGCAAGATAGTAAAACAACACCCTATCCAAGAAGAAAACCATCAGCAATTAGATCATCCTTCCAAGGGATAGTATCCAACTTTCTCCAAAAATAGGGACATCTAGTAAGTCTAAAACTTACTTCCTTGGACAATCCCATATTGACCAAGAAAACCTCAAAAGTTTCATCAAAATCATTCTTGACAAGCACCATCATATGACAACACAATTCAAACTGAAAATCTTCACGGTAGCAAACAAAATGCATGAGTTGCATCACTAAAAATAGCAATCACAACCACTCCCTTATCCACCGAAAGTATTCGGGATAAAGAAAACATAGATCTGAAAAAATAAGAACTCATTTCCAAAGCTCTTAGAAAGAAAACTATCAAATAAGAACCACTCCAAAGACACTATCCAACGCATATCCAGAAATGCAGAATCCGCGGGAATTTCACCGCACAATCCTCTGTCAGCCACACCAGGCCGACGGATGATCACCATCAAAACGGCAGTCTGCTAAGATCTGATTTGCCCCCTTAGAACACTCCACTTCGTCCGCTATGCCTGATCACTCTCCTTTTTTGTTTACCAACACAATACTTTATATATATATATATATGTTTTCTCAAAAAAAAATTCTTAAAAAAAGTATTTACATTTGATTTTGGTTTGAATATTTTTTCTCTTAAAAGTATTTACATATCTCATTTTGATTTTAATTAAAAGATTTTTTAAAAATACCAATTCACAACCCTCTTAGTGAGTCATAAGCTCTTTCAAACTTATCCAAGCTCTTAAAGATGACCTCAAATCCTTTGCATGGACAATAATAGAGATGTCAAATATTGATGAAGTTGTTTCTGATAAACTCAATATTATGAGAGATACTATGATCATAAAGTAGAAAATATGAAGACAATTGTTACACTCATTGAGCCAATCTAGCAAGAAGTGCAAAATGTGCTCAACAATGACTTTATAAGGGAAGTGCGGTATCCTAATTGATTTCCAATGAAATAACAGTGCAAAAGGTTACTAGCATGAGGAGGATGTGTGTCGATTTCAAAAACCTCAACCTGGGATATCAAAAAGATGGATACTCACTTACCATAATCGACTTATTAGTGAACTCAGTAGTTAGATTCTTGATGATGAGTTTCTTAGATGCTTTCTTAAGATACCATCAAATAAAAATGTATCCTGATTATGAGAAGACATTCTACATCATTAGTGAGGGCTTGCACTTTTATATAAGTTAATGTCATTTGAGCTCAAGAATGTTGGAGAAATTTATTAGAGGATAATGAACCATGTCTTTAAAGAGCATAATGGTCTAAACATTGAAATATATGTGGATGACATGTCGGTGAAAAGCAAATCACTCGAATAGCACATTCAAGGCCTAAACGAGATATTTTTCACACTTAAATGGTACAAAATGCAACTAAACCCTTTAAAATGTACCTTTAGTAGAGGTTTAGGAAAGTTCCACGGGTTCCTCCTTAAACCTGAGAACAAAAGTTTAACCTAGGCATGTTAAAGGCAGTCATAGATTTTTCATAGTCGAGAACCCTCGTGGAAGTAAAACAACTCACTTTGTGAGT
Organism: Dendrobium nobile; assembly: GCA_022539455.1. Classification (NCBI taxonomy): domain Eukaryota; kingdom Viridiplantae; phylum Streptophyta; class Magnoliopsida; order Asparagales; family Orchidaceae; genus Dendrobium; species Dendrobium nobile. The sequence goes on along the minus strand of CM039734.1, from coordinate 42,681,170 downwards.
CATAGGACTCAATCACTTCATCTCCATGCTAAGAAAAAGGTGCTCACCTTTCTTCAAGCTATAAAGGAGTGCGAGGAAGTTCATCTGAAGAGAAAAATATGAAGCCTCTTCTCCTTCTTTATAAGAGGCCTCGATTTGGTGACTTGCACAGGCTTCTTCGTCATGGGCTTCTTGAGGAAAGTGGTTGTTTCCCCCTCTTTTCTGCTTCTTGGGAGAAGCCTCCTCATGCTCATTGGTTGCTTATCCTCTGCCTTCTCAGATTTATTGTCTCTCATAGTGGTAGGATCCTTCTAGAGGAAATTGAGCACCTCGAAGTCATCAAGGTACTAACAACTCTATAGGCCACCTATTAAGGGAATGCGTCAATACTAAGGAGAGAAAAAAACCTAGACAATTTTTTTTAAATAATGACCTACACTACTTACCAAATGTGTTATATATGTGTATTGGGCCCAAGTGGTGGCTAATTATCAACAACTTCCTACTCAAAGCAACAAATGCCCTAGCATCATCCACATTTAACTCAAGCACATGCACTTTATCCATGGAGAAAGGGGTGAGAATAGTCGACACTAACCAGCCAATCATCAAGTGGTTGAAAATGAATTTGAACTTTCGATCTCTAACCTTCTTTATTTTCCCACTAATCTTAATCACAACAGAAGAAAATTGGATGCACCAATCCTTAGAAGCCCTCACATTGTAGACATGTCTAAATAGGGTAGCATCCATGACAAGTTGTATAATTCAAGATGAGATGAAGGTGATCACATTAGCTACTAAGTTTGAAAGGATCTATATGGGGAAGAGTCCATAAAATTTAAGTAGCTCAAATTTTTTTAAGAACAAGAGTCGCTAGAAGTGGTTGCATGGGATGCATAGATCCTCTTAGTAGAATGTGTTAAGGTGTTGTCCTTATCAAATACTCAAACTCGCAAATTAGCATCACTAAAGTAGTATGCAATGAATGTCATGTTATTATAGTTTGTGGTCGTCATTTGAATAAGTATGGCACACTTGCGGATGGAAATCGACATTATGATGCAATAAGGTAAAACAAAATAAGAAAAAAAAAATTATTTACATTCTTACATACATCAAAAAAGGGTGGGATGAACTATTTATTCCAACTAAAAAGCCTACACACATTATTAGAAACTATCGAAGGAGGGACAACTTCTATTTTTATTTAGTATTACAAAAGTAATTTCCCCTTATAATATATTTGCTCGTCTTAGCAAAGCAACGAGTAGCCTTCATCTAAATGCGGAGGGTAGCCATTTCCTTCTTCAATGAGGTCCCAAAGTCACCTCCAGCTTCCTTCTGCGAGCTCTAGGCTCCCTCACAAAGTAGAACCTACATGTTGAGGATATTTCCACAAATATAACGTGCTCAATAAAGCTCAATAATTTGAGCGGCATATGAGTAGGAATCCCATCACCTATGATGCCGATTAAGAGGAAGAATATAACTGCATCAACAATAGCCACAACCATGGCTACGGAAGGTTTTAGAGCCAAAGAAGACACTACGATCCTCTCAACATCCTCACCCCTTAAAGACTTATTGCAAGCTCGACCTTCGCTACTAGTGGAACAAACTGCTCTGTAGTGCTCACCACTAAGGGAGATGCTTAAGTGGTCGGTAGTGAAAGATAGATAATGAAAAAATCCTTATCCAAAAATTTAAAAGATCTACTAATAACATATTTTGGAGAATTATCACTTTTGTTTACAAGCTAGGTGTTCACTTTGTCAAAGCCAACACTTCGAACTCACTCGATAAATATCCTAATAACTCACTTGAGGAGAGTACACTCTTGGCCCACTAGTGGATGATAAAACCTTGTTACCAAACATGGTTCTCTAAGAAACTTATAAGTAATTTTGTTTATTATCATCCTTACAACAACAAGATTAATCATTGTAGGAATCATCACCACTTCAACAAAAACTATCACCTTGCAGTCATCGCTACGATTAGCCGCCCTATAAGAGCTCATCTACCACGCCTGATAGCTAATGGGACATCACTCAAACAAAAGAAGAGGATGACTCTCCACAAGCTCCTTACAATCGATTACATTTCAATCAACCAACGTCACTAGTGGCAATTTTTTTACTCTGCTCGAACTTCACTATCATTGAAAACACATGTGCACTTAGCTTAATTGGTTTGTAAATGCACTCGCATCTATGGATGGCCGCCACCAAACTCATTAGTGAACCAAATTTCTTGTCGTTCTGCTCTAGATTGCACTTACGAAGGTCAGTTGTCTTCACCCTCTTAAAGCTCAACATTGCTTGCTCAACAGAGTTTAAATTTGCCTTTTTAGCATCAGTTATCAATGAAGAATTAAGTGAGAATATATCACGCCTGTCAGTCCATTACTTACGATAAAATTAAGTAATGAGGAATTGGAACAATATCATATACTACATTATAAAGCAATATATTATACTTATCTTCCTTTTTTATTATGTAGTATAAGTAATAAATGTGACGCCCAAAGATCTAAATTAGAAAAATTGCATCTTTTATTCCTAATTAATCTACCAGAGCCCTTAATTTCATTTTATATCAGTTAAAATAGGGAAAGCATATGTATATCATATCATCTGTCAATATACATCACTATTAAAAATCCATACACAGTAACCAAAAATTCAATTTATAATATTCATCTGTTATAATCCCTCTAGTTATAAAAGACTAGCACAAAATACAAGATAATAAATTAAACATGCAAATCTGAGTCTGATCAATCTCACTCGGGTAGTCCCCTTCCTGAACCTGAAATCAATTAAATCCACATAATAAGCACATAGCCCAACAAGCAAACAAAACATGCCACTACATTCAATACAAGATCTCAAGAATCAATATGCATACTCATCTCTCTTTTTTTATTTTCTTTATACTCTTCTCAATCAATATAAAATCAATGGTCATTGGTATGAAATTAACAATTAATATAATTAATATCAATACATTAATATTATCAATAAAATAAAAGCATCTCAAGAAACATACGAATCTGTCAACCTATAAGGAAATTAGTAAAAGTCTATAAAGCAAAGCCAGGCGCCGTACAGTGACACATATGTCGACTATCTATCAATTATATTCATGTCAATGATTCCATCACATATTTTCTATCAATGATGTTCCATATGAATCTGTTTACCAGTATGAGTATGTTATATCAATATGTCTATCAATGTCTATAAGTGTAAATGTTATATGTTATAGCATGTTGTATCAATCTAATTGCTAATCCTGTCAACCATATATCAATTATATCTATCAATCAATTCATATATTATCATGCAAATGCAATCATAGATATAATTTATGAATAGCAAGGCAAGACATTCAACTTTAATATGGTGTTTTTATCCTTCCATCTGTCATATCAATCCCTTAATCATTTAATTATATCTTTCAATTAATCATTTACTTTAACATATGAATCAATAAGTCAATGAAGAGTTATCACTCTCTGTCCGTTGGTATAATTCGATCAATCAATTAAAGTCTCATATTCAAGATTACACCACAAACCTGTATTTTAAGAAAGCCCATCGACCCACCCTCATTTATAGAATTTTATCATTTTATGAGTCAACCCATATTAATTATAATGTTAATAGTCAACCATCTTTTCTTACATATAAATGACACATTTATCATATATTAGTTGTATCATTTCCTTTATTCAATACAACATTATGCATGAAATTGAATATTGTTCATTTACTTTAAAAAATCATAACTATTAATTTATCAAATCAAATTCAATAATATTACAATCAAAATGCTCATAAGAATCATGTATGTCATATATAAAAAAGTTATATGATGAAAATTTAGTAAATCAAGAGAAAATATATTTTTATTAATTTGGGAAGATTAATATTATATAACTCAAAATCATTGAAAACTAAAGTAGAATTTGGGTTACCTACCATGATTAAAAGAAATCTCATAATAGCATTGACGGGTGAAAAATAATCCAAGCCTCTTCCTCTCTCTCCTCTCCTTCTCTTCTCTTCCTCTCCTTTCCTCACCGGACAAGCTAAGAAATGAGGAAGGGGGATGCATGGAATGGTAGGGATGTCAATATATGACACAACCCAAAATCTTGTCACAACCCAACCCCATATGACCTACAATTACATAGGTCATACCGTATTCAATTGTGGTAAGACTAACCCGACAATCTGGTTGGAGAAGCACTGAAACAAAACTTTCAATTTATATACTACATAGAGCCACTAATAATTGCAATATAAAGCGGAAGACTATAGAATCTCAAAAAAAAAATTCTATTTATTATCCAAATATATATATAAACTTAAATCTATCTACAACAATGCTTGGTAATAGAGTGAATAACAAAATAAAAGTCAATTCTGTAAAAAATAGAACTAATAAAATATACCTACAACATAGATCAAAGCTTGTTATCCAAACTACTCAGCTCACTCATTACCCTTCGTATGGTCTGAAAACATAAACAAAAGCAAGAATGAGTTAACACGGCTCAATAGGCTATTGTAACCTAAAACATAAATCAATAACTGAAACCAAAAGAACAAAAAATATTGTGTTGTAAACTTATTATACAAAAAACTAAGGCTGAAACAAAAGCAGAAGTTGAAACTAAAACTAAATGAACTATAAGCAGATATTCATTTTATCAGAATGACTCTCAACCCAAATTTTTATATATCTTTATAACTTCGTTAACAGAATCTCACTTCGGTAGCCCGCAGACCCTAACATAACAAAATCTCACCTCAATTTCCCACAGGCACCGGCATAACAGAATCTCACCCCGGTCGCCTACTGACGCCAACATAATAGAATCCCACCTTGGTCGCCCGCTAGCGCTAGCATAACATCACATCACATTCTTTAATGCATTTCATATATTAAAAAATAATTAGATTAAATTAAAAATTTATTAAAATGCCTCAACATTATGTAACAGAAAAACTACTAAATACAAAATCACAATTCTGAAACATAATTAAATTACTAGAGATTGTATAAAACATCATTCTGAAGCTTTAATTGAATTGAATCACTATTTTTAGGTTTCAAAATAAATTTTTGAGTTGTTGAAAATCGATGCTTTTTCAAAATCACGTGCAATAAAAATTTTAGAATATAATCAAAATATTCATAATCTCAATCTCTATAACTAATTAAAAGTTATACGGTAAATATTTTACTAAAATAAAATTATCCTTATTTTTTATAACAAAAATACAAATTTGATTGAAAAAATATAAAAAAAAATATCAAATTATTTAAAAACTGAAATAGGCAAAACGTATCCTACCTTGAGATGAACAAAATTTCCAACTGAGCAAACGGATAAAAATGACTCTACAACCTTTAAATCCCAGCTTTCCTCTCTCCTTCACTCTTTTTTTCTCTCAAATTTATGATTCATTTCTTTGTTAACGAAAATGGGTTCAAGAAATGAGGTTTTAAAAATTTTCAATAATGGAAATAGATTTTTAAATAAAATAAATAATAATAATAATAATAATATAATTAATCTTTAATATAAAATAAATATAAATACTTTTAGGGCTTCAAAAATTATAAAAAAAAATATTCATAAAATAACTCATTTTATTTAAAAAATTCTAGTAAATTCGGTTTACAGAATGGACACCTAACAGTCTCAAAACTCCCACTAATACAGCTAGGTGCCAATTTTTTAAGGAATTTCACCAGTGCTAGAAATTTCAGAAATTTTGTGAAAATAAAACATAACAATATGTGTTATGACAAAGATGATTTATGATTTGAACTTATAATAACTATTAAAATAATTTGTAATTGTTATAAGTAAAATAATCTTTATAAATTTTGTAGTTATAACAACCCGACCAAAAAAATTTTGGGGTCGGGTCAATCTGTTTACCAAACGAGTAGGGTTTGGGTTCAAGATGCTAACCTTTTTTTAAAATCGGGTAGGGTTCTAGTTGACTTAAAAATCTAAAATCAACTTAGAACTAACCCAAGTTGCATTTGTACGCGAACAGACCCCACCGCACATGCTCACGCTCTCATACGCTCTGGTTCACATGGTAGCACCTACCTCCCACTCTGCGATTCACACCAGTGCGCTCACCCGCAATCGCGCCCGTGCTCTCAACCTGGGCGCCCATGCCTGTGCACCTATCAGGATCGTACTTGTGCCCTAGTGTTGTGCTAGCCAGTTGTGCAAACTCCATGTTTGCCTTGCCCACTCGTGGACACGCAGCCTGCGATTGATCTCTCCCACTCGCAGACACGAGCCACGTGGGTACAGGTAACCCACATGGGTCAGGTTTGGTTCTAGCTTTTAAACCCCTTTACCAAACTGGGTCGGGTTCGGGTCACCCAAATTAGACCAGAGTCAATTCAAGGTTCAACCCAAACTTGACCTAAATACCCTTTTTGACACTGCAATGGTGTAGTTAGGGGTGTCAATACTTGACCTGACTCAGACCTGACCAAAAAAAATTCTAGGTTCGCGTCAACCTGTTTACTAAACGGGATGGGTTTAGGTTTAAGATACTAACCTATTTCTAAAATCAGGTCAGGTTCGTGTCACACGCGCTCGTATCTGCTCTACCACTCCGCCACCCTTGCGCCCACGCCCGCGCCTGATCCAGCGCCTATGCAGGTAAATTAGGGAAATAAATTAAGATACAAATTTCAGGTCATTACAATAAATACACATCTTTAAATCACTTAACATTTTCACAACTCAAGTAAATTAAGGAAATAAATTATACTCATACATCTATATAAGTATTTCATAAATACCAAATAGATTTTAACTAAAGAACTTGACCAAAGTAACCATATCGCTCATCAAAAGCATTTGCCAATAAGGAATGTAGTTCTCCCCACTCAATTGAATCATGGAGTTGTCCCCAACATGCACACAATAGATTCATCCAAATCCTAGCTCGAGAATCACTTATTGTGGCAGGACTTGATCTTCCAAGGTCATTCATTATCATCCAGGCTATCAAACTATCATGGACATCCCCCAATCAATTTATAGAAAGCACACACCTCAATGGTTCCAAATTGATACCCTCTAAACTCGATTAGCCCTTAACTTGTAATTAATGTCACTTGAAGGGACTTTCCCCTCATGCTCAAAGGTACACACGCTACCCCTTAGGACTCACCATCATATCCAAAGGATTCCCCCATACAAGCTCATCCCATGTCATATCATCAGAACTCGTATGTGAGACTCACCTTGTTATAAAGGGTGATGTCAAAGGCAAAGAGCCATATGAACCCTAATAGAAAAATCACATGTCAGATTCAATATGTAAGAAGTCATATTGAGTATTATATTTATTGTTTTTTTTTAATATAGCCTTTCACATAATCCTCTAAACCCTATAAATAAAAAGTGAAAAAACAAATTTTGAATTTTTTTAAATACTTTATAGTCTTTTGTCATCTTTAAGCTTTGAGCTTTCATCACCCTCCGGCTTTGTTTGGGGCGGCTTTTTTATTGCTTTTTAAAACGAAGTTTTAGTACAAATTTTTTTATTTTTGTACTAAAACTCTATTTTAGAAAGCAATAGAAAAGACATCCCAAACGAAGCCTCAATCTCCATACTCACCCAAGCCTTTCTCAATTCTCTGATTCTTACCCAAGGAAATTGCTTGCTATTAATGCCGAATGTCAACCACATACAAATTGAAATCTAACATCTCTCTGACTAGATTGGATGAATAAAGCACCTTTATAAGCCTAAATCTTTTAATCATTACTATTTTACTGTCTTCCACTGCCAGCTATATATGTGAATAAAATAGACAAACTAAGCACAAGTTTGATAGCATAGATGAAAGAGATCAATCAATATTTATCCCAAGAGCTTAACGACCCACATCCACCTTATGTTGATCAAGCTTGTTAGTAAGAAATCCAATTGAAGGTGGCAAATACTTTACAGACTTCAGTGAAGCTCAGCAAAATTTGTTAGATACATCACTTGGATTCAAATACATAAATTTTAGAATAAAAGCAAACAGGAATCTATGTTACACAAATGCATGATGCATTTCTTTTATGGACATACGTTATTGTTTTCCAGTTAATATACAGTGAGCCATTCAATATATATATATATATATATATATATATATATATATATATATATATATGAAGAAACCTGAAGACTGCAAAAATTTCAGCTCTTCTCTGGTAAGCATAGGAATCACAATTCAACGTACCAATGGTTGAAATCTTCATTTTCGAAGTGTGCTGTAAATCACCATCACCCTTCGTCTGAGCTGATTACGTCAAGTTCTATCATGTTCACAGAAGATTGATAGGCCTTCTGCCTTTTTGTCTCTGTTCCATTTTTGAATGCAAGATTTGATGGCAGTTTTGTAGCTACAGCAGGTCTGAGGAATTAGCAGCAACGCTTAGCTCCTATTTATCTATCAGAACCACACGTAACTTTCTTTATAGAAAAAAAAAATGCACTTTACCTTTTCCCTGAGCTGTTTTTTATTTCATTTGTCTTTAGAGTTTGTTTATCTGGTAGTTTTAACTCAGTCTGGGCTGGTACAGAAGTTAAAATTTAGATTAGTACATACAAGTACTCAACTAGGTGATAAAAGTTCATTCTTAGTACCTGTTATGTTGCTGAGGAATCTTATCCCCTGAGAATGGCTATTGGTCGTCAATTTATCTGCAGTACTGCACATGGGTATGCCAAGATCAGAATAAACTAGTTGACACGACAATGCCAACAAAAATAAGCTCTAAAGTCACTCCGGCTTTTAAAAGAATAGGTCAAAATAACTACTGTGTTGTTTATTTCAAATCGGCACAGCCTGAATGTAAATTAACAAGATTTACTGGAAGTAAAATTGCAGTAAGCTCGCTACAAGTCCTAAGATTGTGAGAAATAATTATAACAAGTTATTTAAGTAGCTCTTCGAAACTTCGGCTATCGTTAGTAAAGAATATCCGGTTAGCAACAGTACATGAAGCCAGAAGCTGATATATCCCTTGCTCTAGTATTAACAGTTGGCTTAATTTTTGAGGCTGAACAGTTAAAGAAGTTCAAATTCTTTAACTGGCGCTAAAACAGTGTCTTGGAGAAATACGTGTACAACCGGATGGAATTATGAATCAGTAAATGCATTTCTTCAGAGCTTTGGATGAAATTATAAATTTAACCATAAGCTGAGAACTAATGGATGCTCAAAAATAAAAGGACGAACCTCAGGACTCTCCTAAGTCCATCTACAGACATTACTTTTGCTTGCTGCACTGAATTTGCCCTATTTGTTTGGCTCGCTTGGGGATTAACAATGTAAACACCCTCTGGTTGGGGTCTGAATGCCATTTTTAAGTTCCTGGAATGAAAATTCACCAGAAACAAAAAAGAATGATAGTTTTACAATTTTATGAATAGAGATCATCTCAATGTCAAGCAGCACGTAGACAGAAAAATCAGATCTAAAAATTCAGTGAACATAAACAATAAATAAACACAACGGAAAAATATCTACTTACCCACCCTTCAGTTCGGTACGTGCAGTGGTATAACTTCGGGAGGTTTTCTGTTGCAAGAATGGTTATACACATGAAATAGGAGTTAAACTGTTGTGCTAGAGATGAGTGAATTCTCTTACCGAGGAATGATATTTGCAATACAACCCCTTATTTCTGCAATAAAAAACAACTTTCATTATTAACGTATAATTGTTGGGATATGATGCATCAATGGCTACGAAATCAAACAATATATACCAACAGTAGCACCAACAAAATAAGAAAAAATAAACCATACAAAGTGCGCTGGCAGCCTGGCACGTTGACAACTTAAGGTGACAACTGTCATTATATATATCTATGATTGTTTCGAAGGTACAGTAAGACTGGAATGCGTTAGTTTTCAAAAATGTATTTGGCATCCCATTATTTATTAAAATTTGATTGACAAAAAGGCATCCTAATGAACTTTATAAATACAAATGTATCTTTAACAATTAGATGATGATATTTCACTATCATTTCATATAAAAAGAGGATATTTTGATCCAAAAGATTAATCTTCTTAAGGTAAACCAATCAAATATTCATCTTCATTAAGATCCTTTTCGAGGAAAGTTTTCATCTCAATATTGTAATTTTGCAGTTTGTATCTTTTTCAATAATATTTACAATCATTTTGTATAAATATTCTATAACCTTTGGATTAATTGGTGATTAGGGCCACCAAAAAAGCTAAATGTTTGCAGACTATTCATGTTCGACTCATTGAAAACTTGTATTTGATTTGTTCATTAAGCAAGCGAGCTAAGCACAAATACGCATTTTAATCTCTAATTTTAAACAAGCTGAACATGTACAAAGGTACTCTTTGATCGTGTTGTATATGCTCGAAATAATTATGCTTGAAGTTATTGCATAATATGGACCAAATCTTATATTTCCATCTTAACATGTGATGTGAGTGCCTATAATTGAAAGAGAAATACAAGCGACTACAAAGAAGTAGATGAACACAAAAAAAATTGGCTAAAAAATGAGTGCACCTTTATGCCAAATGGATAGGTTGATCACAAAAAGCCATCTATTATAAATTTTTTTATTAATTCACCATCTGACATAGTATATTCATGGAGTATATAGATGCATTTGAATGTTAAAAGACTACAATGGAGTTCATTGAACTCTTTGATGTATAGATATAGAAGGTTGGAAAATAGAGTATATAGCTAATTACTCTAACTATATTCTTGCATATTAGCCACTTATAATATTACAGGCTCGAGCTTCACTCGATTGTTCAGCTCGATTTCTTAATTTTCAATTAAAAAAATTCATAGAATTTTTAATTATAATATAAATTAATTTAAAATTATTAAAATATATTATATAATCCTAATTTAATTAATTTTTAAATATATCTTAAATTAATTGAGCGGCTCAACGAGCTTTCGAGCCAACTTAGATTGAGCTTAAGCTCAAGCTCGTTTAATATATGAGCTCGAGTATAGACTCAAGCTCGAACTCACGGCTTGACAAGCTTGACTTGTGAGCTCATTAATGACTCAAGCTCAAGCCTCTCGCGAACCAACTCTATAATACCCAAAAATACTCAAAATGTGAATTTTGGCTAAGAAATATTTCTTTCATGGGGCTTCAACTGTAGAGACGCATAAGCAATCACCTTTCTATTCAGCATTAGAACACATCCCAAGCCCTTCAAAGATGCATCACTGTAAATCTGAAATCCTTCTGTTCCTGAGGGAAGTGTTAATATTGAGGCTGTCATCAGATGCTCTTTCAATGCCTGAAAGCTTTTCTCACATTCTGTCTTATGTTAAAGTGAAATGAAAATATATACCTGAAAAAGATGCAACCTGGGAGAGGGACAAAAACATTAAATTGAAATTCCCTTGTTTTATGATTGCTAAAGCATTGAATTTCGAGGACGAAATTTAAATAAGAAGGGGTGAATTATAACACACAAAAATATTCAAAATGTGAATTTTGGCTAAGAAACATTTCCTTCTTGGGGCATATTATCAATGGTGAAGAAATTTATGTAGACCCTCAGAAAGTAAAAGCAATTATGGAATGGCCAACACCAAAGAATGTTACAAAGGTTCGTAGTTTTCTTGGAGTAGCAAGATATTACAGAAGGTTTGTCAAAGGATTTTCACAGATTGCTATGCCTTTGTCCAAACTAATGAGAAAGGAGTTAAAATTTGAATGAACAACGGAATGTGAGAAAAGCTTTCAAGCATTGAAAGAGCATCTGACGACAACTCCAATATTGACACTTCCCTCAGGAACAGAAGGATTTCATATTTACAGTGATGCATCTTTGAAGGGCATGGGATGTGTTCTAATGCAGAATAGAAAGGTGATTGCTTATGCATCTCGACCGTTGAAGCCCCATGAAAGAAATTATCCCACTCATGATTTGGAGCTGGCTGCAGTGGTGTTTGCTTTGAAGATTTGGAGACATTATCTATATGGGGTAAAATGTGAAATTTTCACTGATCACCAGAGTCTAAAATATATATTTTCATATAAGGAATTAAACTTACGACAAAGAAGATGATTAGAACTCATCAAAGATTATGATTAGGATATTCAATATTGTCCAGTAAAAGCTAATATTGTGGCTGATGCTTTAAGTCGCAAGTCTACATGCATGATAAACTGGATGATTACTTAGGAGATTCAATTGATCAAGGAAATGAAAAGTTTGCAATTGGATATTAGAGACTTAAAAAATGTGGAGTTAGATATGCTGAAGTATTGGGAGAATCTAAATACATTTTTTTCCTTCTGTTATATTCCAATTTGACCGTTAAGGGGGCAAATTGGGGTGTGACAAGCTCGACTCACTTACACCCCTAGTATGAAGCAAACCTAACATCACAATCATAGAAAATGGTTAAATAATTGTTATATAGACGTATAATTTCTTCAAATAATAGTCTAACAATATCGCAAGCATCATTCATTTTGGAACAAAGTAGGAAATTAGTCATCTTGGAGAGTATCAACTACTACAAAAATATTATAATGTCCTCAAGCTGTACAGGGTAATTGATGTAGGCAAAAAGGGGGGGTCTCAAATCATTTTGGGTTGTAATTTTAGTAAGATTCAATATCTTCTACTAAAAGTTAGCTCATTAATGTTGAGCTACTAATTCAGCTAATTTAATTTGAAATTATTTGAGTTCATTCCCCCCTCTCGATTGTCCCTTTGGTTTCCCCCTTGGCTGCCTTTTGTGGTTCCCTTTGAAGCCCATTCCGCCCCCTTTGACTGCCTGTTCCGATCCCCTAGATACCTATTCCGGTTCCCTGGGCTGTTGGTTCCAGTTCCTTGGGTTGCTAGTTCCGATTCCCCTGGGCTGTTAGTTCCGGTTCCCTGGGCTGCTAGTTCCGGTTCCCCTGGCTGTTGTTCCAGTTCCTTTGTTTGTTTTTTCCAATTCCCCTGGTTACCTATTCAAGTTCCCCACTTGGCTGCCTACCCCTGGCTGGTTCCTTCCCCCTTTGGCTGCCTTTTTTCGGTTTTCTATATAGTTGTTTGGGTGTTGTTCTGGACTGACTGCTAGCCTTCCATTTTCCCCTTTTTTAATTAGTTTAAATGGGGGAAACTTGGGCTGTTTGGCTGCCCACTTTTCTCTTATATATATTAGATGTTTTATAGTTTTAATAAGAGTTATGTGAGGTATTTTTGGAAGCTAAAAAACATGCGGGTTTTCTTATAAAAGCTTGCGAGCTTGTTCCGTTCTTCCTCTCCTTCTTAGGAAAGCTTGCAAGTTTATTACCTCTTTCTTCTCTCCGCAAGTTCGACGTCAATTATATCTTTCTTCTCAAATCAAGAGAAGCAAGTTTAGGTGTTTGTTTTTATATCATAAGTTTGTAACGGTTGTCTTTATCCTGTAAAAGTTGTATTTTATTTAAATGTCGTATTTTATATATTTTTGAGTATTTTATGTATTTTCTTATGTTCTTAGAAAGTCTTTTCTTTTGCTTGCAAAAATTAGAATTTTTTTAATTTTTGTTTGCATCAATTTGACATCAGAGCCTAAGTTTGTGCCTTCCTAAGTTTTTCGTGTCTTTTGTTTAAGTGTTTAGAAAAAAATAGAAAAAGTCAAAAAATTGAATTAGTGGTTAGAGAAAGTAATCCAGAAGATCTTGAAGAAAATATTCCTACGAACAGATGAACTTCGACAGAAGGAAGTTCAACAGATCTCCTACATAATGAATTATACAAATTATAAATGAAGATGCACTTGTGTATGGAGCAATATATGAAGAAAAATAAATTTCTGCAAGAACAATTCAAGCAAGAACGAGAGGTGATTCTAAAGAAATATGAGGCCAAAATTCAAGAGCTTGATGTGGCTCCTTCGTCTAGTCAGGAACATACTCAAGCAATCTCATCAGGAGATGAGTATTTTCAACCGGGGGAGAATCTGATGTAGGCAAAGGGGGGGTCAAATCATTTTGGGTTGTAATTTTAGTAAGCTTCAATATCCTCTACTAAAAGTCAGCTCATTAATGTTAAGCTACTACTTGTTCAGCTCATTAATTTGAAACTATTTGAGTTCATTCCCCCCCCCCTCTCTATTATCCCTTTGGTTTCCCTCTTGGTTGCCTTTTGCGGTTCCCTGTGAAGCCCATTCCTCCCCCTTTGACTGTCTGTTCCGGTCCCCTAGATATCTGTTCCAGTTCCCTGGGCTGCTGTTCCGGTTCCCCTGGGCTGCTGGTTTTGGTTCCCTGGGCTGCTGGTTTCGGTTCCACTGGCTGCTGGTTCGATTCCCTTGGCTGTTTTTTCCAGTTTCCCTGGTTACCTATTCTTGTTCCCCACTTGGCTGCCTTCTCGTGGCTAGTTCCTTCCCCATTTTTTTAATTAGTTTAAATGGGGAAAACTTGGGTTGTTTGGCTGCCCCCTTTTCTCCTATATATATTAGATGTTTTATAGTTTTAAAAGAGTTATGTGAGGTATTTTTGGAAGCTAAAAAATCTGCGGGTTTTCTTGGAAAAGCTTGCGAGCTTGTTCCATTCTTTCTCTCCTTCTTGGGAAAGCTTGAGAGCTTGTCCTCTCTTTCGTCTCAACTTCTTACCTCTTTCTTCTCTCCGCAAGTTTGATGTCAATTGTATCTTTCTTCTCAAATCAAGAAAAGCAAGTTTAGGTGTTTGTTTTTATGTCATAAGTTTGTAAGGGTCGTCTTTATCCTATAAAAGTTGTATTTTGATTAAATGTCATATTTTATCTATTTTTGAGTAATTTGTGTATTTTCTTATGTTTTTAGGAAGTCTTTTCTTTTGCTAGCAAAAATTAGAGTTTTTTTTCAAATGTATGCTTGCATCAGTAATCTTAAGCAAGGTTTTAAAAATCGGATTGGACCGATCGGTTTGACCTATTCAACTGTGAACCGACAACAAAGTCGGTTCGATCAACTCTGAAAACTGCCTTTGCATTAAACCGAATTGAACCAGTCAAAACTGGCAAACCGACCCCGATTCTTTTGAACCGACCAATTCAATTACTATATTTTTTAAATAACTAAAATTATTATAATAGGATTAAATATTAAAAAAATTTCTTAAAATAAACAAATTAATTTATATTTAATTTAATTTAGCATGCACCCAAACTACCATGAAACATCTACACATTACACACCACTCCATGTGAGCTCATAACACAAGGAAACTAAAAAAGCATATAAATAAAGAGTTTCTAAGTAATGTGGGACCAAAGAGAAAAGTTGAGGTGGTTATGAGCTTATAACATATATAATGTCTATAAAATCTATTTTTAAATAGATTTTTTATTTAATTATTTATAATGTGAATAATATTTATTTATTAATTAATAATAAAAATTTATTTATTTATACAATATAAAAAATAATTTTTATCAATTTATTAATGATAAATTATTTTTACAAAAATAATTTTTAGATATAAATTAATAAAATTAATTTGGTATATAACATATAGATGTAAAATATATTTAAACATATAACATAAATTAATAATAATTTATATTAAATTTATAAACTTATATTAGAATTAAATTTATATTAAATTATATGATTATATGTAAATTAAATATAGATTAAAAATTAAATTTAAAAATTGAGAAATATTTAATTTTAAAATTACCATAGTATTAGGAGTGTAAATTCTTAGAATTATGAGATTTGAGATTTTTTTGCTCTTATATGAGATTTTAAAGTAATTCTTTTAATTAATTATGTAAATTTTATATTTCATTTAATTTTTCTCATATTTAGAATGATAAAATTATTATTATGTTAATTTTATTAATTTTTAATAATATTATTATTGATTATATCACCCGATTTGACCTTGATATGATCGGTCGAACCATGTACCTCACCTTCTTTCGGTCCGGTTTTCACAACCTTGATCTTAAGACAAAATATATCTTAAGGTCTTCCCTAAGGTTATAAGAGATAGACAATGCCATATATTGACTAGACTTTTACTTTGTGGCTTTTGCTTGCTTATAAGTTAAATATTGGACAATTGATTTTTAAGCATCTCATTCAAGGTAAGGCTAAAAAAATTAACTTTTTACTTAAAATTATTATTTTATCTTTCTCAAAATGACCAACAATTCCTCTATAATACAATTCAAAAAATAGGAATTCCTTCAAAGAGGATCTAAGAATGCAGAGTTGTTTTCCTAGATATAGATATCCATTAAATACAGAGAATGTTCTTTGTAAGATTCAAAGTTTTCCTACATGCTCAATATAAATCAGATGAAAGTCAAGATAAATTGGATACACATTTCTAATTTTATTCAAATGCTGGGATTTTAAGTTCTAAACAATTGATAAAGCATCAATAGGTTTGTTCTGAATTGCAGCATTAAATTTTAGGAAGGAATAATCCTGGAGAAACTTAACCCATTTGGCATGCCTATGACTTAATTTTCATTGGATATAGAGAAACTTAAGAGCATGATGATATGAATTGAAAAAAAATTATTTACATAAAAGATAATATTGCTAGTATATCAAAAGATTGAATGATAACATAAAATTTCATATCATATATTGAATACTTCTTATTTGTTTCATTTAATTTTTCAATAAAAAAACTACAGAAATTAATATTCCTCTAATTTCAATTCCATATGCACCACAAGTCACCTCAAAGGCATTAAAAAAATTAGGAAGCTAAGGATTGGGGCAAAAGTCATAAGAACCTTACAACAACAACAACAACAACAACAACATCAAGCCTTTATCCCACTACGTGGGGTCGGCTATATGAATCCTTTTTCTCCATTGTGTCCTATTAAAAGTCAAATTCTCGTTTAAATCTAATAAAGAAAGGTCATTCTTAATATTTATAAGAACCTTAATTTCATTTAAATAATTTTGTGCAACTTAAGTCTAAAGTAGAATTTATCCAATTTAAGTCAGTGATTAGAGTCACAATGGCAATAAAATTTTAATGAATCATCTATAAAAAATAGCTAAGCCATGAAAACTCCTAATATCAATGAAACTTTTAGGTGTTGGCTAGTCTAAGATAATTTTAACTTTGGCAGGGTCAAGTTTTACTCTAATAGCAGAATTGAAAAATAAATAAAACTTCTATTTGTAAAAAATCGTATTTCTTCAAATTTTTAGCGTAACTTTTCTTTCCTAAGAGTCTAAAAATCATCCCAAAGTATTGCAGGTAGTATGTTTTACTTGAGCTAAAAATTAAGATGTCAAAAAAATATACAACAAAAAAATTTCTTATAAATGGTTAAGAATAGTATCATCAATCTCATGAATGGTTCGGGGCATTTGAGAGTCCAACGGCAATGACCAATCATTCATAAAACCCATCAAAGGTCTTAAATATAATTTTTTATTCATCTCCTGATCAAATCCTAATTTAGTAATAACCACTTTACGAATCAATGTTGGAGAGAAATTTTCCCTTGAGATCATATCAATCATATCATCTAATCATGGAATAGGAATCCTATACTTAACAGTGATTTTATTTATAACCGGACAATAAAAACACATTCACCATATTCAAACTTTCTTAGGAGTTAGTAAAACCAAGATCGCATAAGTAGTAAGACTATCTTGTACAAAATATTTGATTCATTCTATAATGAGAAAGGTTGGGAAGTTGTGAACCTGGAATTAAATCAATAACATGTTTGATGGTTCTAGGAGGTAAATTCATCAAAAAGTTCTTCAAGTGAATATCACTAAACTCAAAATGGAGTAGAGATATCATAGCAGGCATGTGAGTCTCGTTTGTGTTTAGGGTTACTTTTTTTTTACATGTAACAACGAAAGTATACTCAAACCAAAAAATATCATTTTCAGAATTTCAGATACTATAGTTTCTATTAGTGAGGTCATAGAAGTAGGCTGAATAGGGATAATTGAGTTTGGATCAAAAGTGATAATATTATCATTGGCAGTAGGATTTTTCGATAACAATCAATTGAAGCATAGCACATTTTTTAGGTATGGGTTTAGGTTGTAAATCAGAGTTTGTTTTATGTGTTTCTATAATAGGTTTTCTCTATAAGTTTTACTAAAAGGATTATAATGATTTTATTATTACTTTTGAAAATATAAGTATTCTCTATATCCTAATGAGTAACACTCATGTCAAACAATTAAAGTTTTTTCTAGCAAAACATGAGTAATGTCCATGGAAAGGACATAACAACAAATATGATCTTCATAACTACCAATCTTAATGGGAACTAAGCATCTGCTGATGAAAGCGAGAATATGGTTAACCCAACTGACATAAAAAAAATTATGTTGTGTTTTGATCTTAAGATTGACTCTAGCAATAGTGTGGTTGAGATGAGATTCATTGCAGTTTCTCCATGTATAAAAAATTTACAGCTTGTCTCATTGCACATCACATATATACTAAAAATATTCTTTTTTCTCCAATCATTTACGTCATTCTTAGCTACAGTCAAACATCTCATTACATTGAGATGAAAGTCATTTATACACTCTAATTCTTCATCAAATAATGAGCTAATATACAAAACTTTTTCTAAATCATCTATTATGTCCTCAATTTCTTCTAAGAACATATTATTTCTATATTATTTTTAAAACTTCCTTCAGTAGAATTTTTGCTTGATTGGGTTGGGCTAGTAATGTTGTTGGTCAAACAATAGACTTATGAGATAAGTGAAGAAGTGGATTTGAGTCTCCATTTTAGAGAGGGATGCACATTTCTTTGTTTGCTTGACTAAAAAGGCATAATGAAAGACTTCTTCTAAAGTCTGAGGGTCAAATGATTCAACTTCATTCCTAATAACAAACTTAAGTCAAATGACAAATTTGTTGGTAAGTTGCCTATCATTATCACCAAAAACATTCCTAGAAACTAAGTCTTCAAAGGTGTATAAATATTCAATAATGGGAAACTACCTTGCCTAAGGGTCAGTAATTGCCCATGTAGTTTCTTGTCATAAATTTTGGGACAATACTTAGCTCTTGACATTTCTTTGATTTCTATCTAGTTGAGGGTCATTCTTCCTAATCTTGTTCCTTGGCTAAAGTGTTTATCTAATAGATTTCAGTATATCCAATTAATTTGATTTAAGTCAAATTAACTAGATAATCATCCAACTTATACCATAAAAAATTATCTATATGGAGTAATCAGTCTAACAAGCTATTAGGGTCATGGGTGTCATCATAGGTGGGAGCTTAAACTTTAACTCTCTTAGAGGGATCACTAAAGTCATCAACATTTCTATAAGGATTGTCTCTTCTACCTCCATTCCTAGGGTTGGGTTGTCTCCTGTTAGGTAGGTCTTCACCTTGGTCCATATAAGAAGCAGCATTAAATAAAGGTGCATTATGATTTTGGGTAGAACATGAGACATTATTTCTATTATTTTGTAAATGACTTAAGACAACTTGCATTTAATAATTAAGTTTTTAAATTTGGGTTTTATACTCCTCAAATAATTCTTTATTCTTAGATTCATTTTCATGAATCCAAAGGTCTAAGGGATCAACCATCCAAGTCAAATTTTCAATTTGATATTGAGGTATTGATTGATTTAGGCGCAAAGAGATTATTTTTTTATATGAAAAAAGAGATAAAGAGTAAATGGCTATAGTCGAGAAAGAGAGAAATTTAAAATATATATGCAAAAGTAGAATTGATTTTAACTTTAAAAAAACTTTATGTGAGGAGGGTACAAAGGCCTCTTATGTCCCAAGTTCTCCTTAAATAGTTTAGGCCCTTTTTTATTTTTTTTTTACTTTAAATACTAAATTTTATACACATATTTTACACATGTAATTTTGATTACAATAAAATACAATAAAAATATGTCTGAATCCAAAAGCCAAACTATTTAAATATGATAAATAAACAACAAATTTTACAAAAAGCAATTAATACAAAAACAAATAAGATCACTATCAAATACCGTCTAGTCATCCCTTCCCTCTTGATCCTATGGTCAGCATGGGAATCCGTGGGAGGCTCACCTGGATCAACCCAATCTCCTGTCATGTTTAGGTGGTTGATTTAGGAATGATTATATTAGTGCAATTATGCATTATTCTACAATATTTAATTTCCTTATTAAGATATCTTGTACAGATCTATAAATAGGGATAATTTTATGCAATAAAGCCTTTTTCCCTCTCCAATTTTCTAAATTTAATATGGTATCAAAGCCTAAGGATACATAATCTGCTTTCCCTGCTGTCACACCACCAGCCTTTATTATCAAAATTATGACGGCTACTGTTCCAGTATGCCTTGTTCTTATCCCTATTCGATCTTTATGCTTCCTTCATGCATCCAAGACTAAGAAAGAGTGAGAGACAAAGCTGTGTGCGACTCCCTGCGTGGGATCGAGAGGCAGAAACGAATGAACCTGAGAGTTTGTCTCTGCTTATGTGGGAGCATTCAGCTGGGCCGATCGAACAGGAGTTTGTTCAATTGGAGTCATACATCCTAGGAAGGAGGAGATCTGCATGTCGATGTGTTTTCTCCATTGTAATCCCTGAAGCTTATTGAAACCCTAAAAACAGATTTTTTTTTTTTTCTACTAACAAGCCTTCATTGTTGGCATTCCCTTGTTGTTGTTATACTATCTATAACCAACATAGCCTTCATTGTTGCTCTGCTTAATATAGCCTTCATCACTACTCTTTGCCACTGCAGTATCTGAAGCTAATCCCTCCCAAAGCTTTGACCAAAAATAGAGGACTCTACGATGCACCAAGAAGGAGGAGACCTCCAAAATATGCAACATTCCTATCACTTAAATGAGAAGAATTACTTAAAGTGGTCTCAACTTGTAAAGACCTACTTGAAAGGGAAATAAAAGATGAATCACCTACTTATGATAGGACCAAATGAAGGAGATCCTAATTTTTGGGCATTGGAATAAGCGAACTTCAAGTTTATGTCATGGTTATTGAATTTCATGACTCCATAAATTAGTGATATTCTCATATTCCTATCTACTGCGAAGGACATATGGGATTCTGCCAGACAAGCCTTCTCAACAGCTCGAGATGTTGCTCAAATCTTCGAAATTAAGGTCAAGATGCGAACAACAAAACAAGGAAGTAAGACCGTGACTGAATATGCCACTCTTCTTCAAGGCTTCTGGCAAGAACTTGATCACCACAGATGCATAGAGGCTAAGTGTTCAGAAAATTATGTTATCCTGAAAAGTTTTATTGAGAAAGATAGAGTGTATGACTTTCTAGCTGGTTATATGTGGAGTTTGACTAGGTTAGAGTTCAGATTATTGGCTAAGAGGAGACACCTTCACTAAATAAGACCATTTCTCTCATTCATGCTAAGGAAAGCTGAAGAGGAGTAAAGCTAGATCAAAGGTTGTTGAAGGTTGAACAATGGTGACAACCAAAGAGGCATTATGGAAGGAAATAGGTAAGGATTCTTCAAAATCTAAAGACAATAAAGACTCCCTTTGGTGTAGCTATTGCAAAAAATCTAGACACACAAAGGAGACCTGCTAGAAGTTATATGAAAAGCCCTCAAATAAGGAGTGGAATTAAATAAGTGGACAAAAGGAGACATCACAAGCTAACACTACAACAAGTCAACCCAATCCGACCCAGAAACACATTCTAGCTTCAAATATCTCAATAAAGAAAATATTGATAGGCTAAAACAACTCCATGTATCCCTTAAAAAATCACTTGCATTTTCTTCTCTTGCACTTTCAAGTAAATTTCATATATCTATTGAATTAAGTCTCTAGAAAGCATTTGAAAGGTTTGTGGATCATTAACTCAGGAGCCACAAATCACTTGACACACTCCACCCATTTCATCAACTATACTCCTTACCCAAGTGATAAGAAAATCATCACTAGTTATGGTTCTTTTACCATAGTAGTAGGCCAAGGAGACATACCCTTATCTCTCCTCTCACTCTCAAAAATGTGCTCCACGTACCTCAATTATCCACAAACATAATCTCCATACAAAAACTTACTAGTGAACATAACTCTCAATTCATATTTAACCCTACATGTGTCACGACCTGGCCCGGAAACTCGATCTAACGAGGCGGGTACGAAAAGTAGGACGAAAAAAATTTCTTAAACAATATACTACTTCATTTGTTAAAGAGCCACTAAACACAAAATATAAATTACCTGTTGATATCTATACGTCGTCTTCTGTAAACATGTTATTCTCTTTCAGTCATTTCTTCTTTAAGAACTTGCCTGAAACATTTAAACTCGTGGGTTGAGTTTACTAAGTAAATTCAATGGATATTTAATTAAAACAATTAATATGCATAAAGATATGTGGATTATATCCTTTCTTAATCTTAATTCTTTCATTTCATTGATTTATACTTCTTTGGATGTTTTCATTTAAAACAATTTAAAACATTCGTTATATTTAGTATTTCATTTATATTTCCTTTTCCCATTTGATTTGCACAGGGGCACCGTCTCAAAATACCCAAAGGTACAACCTTTTCCATTTGATTTCCTTTTTCCATTTTCATAGCGTTTTCCTTTTCCTTTTTCGTGCACGAGTACAGCGTCCCCAGCCAGTACCATCAGGGGGTGAACTCCTGTCGTTTTCAATACCTTTTCCTTTATTCTCTTTTCTTTTCTTTTCTCATTTTCATCCGTATTGTTACCATTGCATACAACATATCTACATATATCTCTATAAATATTACTTATCATTTGCATATATGAATCATATACATATATATGTTTTCTTTCTAAACTTTTACTTTCTATTTCTTTGATATACTCATTACATATCCTTTTTCTTTTCCATAATTGTACTCATACATGTCGTTGCTTATTTCAGGAAATCATTTCCAACAGTAGCAGAAATCATAAGTCTAACAATTTCATATATATACTTCTTTCTAAATGAAAATAGAATTGAAATAAAGAAATTTAAACTTTTATAAATACCCACTTTGAAAATTTCAGGCCTTTGAAACCTTGAATCAATTTTCCTCCCTGTTGAATCCTCGTGGTTTTCAATTCTTACGACTTTATCTCCCCCTTCTTGAAACCCTAAAATTCAAGCAATAACCTTCATATAAATATAAAATTTTACTTCCATAACAAAATATAATAAAAATTATATAAGGAGAATTCCACTTACAAATGGGAACTTCTCAAACTCCCAAAATCCTTTCTCCCCCAAATTTCTTTTTCTCTCGTTTCAATCTCTTTCTTATTCTCTGTGAATATATTATTCGCGTTTAAGTGAAGAAATCTATGAAATTTATAAGAAAATAGAGAAAGAAATTCAACCAACCTTCTTCCCTTAATCCTTGTCGTCCATTTCTCTCGTTCTCCAAATCTCTCCCAAAATAATACTCTGATAACGATAAGAATGAAAAAGAATTATTATTTCCTATCATTGAAAACAATCGTGTGCTAAATTTGAAAAAACGAAACTCACTTTGATCCCTCGCACGAACGCTCCGTCGCCCACCCCTCTCTGTTTCGCGCGAAAGAGCCTATAGTGACCCTCTGTTGGGTCGCGGCTAATAATAGAAGGCTGGCCGGTTCAACCGAACCAGCCAAGCCTAAAACGGTTATTACAACATGTTTATTTCGAACCATGCATCAAGGAAGAAGATTGGACTTGCTAAGAAAAAAGATGGGCTGTACTACCTAGAAGAGCAGAACAAATCCACTATTATCAATAATAGTTATTATATGTTATCCCTATATAATATTAAATATAATATTTGGCTACAATATTTTATATTTTTAGATTGGGACATCCATCTTTTGATGTCTTAAAAAACAGGTATCCAAAATTTTTTTATAAGTTGAAAAATGAATCCTTTCATTGTGAAACCTGTGAAAAGCCAAGCATAAACATGTTTCTTTCCAAAAAAAAAGATATGTCATACTCCATTCTACCTTATTCATAGTGATATCTAGAGACCCAAAAAAATCCCTAATATCTCAAGGGCCCCATCCTTCATTGAAGATAGCACTTGAGTCTGTTGGATCGTTCTCCTCAAAAATAAAACTGATGTTAGCACTATCCTCCCTAATTTTCACATCATGATCCAAAACCAATTCGACATAAAAATAAGAAAATTTTATTCCAACAATGTCAAAGATTAATTTAACCAAATACTATCTTCATACTTTCAAAAAGAATGTATCATTCATAAGTCTTCTTATATTCACACATAAAATAATATCGAGTTATAGAAAGAAAAAAAGGCCACCTCTTACAATCATCCGTGCACCTCTATTCCACCACAATATACTCAAATTCTATTGGGGGAAGCCCTTCTAACTACCACATATCTCATTAATTGACTACCTTCAAAATCCATGGGACTAAAACCACCAATGAATATTTTGTCATCTTTTTACCCTGAAGTTCGAACGCATAACTTCACACCCAAAATCTTTGGGTGCACTGCCTATATTCACATTCACAGCCAAAATAGAGAAAAATTAAATCCAAGAGCACTCAAATGTATCTTTGTTGGATATTCATCTAGCCATAGAGATTATAAGTGTTATCACCCCTCCACCTAAAAAACTCTTGTATCTATTGACGCCACTTTTGACGAACAAAAACTGTATTTCACCAAACCTCATCTTTAGGGGGAGACTGGAATTTGAGATCAAAGAACTTGGTAGATTAAAATATTTTTTAGGAATTTAAGTGGTCCACTCCAGCAAATGAATATTCATTTCACAATAGAAATACGTTATTGATCTTCTTAATGAAATAGGTAAACTAACTTATAAACTGACACTAACACCAGTAGAACCAAATTTTAAACTAGGGGAAGCAAAAGATGATCCAAATGTAGATAAGGGAGCTTATCAGAGAGTTGTGGGAAAATTATCTAACTTTCCCACACCAGACTAGATATAGTCTTTCTATAAGCATGGTCAACCAATTCATGTAGAATCCATAGAAGAATCATATGCAAGTAGTAGATAGAATATTGCACTACCTCAAGGGAAATCCAGGAAAGAGGATTCTCTTCATAAGAGAATGTAGAATAACCCCATAAGCTTATAATGATACAAATTACACAAAATCACCAGTACATAGAAGATCTGCTTCAAGGTATTGCACATTCCTTGGAGGAAACCTAATTACATGGATTAAGAAATAGAATGTGGTGACAAGGTCTAGTGCAAAGGTAGAATTTAGAGCTATGATCTTAGGTATATGTGAGCTACTATGGATCAAGATGATTCTAAAAAACCTAAGGATCAAGTGGGAAGGACCCATTAAGCTACACTATGATAAGAGTCAATAACAGAATAGCTCTCAATCCAGTTCAACATGACAAGACCAAACACATAAAAGTGGATAGATATTTCATAAAGGCGAAACTGGATAGTTGACTTATCTTTTATCATGTCTCATCAAAAGATCAACTTGCAGACATTCTTACCAAGAGACTTGATAACTTTATTTTTCTGGGACTAATTACTTAGCTGGAAATGACTAATTTGTATTTCTCAGCTTGAGGGAGTGTCAAATACTGTCCGGACTGTCGCTTCCTTCTTAATCTTATGGCCAGCATGGGGATTCGTGGGAGACTCACTTGGATCACCCCAATCTCCTTCTTCCATATTTGAGTGGCTTATTTAGGAAGGATTATATTAGTGCAATTATGCATTATTCTGTAATTATTTATTTCTTTATTAAGATATCTTGTATAGACCCATAAATACGGATAATTTTGTGTAATAAAGATTAAGCCTTTTTTCCCCTCTCCAATTTTCTGACTTTAACAATGACGTAAAGATTTATGTGCATCAAAGAAATATTTTAATTTTTTTGAGGTGGAACACGCCCTTATCAAGATTTTTACTCAAAAGAAAAGGTTATGGATAGGTTCACACAAGGGTATTAGCCAAGCTTTATGGTGGAGCTAGGTTATTAAATTTTATATTTACACTGCAAACTTGCAAGAAATATATAATACATCCAAACTATTAATATAAAATAAATTTAACATCAGAACATATTTACTAACCTTAAACTTGAGGCAGTAACTCTCAAGATTTTAGAAGCAAGTCCTCTATAAGAATATTCTTCTTAATTGTCTAGAAGTTCTGACTAAATAACTTTTTGCCATATTCACTCTAATACTAGATATGATGGTGATGGGTAGCCTTTTGATGAGATTAATGGCTAACAAAAGCTATGAATTTTTAGATTGATGTTTAAAGAGGTGTTCTAAAGTTTATGGTGGAAAAATAAGAAGCTTAAAATGGTACATTAATAAAAATTCCAAACTAGTCCAATTTGGGCTAGTTTGGAGCTAATTTTAAAGATTACTTTAGGGAGTGACTTTTATGTGGGATAAAGGATTGAAGATGATGGTGAAATGTTAAATTAGGATGTGAACTTATGATATGAAAATCGATGGTAGATTTTGATTGAGTTTAAAAGGATGTCGATGAGTAGATAATTAGATTACATCCTAGTACTCCCTAGTTGGGTTGAGAGCTATGTGGAAGTTTTTATAATGATTTTAAGATTATGTTTGTTGGTCTATTGATCTTAGAGAATGCTTATAAAGTGAATGGAGTTATGAAGAGTTTAGAGCAGGTGTTCAAGAGGAATAGCAAATAACATAAAAGAAATAAAGATAACTACCCAATCTCACCAAATAGGCACATACTTGAAGTCATCAACTAAATAAAGAATATTTCTAGATAGAATTATTTTATTTTAAAAAATTAAAAATTACAATGCATATCAACCCATATTTATATGCATTATAAAACTAACTTTTGGATAGAAAAATCCAAATAAAAAAAGAGATGAAAAGAAGAGGGTTGGTGAATATTAAATAAGAGTTCAAATCAACCATTTTTTAAATGCCTTATCCATACTTAGTCATATCATGACTGACCACATAAGCTAATGAAAAATAAAATATAAATTATATTTAAAATATTTAAAACAATAGTCTCTTATAATTAGGCTTTTTTTATCTTATTCTTGAGTTTTAGTCTTAGCTCTTAAAATTGAGCATTTAGCTTGAGTATCTTCATCCATATGATGTGATACATCATGTAATGGACACCACATGCAACTTATTGCATCAAACTGATGTTGTAAGATATTGGAAATGCTACTTAATTGAAAAACACAATGAAGAAAGCCTTGTATTTTACTAGTTATATATATATATATATATATATATATATATATATATATATATATATATATGACGAAATTATTCTCAAAATGATAAGAAAATATACAAGTGGTGCAGAATTGGTGAGATTGGACATTAAACACTTAACTATCTTTTCTCACTTTTGCAAGTACATATAAGAAAAAAGAAAATTAAGGCATATGTTTTTTGCTAAGGATTAAAACAAATCTAGATTTATTGTTGACAACAAAATAAAAATAATAAATGAGATTATTCTAAAGACTATATTTTGGAAAAGTGTAATATATGTTTTAAAAATTACAAACCATTATTGAAAATAATGAGATCAATAGATGGTGATAAGAGGTTGACAATGGGTTATATTTATGATACAATAAACAAAGTGAATGATGCATTTAGTAATACATTTAAAGGAGATGAAAAAAGTACGCACAAGTCTTTCATGTCAATGAAGAGAGATGGAGATGTCAACTCCGACAATCGTGGCATCAAGCTGAATGTTTTCTTAACCTAGAGTTTTTTTACAAGTATAAGTTTCTAACACAATCAGATGAATAATTAATGAAAGTCTTGAATATAATTATTGGCGTGTTAATAGGAGAAAAAAAAAAGAGATTGAATAAAAATCATGAACTCTCCTTATATAACTATATTCGAAGTTTATTTGCAACTAAATTTATCATCAACAACAGAGATAAGAAATCTCCATGTATAATTAATTAAATCTTTTAAATAATTTTGAACTATTTTATTGATTGAAGTTATTTTCTTGAATGTGATATTATGATTTTTTTATGGCAAAGTGGTGAGAAGTATGATGCATAAGCCCTAATTTTACAAAAATTGGCAACTAAAATTTTAGGATAAATTTACAATGTTGTTGGGTGTGAAAGGAACAGAAGTGTCTTTAAGCAGATAAATAGTTTTATTAATTTTAAATATACTAACTGATCCATATATTTAATACCATTCATTATGAATTTTTTCGAGAAATTCACATAAAGAATAGAAATCGTTTAGATTAAAGCGTTAAAATGAATTAATATTCATCAAATACAACTAAACTTTGAAAAGAAGATCAAATTTGAGATATGTTATAGATCTAATTAATTTGGATTTTATTGATGAAAGTTGTGAGTGGTTAATTAGGGAAATGGAGAATATTGGTGAGTAACATTATAGCAATGAAAATCTAACTTGGAGATGTATTGAAGAGACATCAGGAGAAGTAAATCGAAGATGGTTTGTAAAATCTAATGGATCAAAAAAACAAAAGAGGATGTTAAACCCACAATTAGGGCTAATTTATCTCAATCTGCATACACTTTTGTTCTTTAAGAAAGAGAATATGAGTTTTGACTCACAAGAAGAAGAAGAAAATTTTAAAAATGAAGAAATTTTTTTGAATGAGAATGAGATTATGTATATGAAGGTGAAAATAATGACTAATGAAATTTCTTTAGGTCGCTTTATGAAACTTAAGACTATCAACATTTAAATTTAGCTTTTTACTATGTAGGCTTACTTGAGCAAAAATTACGTAAATTTTGATATACACTTTTCTGGTTCTCATCTCTTCTGTGTTTACTTTATGTCTTATCATACTTGCCCCTGAGTAGAGCAGTCTTTTTTCTTAACATTCACAACTCAAACTCATCAATAAAATAGGCGATCATAATGTTAAACTAGAGTATGAATTATTTTTTATAAGCAGCCTTATAGTTGTGATTCTCATCTATCAACATGGGGGAAAATGACATTAAAGATGTCATCAAATCTTTCAATTTTTTCCCCCATGAGCTTCCACTGTACTAAATAGGATGTTAATGAGCTTCTGCCTCAGGAATTGTGTTGTGAAAAGTTAAACGCAATTGAAATATATGATATGAGTTGGACAGATGACAATAAATGGGTAAAGCATAAGTTCACATATGACATGAGTTGGGACAGATGACAATATTTATATATGTCACCAACGTCTAGAGATACCAAGTTGCAAGAGACACATACTTGTTTATGGCCATTGTGCAAGCCATTCCATCCTTCCTATTACCCTTGCAAACGCCGTAGTCTGCCGATGTTCCTATCTTTAAAATTTGACCAACTGAGTACAGGCTCAAAGAAAACCCTTGCCCCTGGACAAAGCAGTGCAAAAGCAGACAACTCAATACACATAACAGCCCGTAAAGCACTTTTGCTAATGGAATAGAAGACTTACAGCATCATCCTTGCGTACATTGGAGTTGAAAAGTGCAAACACAGCCCCCACCCTCTCAGCAGAGTTCATCTTGTAGGCATCACCAAACAAGAAAACTGAGACATTTGTCTCATCCAAAGACCCCATTTTCCATATACAGTAGTTCTTCCCTGCAGAGCTCACTTTTGCCTCTCCCTTCTCTGTCAACACTCCTACTGTTGCCCAGCTACCAGAAAGAGTGTCTCCGGACAATAAATTCCTGGGAACATTCAGCAAATGAAGTCTCATCGAGCGTTGTTTATGAAGCTTGTTGCAAGATTAAAGAACAGGTGTCGGGCAATAAATATACGGATCTCTATGAACATCTAAAATAGACTAAGTTGGGGCAGCGCACCTAATGACTGACATCCGAACAAATCGCACATCAGAGAAGCGATTGCTCAGCTCAACAGAAGATACCAACTGGTTCCTGTTAGTAAATAAATAAATAAGCAAATGTATGGCAAAACCCAACCAGACGGCTCCGAATTTAGCATCTCTCAAAACTTAGATTTTTGAGGTACATTAAAAATAATAAATTGATTTTGTAGAGTTTGAATCGAATTTAACCGAGTCATCGCCCAGCTTAAACATGGATAGTAACAATCTAGCAAGTCTACAACCAAATCTAACTCAAGCAGGATGAGATTGAATGATAGCCAGTGTCCCAACAGCTCAAGCTCGGGTCATTCAAAACCTTACCCACCCAAGAATTAAAACTACTCCAACTCACCGAATTTTGATACCAGAAAACCTTTCAATCTCCACCTCCCCACTCTTCTTCTCAGATTTCTTCCGAGAATGGAGGACCTTAGAAACAGGTGGCTCGGTATCGAGGTAATCTTTAACGGCATCCCGGAAGACTGACATGTCGCTGGCCCTGGGCCTCTTCGGTGAACCATCATCAGATAAATATCCTGCATATACGAAAGGAGAAAGGAGAAAGGAGCAAAGGGATGGTCCCAGTTTTGTTTCTTGATTTGTTACGTCGAAAAAAAAGGAGAACGAAAAGGAAAGATACCGGAGAAGCGGGAATAGGAGGAAGAAGGAGATCCGGGAGGGGTTTCAGGTACTTTGTCTCCTCCAAGGGAGAGGAGGAGGTCAAGGTCATCGCTGGCGGCGGGCATGATACCGGCGATGGCGTAGGGAGGCAGAGGGCGGCGCTTGGTTTGTCCGCACTTATTCCTAAGACCGATGCGGTGTTCGGGTGCTCTGGCGGGGCATGATAAGAAGAGATTTAGTAGAAACATGTACGGTGTAGATTTGAAGAGGATATGTGGCATGAATGGCCAGCCATTCGTGTAGTTTTATTAAAATGTACGGCATGGGCAAGGGAAGGAAGCGCGGGCTATGCAGCTCGTGGAGGTTTTGCGGTACTTTCTTGGCGGGAAGGTTCCATTTCGACTATTTAGTTGTGCCTTACTGCATCGACTACAGCCTCAGATTCTTTTGGTTAGAGAACTGAGGTTTCTAACCATAAGTCAATATTAATTTTTTTAAAAAATATTTCATTCTTTAAAAAGCAGTTTTATAAAAATATCACATGCAAACAACAACTTAAAAATAATTTTGTCGTAGAAAAAATTAAGTCATCTCAAATGAGGCCTGATTTGATAATGTTAACTGAATTTGATATAAGCCTTTTGAAATTAAACTTTATATTTTGAAAATTTTATTTTGATTGTTTAAGTCAATCATTATAAGATATTAATATTTATGTTAAATTCTATAATGTTTTTTTTTTTTAATTCAGTCATAATTATGAATTTCAAAAAAATAAAATAATCAAATGGTGAAAAACAACCTCATATTTTAGATATTTGTTTCATTTGCAAATTATCAAATGTGCCTGACAAAAATTTTAATTCAAGTAAGTTTGGCTTAATACTCAATGTTGTGTCCTAAAATATTTGCAGGGGAAGTGAGAGAATTTAACATCTTAATTTTATATGAAAATTTAACTCACAAAGATAAAATAAGAGATACGAAAATTTTTACATAGAAAATTTAGAAAGGTAAAAATCATATGGCCTAACCTAGCTAAAATAGTTCCACTATGTTAGTATTGTTTATAAAAATTTCTCCAACCCAATTTAGAGATGATAATTATGCAATACTATAAGTAGTTGATTTGTCGTCCTGTGAGAGGAGTGGAAAATATCATTAAGGTGGTTAATGATGAAAGATATTCCAACCATTGTAGCAGAATGATAGTGATTTGATAATAGAGGTCGGGCAATGATAGACTAATAATAGTAGTTGCATAATGACGACCCGACAAGGAGGTCCAGTAATAGTGGTGCGACAATAGAGATCTAGTAGCAGTGGTATAATGGTAGTGGTCTAACGAGGACGATCCAAGGGTGATAACTAGTCAACAGGTGGTTGAGTGGTGTTGATATAATAGAGGTTGTCAAGTAGTGATGATTATGCTAGTCTAATGATAGTGGTCAAGCTATGGCAATCAAGTGGCAGTGGTGGTTGCCTAAAAACTATGGTTTAGCGGCAGCATTTTAACAATGGTGGTCTCGTAGTGATCCAATGATGGTTTGATAATACCAGTTCAACGATGGCAGCTCGACATTAGTTGGGTTGTGTTGATTTGACATTGGTGGACAGGTACTAATAGCCCAACAATGGTGGTTGGGATGGAGGTGGTCCGATGAACGTAGTTGAGTTAAGGTGATTCGACAACAATGATCAGATAGTTATGGTCTATCGACTATAGTTGGACAATAGTTGTTGGGCAGCAAAAATCAAACAACTGTTGTTAGGTGAGGAAGATATGATGGTGAAGGTTGGATCGCTATGATCTAATGATGGTGGATGAGAGGTGGCAACCTGATAATAGAGTTCAAGCAATGGAAATCTAATGAGGAGGTCAAGAAGAGTTTTCGTAATCCTTAAACCTTTAATCTCTCTTCAAAATATAGAGAGGGTAGTCTATTTATAGCTTTTTATAATGATACTCTTTGTAATTATACCCAAATTTCAAAACTCTCCATCAGATAGCCCATAATGATTCACTTAATCATAGACCATTCTTTAAAAAAACTAAGTTTCTTAATGATGTTAAAACTAAGTGATCATGAGCTTATTAGATTTGTTGCATTAAGATTTTTAATTTGATTGTAAGAATAAAATATTTGGAGATAATTCAATATTATAAATAATAATATGAAGTTTTTAACTATGATTTAAGTGCTTGATATGGGCTTATTTGGACTCAGATCCAATCACTTTTGGTGTTGATGGGTTCTTCTTGTTTAGACATTTAATTTTACTAAATTTTTGTTTTAGTTAGGGTTTAGATGATCCTAAATTTAATTATTGATATTTCCAATTATAATACATATTAAGATTCATGCTTGATTAAGTAAAAAATTTTAGACACACTAATTGCCCCTTATTTTTAGACATCAAAACTTGTGTCATCAAAAAATAGATTGACTTTAAAATCTTATTTTTGTCGTAAAACAAATATGTACCATGAGAGGCTAGTTATTAGTTAATCATTCAGGGTATGGTCATCGTGGGGGTTAAAAGAGGGCAATGGACCCGCCTCTCGAGGTTTCAAAGGTGAAGCCCACAAAAGGCATCCAGTATATGCAATTGTTATTGCAGCTTTGATTCTTGAAAATGTAATAATGTAAAATTATAATTTCAGACAATTACAAGGTGTGATCACTTCATAAAAAAGAACAAAAGCCTCTCCTCAAAGCCATGAACTAAATACATTGCCCTAAATTGTAATTTCACTATTCCTCAAAATTGATGTATAAATCAAAGCAAAAACAATTTTAAAAACAATCACTAAAAATTGCTCAAAATCGATTTTAGATGCTTCATTGGGCTCTAAATGCTTAAATTATGTTTGAAACATAAAAAGATGACCATGAAAATGAAAGTTCGAAGATGGACTTCCCAAGGCAAGTCAAGAGGGTGACGGCGGGGGGAGGGGGTGAATTGATATTTAAATTTTTTATCTTAAAAGTTTCTTTTGAAATCTCAAAACCAATTACACAAACTTCAGTGGAAAAATTTTATAAAACAAATATTTTTGCTCTTTTAGATTTTTGTAGAAAAATAAATATGAAGATATATTTTATTTTAAAATTTTCAACAATATTCAAAATAAAATAAAGCTCACCAATCTCAACAAATACTTACAAGAATATAACATGCAAGGAAAATTAAAATACAGGAAAATAAAATGCGAAAAAAAGGTAGAACGAGTGCACCATTTTTTTTTTCACTTGTTTAGTCAAATATTGACCTACGTCTACACCCCAAAGTCCTTATTTTTGGGTATTGCACTAAACATTTTAGTGACTCTCATTTAACTCTCACAACAAGGTGGAGAAGCTCTTCCAAAATCTCTTCCACTAACTCGCTACTATAGCGTACCAAAATATTTTCCACCCTCTTGGAGAGGTAGAGAACTTGGATTTTTTTCCCCTCCTAGTGAGGTAAAGAACATAGAATCCTTTTTACTCTCCTAGCTAAGTAGAGAACCTAGAATCCTTTTCACCCTCCTAGTTAGATAAAGAACCTGATGTTCTTCATCCTTGAAGACTTTCATTCCAATGCAACCTAAAAGATCAATGAAGACACATGGAGGCATCGTACAATATGTTTTAAAATATCAATTAATCCAAATATGATTGCCTAATTATAGGATTATATTAGAAAATATTTAATGACATCATACATTACGATGGGAATCATGCAACATAATTTATTTAGAATTTGAATTTTAAAATATTGTCTAATTTATGATTGGCAGTAGATTTTTGAGTTCAACATATCATCTTGTATGATTTGAATCGTATTGTACTATTAGTATATATTTAGATTATCTTAATTAAATATTATAATTAATCCTTAATTTACTCGGATCATATAGTACAATCTTGATCGTACTGGATGATGTTCATAAAAATTAAAACACAAAATTTTTTCTCCCCAGTGTATGTGTGTATGTCTGCATGATTACTAAGCTTGCATACACTATTTATAGGACCATTAACTCAAGAAATATATAAAATAAATAAATCAAAATATAAACACTTACAAAAGCATCAAACTTAATCTATACCCAGTGTTTAGTAGATCCTTTTGCATGGTGTACGATGTACCTAAAATGTTAGTGTGTATAAAATAAATATCTAATAATAATATTAGAAAAAATAAAGCAAAAATCTAATAATATTTGTTATCATGAAAATCATATGCTCGGGATCCTAGATGCAACAACCTCCCACTTTTTAATGATGATAAATATTATTAATTAAATTTTCAAGTTAATTTTATCGTCTCCTAATCTCCCCCTTACTAATTGAGTTCTTATAAAAAAAAGGAAGATTTTTTAAAAAATTTAATATATAAAACACAATAAGCAAAAGGGCAATATATATTAAAAAAATTGAACTAAGCATAGTTAAGATATGTTTTATCAATATTCTACTCCCCTTTCGACATCACCAAAAAGGTGAAAATAAATAAAATTGGCATGATAAAGATAAAATATAGCAAAAGACAAAAGCAACATAAAAAGATAACTACCACACAACACATATCGATCACTCAGATGTAGGAAGGAACCTGATTAGGTGGTGGTGGTGGTGGCTAAAAATACTAGTGAAGGGTAGAAAATTGGTCACTAAACTAGGCTCGATCTACCTCATGTTGATGTTGGATCTGCTAGCGGTGCTACTGAAGAAAGTCATGATGTTGTTAATACAACTGCTAGATCTCTTGGTGTTGTTGTTAATGCAGCTCATGCTACATTTGGAAATGTTCATGTTGTTGATGTAACCACTCCTACTGTTAAGTAGTCTATTAATACTAGGTAACTAATTACAACTCTAGGTGGTCAAGTTGCTCCATCATTGAATCGTAGTCCCATGAGTGATGAGTAGGAGCTTGTGCTGGGATTGGTACTGGAAATTCCCCTACCTTGTTTAGCTTAGGATCCACCATATAATGAATATGATGATGTTTATCACTATGGAGTACGTGAGAAGAGCTATTGGAGTAAAAGACTAGGAGGTGATCGGGTTTTGTAGGATATTATAGGTTATACTTTAATTCCATAATAATTGTTATGAGGTGTCCTAGTGTTCGATTTTGCTTGTGTTTATTCTTGGGATTTCTAATACTTATCAAGTTTTCAATGTAGTAGATAATCAGGTCTGCTGCATTGAAGTTAATTTCAAATATGATGAAATATGTGATGGGGGATAGAAGGGGTGTAATGTTGACCCTAACACCTAATTTAGAAATGATTATGTTTCAAAGGATATGTTGAATTATGTGTGCTTCTTGAATAAAGGTACAGATTAAATGAGTGTGAATATTCAGTAGAGTATCTCTGAGGGTAATATTTTCTTGGGTCCAGTCATTGTCAAGAAGAAAGATTATGGTGTGAGCTTTGAGGCCAGTTGTAGAAAGATGTAGGATTTGATCAAAATCTTTATATATAATCTCTACATGTCTTCCACGAACAAAAGATTAAAGTGTTGTGCTATCACCATTAACTCTAAGGCTAGCGAAGAACTCAAAGAGCAATTTAGATTAAATAGGGAAGGCTAAGGTCAAAATAAATTAGAGTGTGGTGCTAGCAAAGAGATTCAATACATGGAAGTTAAGAACTTCATGATTGATAACATTGGATGGAGTTATCCCTTCAACCTTATACTTGTGATAAGCTTCTTCATCAGAAGCTTAGTGGAATTAAAGATTTACAGGTTGTATAGAAGAGCTACCTACGATAGCCCTGGAATGCTTTCCTCCAACTATTTGAAAACAAGGACTAAAAGTGAAGATGTGAAGATTGAGAAGGATGAAAGGTGTGATTGAAAAACTTGTATCCCCTCTCCTTAAATAGATTTTAGCTAGATCGTACAGTACGATATGGATCATATTGTATGATCAAAAGAAGTTAATTTGTCCAGTAGGATTAGTTCAAAATTTTAGTCAAATTATATAGTATGATCAAAATCGTACTGGATGATCTTTATTAAATTGATCATCCCGATGAGTCAGCCTGTACAATCTTTGACTTATCATTTATATTGTATAAACATATGTTTATACAATATGATAGGTTATTAAATATCATACTAACCGAATTGAATTTGTCCAATAGTATGTGCCAAATATATCGTATAGTATGAAGTAGATATTCGTACAGAACGATCACCATTAATTAATTTAATCAGATTTGTTGGGTTTACTATGCACTAGTGATGTGAAGATTTATTAAGATCATATAATACGATGTGAATCATATAGTGATGTGAGAAAATTTTGATTTTTGTGTGGGGATCAACAAAACTGCCATTGGTGAACTTTACAAATAATCACACATACAATCAAAGTCATGAACATAAATAACCAAATACAAACAATCAACAAAGGAAATAAATTAAATGACATAAGCAAATAACCACATATTGATTACTTTTATATTCTTATCTCATTATCCTTAAGCATTGATATCAATAACACCTAGTATAGTCCTAAGTGTATTGAAAATATGTCAGCTCACCCATCATATTCATCTCTTCCTCTCTACTCATAGTTTTTAAAAAATTATTATATAGATGTTCATTTGTTGATCCAAATAATATATAATATATCATCCATATATATTTGAACAATGAGTGGATCATCTCCAATTTTTTCAAGAATATAGTGGTGTCTACACTACCCTTCACAAAAGATCTATCTAGGAGAAATGTGATAAGCCTTTCATACCATATCTTAGGTGCTTGCTTCAACCAATATAAGGTCTTTTTCAATTTATGCATATGGTTAAGAGAAGAGGAATTTTCAAATCTAGAGGGTTGATCTACATATACATCTTCCTTAATAAGTCCACTTAGAAAGGCACTTTTAACATCCATATGATATAATTTGAAGCCTCTAAAACATAAAAAAGCTAAAATAACTATAATAACTTTTAGTCTACCTACAAGGGAAAATGTCTCCTCAAAATGAATACCTTTAATTTGATTGTATCCCTTAGCCACTAGCCTATCCTTATTTCTAACCACTACTCCAAAATCATTCATCTTATTTTTGAATACCCACTTGGTACCTATTATACTCTAGTCCTTAAGT
Source organism: Dendrobium nobile (assembly GCA_022539455.1). NCBI lineage: Eukaryota > Viridiplantae > Streptophyta > Magnoliopsida > Asparagales > Orchidaceae > Dendrobium > Dendrobium nobile. The sequence continues at coordinate 42,643,566 of CM039734.1, read as the reverse complement.
CTGCTAACCAACTCCCACACATTATTCCTAATAATTTTGTTTAACTCTTCTTGCATTGCTAGGATCCATAATTCATCAAATAAGGCTTGATCTATATTTGTGGATTATACCACAGATATGAATGTAAAGTGAATAACCTCCTTTCTAATTCCACGCTTAGTTCAAACTCCTACAGAATGATCTCCTTAGTTGAGCTCCCTAGGGTGATTAGATGAGTATCTCCATTCTCTAAGCAATGGATCCTAAGGTTCTTCTATATCACCTAGGTTAATAGACTATACTCCTTGAGTAACCTCTACTTCTTTACCTTCTTCTAACCTAAATTCAACTGCTTTATCAAATTCATTAAATAAAATATGGATAGACTCATCTACAACTAAGGTTCTCTTATTAAAGATTATAAAGGCTTTACTTATAGATGAATAGCCTAAGAAGACTCCATCATTAGATATACGGTCAAACTTTACTAGTTACCATTGATGAGAATAAAACACTTACACTCAATGACATGCAAATGAGAAAGATTAGGTATCCTACCCTTAAGCAGCTCATAAGGTATCTTATTTAATTTTGATCTAACATTCACCCTATTTAAAATATAACAAGTAGTATTCACTGCTTCTGCCCAAAAATATCTAGGGAGAGAGTATTTAACTAGCATAGCCCAAGCAGCTTCTACTGAAGTTTTATTTTTTCCTTTCAGCTATCTCATTCTACTAAGGGGTCCTGGGATAGAAAAGTTATGTTCAATTCCTAGCTTATTATAGAAAGATTCAAACTTATTATTCTTAAATTCTCCACAATGATCAGTATGAATATTAAATATCTCACTTCCTAATTTTCTTTGAATCTATATAGAGAATGTCCTAAATTTCTCAAATAATTCACTTTTATAAGATATGAATCTAACCCAAGTGAATCTAGAGTAATAATTAACATTCACATACCCAAAGATTTTCTCACCTATGTCGGCTATACTAATAAGTCCAAATAAGTCCATATAAAAGATTCTAGTGGTCTAGAGGTGATGATGTCCTTGATGGAATGAAATGGAGATTTGAATTATTTTCCTAATTGGCAAGCATCACATAGGTGGTCCTTGGAGAAATCTAACTTGTTTACACCTCTAACTAGGTCTTTCTAAGTTATCTTCCTAAGGGTTTTTATGCTTGCATGAAATTGCCGACTATGCCATAACCACGATTCATCAATACCAGTTTTGAGACATAAGATATTTGAGCTATCAATACAAATAGAATCAAGCATGTAAATTTTATTCATTCTTTTTTCTTTTAAAATAAATTTTCCATTCAAACTAATTATGTATTTAGTAGATAAAAATTTAATATTAAAGCCCTTATCACATAGTTGACTAATGCACTAATGCTAAGTAGATTATGTTTTGATTCATCAACTAATAAAACATCTTTTATAACAAAATTTTTAAGTTACCAATCATAGCTAAATCCACCACTTACCTAGTGGTGTTTTCTCCTAATGTTACCTGGCCTTGCCTCCAACATAATGAATTGCTTCAAATCTCCAATTATGCAACGTGAACACTCACTATCTAGATACCACATACCCTCACTTGGCCTTTTGCAAGAACATCCCTTCAAAGTTTTCAATACAAGTCGTGCTTTAGGCTGTGTTTATTATGTTAGTGTAGGTGGTGGTTTATTTATTGAAATGTATGAAGTTTTACTTTCAAAAACTGATTTGCACTCTTATAGCTTTCAACCTCAAGTTTCAATGCCTACTCACTAAGGACTAGTTCATTTGTAATTGTTTCTAATTCCTTAAATTCATCCCCTAGCTCAATATGCTCGATTTTTAAGGATTCATGAGATTTATTTAATTCAAGATGTGTCTTATTTAGTTCATCATATTCATCAAGTAAAAAAATATACTCTTTATCTAATGTAATGTGTTCAGTTCTAAGACTTTCATGCTCCTTTTTTAATTCAAAAAAATGGATTGAATATTGCATGTTGTTTCTTTTACTTCCTATATGATTCATATAATTTTTTTAGAAATAACAAATAAATCATTATAGGTAAGCTCACATACCTCTTCCTAGTTGAAGTTAATAATAGAACTATCAGCCATTAAATACATATTTGTTATCTCCTCCTTAAGTTCTTATTTTGAAGAGTCTGAAGCTGAATATGCCCATCATGCCTTATGTGGCCTTTGCTTCCCCTTTTTGAGACTTGTCTTTTATTGACCCTTTTCCTTGGTAGGGTAAGTTTTTAGGTTGTGGCAGTCGGATCATAGGTGTCATGGCTTCCTACATTCAAAATAGATAGTGTCACAGAAAACTTTTATAGTTCTACATGATTTACCTTTATTTTAGTGTTGATGAAATCTTTGCTTTTTCTTTAAAAAGCTTTTGAATTTCCTGGTCATTAATTCTATATAGTCATCTTCATCAATTACATAGTTGTTCCTATCAGAGTCATTGGCCTTTAATACTACTATATTCTTCTTCATCCTATTACCCACTTTATGTAATCTTTGACCCACGCTTGGTAGGGGTGTCAAAAATTGACATGAAAACCTAACCCGGACCCGACCAAGAAAATATTTGGTTTTGGTCAACCCATTCGTGAAATGGGTCAAGTTCAAATTCCGGCCCATTTAAAAAAAGGTCGGATTCGGGTTGACCCAAAACCCCTGTGGGTCAACTCGAATTGACCCATTTGTAATCCCATGTGATTTGTCTCATCACTCGATCGCTTTAATCATCGTTGGCTCACTACATCTCATTGCTTAGGGTTGTGTCATTGCTGTCAGCCTACTGCCATCTCGACTGAGCTACCACTATCGGCTTGTCACTGTCCCGCCAGCATTGCTGCTGCCATTAAATCTAGCGGTAGCACGAAGAGCCAAAGACTACCACTATCATTCTACCTGCAAGATACGATTACTATTATCATGCTGCTTGTGTGTTGCGTTACCATTGTCGCTGTCTCGCCTGAGATGCCGCTGCCAGAGCTAAAGACTGTCATCATCTCTCCCTCGCGGGTTGGGTCAGGTCAACCCTGTAACCCGCATGGGTCATGTCCGGGTTAACAATACTAACTCATTTGCAAAATAGGGTTAGGTTAGTGTCTTCTAGTTTAAGACCGGGTCAAGTTGAGTTCGACCTAAACCTAACCCTTTAACCTGAATTGACACCCCTAATGCTTTGTTCTTAGGCAATGAGTGAGGAAAGTAGATTTTTAATAAAGTACATGTTCAAATCTTTTGATTCATAAATGGTAGTAACTTTAGCATCATAACTATCTGATAGACAATAAAGAATCTTATTAATTTTTTTAAAATTAGACTACTCTCTACCAAGTTCATGTAATGATATTATAATCGTAATGAACTAGTGTACATGTCAGTTATTATCCCATTAGATTTCATGTGAAATAACTTGTTGCCACAAAATTATATATTCAGATGGGACTTTTTAACTTCATTGGTTCCTTTATAATTGAGATTCAACCTCTCCCAAATTTTTTTCCTAGTTGTGCATGAATAAACACACATATAATCCTTAGACTTTAAGGTATAGAAAAAAAAAAAAAAAAAGGTTGGGGCAGTCGGATCTTAGGTGTCATGGCTTCCTTCATTCAAAATAAAGTGTCTGAGGCCTTTTATAGTTCTACCTATTTTACTTTTATTTCAGGGTTGATGATGTCTTTGCTTTTGCTTTAGAAAGCTTTTGAATTGTCAGATCATTAATGCTATATCATCATCTTCATCAACTATCGAGCTATTGCTATCAAAGTCATAGGCCTTTAATGCTACCTTGACCGCCTTTTCGTACTTGTTAGTTCAGACATCATAATTACCCCATCGTACTGTACAATATCAGATTGTATTGTACGATGTCTAAAAATTTTTATAAATTGGCTTCATTGGCAGATTATTTCGCTCACACTCACTTCCTCACACTTACTTAATCTACTTGCCTTTCCAAAAATGTCGAGTTCTAGCAAACGGGGTCGTCTAGTAGTTGGAAGCTCGTCTTCCTCTTGCCATCACAACGATCATTTCCTAAATGCTGAAAATGAAGACTCTTATCACAAGTTAAAGGTCTGTAAGATTACACCGTCTCGGATGCTCAATCAAGCAGTTTTAAATTTAGAGGTAATGAACCTCTTTGCTTCCACCACTTTCCAATTTCTCCTTATCCTGGCTTTCCCCTATAATTTAGAACTCTTATTTAAATTTCTAGTCAACCTTACCTACACTGTCAACAATATGACCTTCGACTCTTTTGTCTGCCGCCAACACATAGAAATCGCTAATGCTGACATCGCCCAATACATTAGGCTGTCCACTGAAGGGCCTAGGGCTCGTTCCTTTCTCATAAATGAATTCCACTAGAGTGATGTCAATCTTGTTCTTAGGAATGTAGCCTTTTATCAACACCAACCTCTTGTTCAATCCTTAAACCGAAATGCTTGAATTATTCAGCACGTTCTTCACACTTTGATTATACCCAAAGCAGGCGACCGAATCCGCATGACCCTGAACTTATCAGTCGCTACATAACTTGTAATATCAAACACAAAATTTGATGAAGCAAATTTAGTTATTGACTATATCCAAAATATGATTTTAGTTTGCCTCCCTACTACCCGCAGGAAACAGAATCTAGCCCTTGGCCACCTTATAGGATACATCCTTTAAATTAAATACTAATTAACCTATCCTGGTGAACCCGATAATTTACCAATCTTCTATAAGGATGTATCTTTCTGTATTCTCTTTCATCAAGGGCAAGGGCTTGAAGAACCTGACTTTGATGATGAAGAAGGAGAAGTTGCCCCAGCAGCAGCTCCTGCTCGACCACGATGGCATGCAGCACCACGAGCACTACACCAGCCTACCCTCACGATGATTTGGTCGAACGCTTCGACCAACTTTAGAGTTGTCTTGACACACATACAAGAATAACATCAGCAACATGAGGAAGACATGCGGTGGTTTGGGGAACACTTTACTTCGATTGATCACCGCTTTGACACAATCCTTCAATATTTCCAACCACACCCACCTCCACCTCCAAGTGATCAGGATCCTCCTTTTTGAAGTGTATCTATTTTGTACTTTCTTTCTTAATGTTATTTGTGCCTCCTCTTTTTGGTGATGTCAAAAGGGGAGAAGTCTTGTTGTAGTCAGTTCAGCCTATTGTAGTTTGTTATATTATTGTTATAGTTTGCTTATGCTTATGTTTCCTTATGTATCAATGAAATGCATTTTTTTTCTTTTTGTCTATTTCATGTTGTTTTTAATTAATAATAAAAAAAAAAAAAAACAAAAACAAAAAAATGACATGCAAATTTGCTTATAACAAACATTATTTGTCATCATCAAAAAGGGGGAGATTGTTGTAATTCATGACCCCTAGTTTGAGATTTTGATGATGACAAATAATATTGTCTGAACTACTATTCATTGAATATCTTTGATTTCTGTTATTGTCTATGAGTGCTAACATTTCAAAAAAATCACAAGTTACTCAGGACAATAAGAAGACTCAAGACTGAGTAGAGTAGGAGTGTGAGTCTGTAACATTGTAACTTTTTCATTTATTTTATTTTCTCTTTTCTTGAGTCTGGCCACAAACTGCATGTAAATCTGAGTAACCATACACACACATAGGGGGAGAGGGTTTTAAAAGAAAAATATAGATTTTTTTCTCTGTTGATCATACTGTACGAATTTATGTCGTACTATATGATCTAATCTGGTTAGAACATCTTTCTATAAATAGCTCGTACTATACGATTCGTATCATACTGTACGATGTGTTACTACTCCAAAACCCTTGCCGCCAGATTAGTTTAAGTAAGTTCTATCAGTCGTTCGTACTGTACGAAGCAATTCGTACTGTACAATTTATTTTGAATACTTAATTAAATTAACCCATGATTAGTGGAATAAATCAAGGATTAATCTTTGATTGGTAATCGTACTGTACAAACCCATTTGTACTATACGATGAATCGAGATTGTTTTTTATCGTCCCGAAGTTCGTCCTGGACGATCCATTGATTTTTCCCTAATTGTAATATACGAAGTGTATCATACCCTACGATGTACAAAGATGAGTTTTGATCATCCCGGACTTCGTCCTGGATGATACCTTGAATTTGACTATTAATACTGTATGAAGTAGGTCGTACCCTACGATGTACAAAGACGTTTGATCATCTTGGCTATCATCCTGTACGAACATAAGAGTTGAGGATCGTACAGTATGAGTTTATATCGTACTATATGATTATATTTAGAAGTTTTTGAACTGTTCATAAATCTTCGTACCAAGATGAAGCTCATTTATACGAATCATACTGTACGATGTGGAATTGTACTGTACGATAGTAACGGCTAATTTGAAAATTTTTAGGGTTTTTGGAATTCGTTTTAAGTATCAAAAAGTAATGTTTTTAATGTGTGACTAAGAGAGAGGAACGTGAGTAGAGAGGGAATCCTTGGGAGAAAGCTCTTGAGAAGATTTAGGGTTTGTGAGAGGAAGAAGAGGGCGAGCTTGGTGAGGGAGAAGTAGTGTGCGGGAGATCACATGGTTGCTCCATTCTTGCTGCACTTTAGTCCTCCTATGGCCCGTGAAGATCTTGTGAGAGGCTCTCTGAGGGGGAGACTCTTCTACATCCGTGTTCTCTAAGGTTCTTTGCCTTTTCCATGAGGGAGAAAAATGAGAAGGTACGCTGCCATCGCTAGGAGGGTGAGAAAAGCATTTGGCACTCCACCACGCTAGGTTAGTGAAAGTGAGTCTTATGAGGGCTTCTCCACCTTGCCGAGGGGGCAAAAGGATAACTATAGTTTTTGTAGTGAAATTCATGGAGTGAAGGACTCCGGGGAGTGGATGTAGGTCAAGTGACCAAACCACTATAAATCTTTGGTGTGACCTTTCCCTTACTGCTTTTTACTTTTGCTTGCATTTGATTTCCATTATAACTGCTTGGTGAAATTCTCTATGGAATCCATTGTTTCTATTTGTGTTCAAGTATTTGCTTCCTTATTAGTTAAATTTTTGTCAAAAAATTTAAAAACATTAAAAAAAAAACTTTTAGAACTCCTGTTTAGGATTTTTTTTTACAATAATATTTTTACAATTCACCCTCTCCCCTCTTGGTGCATCTAGTAATTTCATATAATGCATATTTGTTTTGGTGTACTAACATTTTAGGAACATCATTCACCATTTAATGAAGATTTAGGATTCAAGATTGGGTAGAATAGGGTGTGTTGAAAGAGTTTGTAATATTTATTTATTTATTTTTAATATCTTGAGTCATGTTCTATAAGGGTGTATGCAAGCTTGGTGATCATGCAAACACACACTAAGGGGAGTTAGATAGTGAGAAAATTAAAAGTATAATTTTCTAAACTAATCATACTGTATGATCCATATTGTACTATATAATTATCTATTTAGAAAATCATTATAACAGCTAATTAGATGATTAAAGATTTTTAAACTAATCTTATATGATGATCAATTTAGACCTTTTCCAATGCATCCTAAACACTATTAGGAGTGCATAGGACTCAAACCCAAGCCATGGGTCAACCTGATTAACCAAGTCAACCAAGGTTAACCTAAACACCCATTAAAGCCCAATAGGTCATTTTCATTGAAATGACCAACCTGGACCATGGAACTACCTCTACTAGTCTCCAATAATCATTTCAAATATGTTAAACCCAATCCTAAACACTTGGTCAACCTGGTTAACCCACATACCTTTTAAGGACCCAATAGGTCATTTTGACCCAAATGACCTTCCCTAGCCTTAGGACTACCTCCAATAGACTCAAAATATCATTTCAAATTTGTTGAACCAAGACCCAGCCCATGGGTTAACCTACTTGACAAAATCAACCTAGGTTGACCCAATGATCCTTTAAGGGCCTAAATATTCAATTAGACCATTTGGACTACTCCAACCCTTGAAAACACCTCTACCATACTTCAACTGTCAAACCAAACCCATTGAACTCAATCTCAAGTCCTAGGTCAAACTGGTTGTCCAAGTCAATCTAGGTTGACCTAATAATCCCTTAAGGCTTTAAATGGGTTATTTCAACCCATTTAACCAATTCAAACCCTCTTGAATCCTCAAATCTACTTCATTGTATGTATTAAATAAAATCCAATCTACCCCAAGTCAAATCACAGTTGATTTGACATGGTCAAACCTAACCCATTTGGGCAAACCTTTAACCATGGTTAGGCCTTAGTTAAATCAAGCCCTCCAACCTTTATCAAGCTTCAAATTAATTTTAACCCATAACCTAGAATCACCCTAACCATTAGTTAAGCAAACTCAAGTTAAGTTGTTCAAGTCTACACATTAAGACTTGGTCAAACTAGCTTAAATTCCTTTCCATGCTTCAAAATTTAATCCTTAGGCACTAAAAAAATCAATAAAAATATATTAACAAAAAAATTATTAATATATCATTTTATAAAAAAATTTAAATAATTTATTTTAAAATAATATAAATATTTTAAATAATTTTCAAACTTTTAACATTTAAATATTTATTTAATATTTAAATTAATATTAATTTAAATATTTTTAAAATTTAAAAACTTATTTTAAAATACTTTAATTAAATTTATAAAATAATTTTAATTATTTTAAATTTAACTTTTATTTTTAAAATGTTTTAAATAATTTGAATTATTTAAGTATTTTCAATACTTAATTAATATTGAATTTATATTGATTTAAATATTTTCAAAAACTCAAAAATTTTATTTTAAAATATTTTAGATATTGAAAAAATTATTTCAAAATATTTTAGTTTAAAATTAAATTATTTTAAGATGTATTTTATATTTAAAAAATTTTAATTAATTAAATATTTAAACATTTTATTATTATTTAATTAAAATTAAATTCAAATAATTTTGAAAATTTTAAGAAATGAATTTTGAAGAACTTTACATTTTAGAGAATATTTAAAGTTTAATTTAATATTATTTAAAAATTATTTTGAGAATTAATAATTTTAAATTAATTCAAATATATTTAATTACAAAAAAACTTCTAAATTTTAAAAGAAATTCAATTTAAATTACAAAAATATATAATAACTTAAAATTTTTCAAAATTTAAATTAATTTAATTTAAATTTAATTTCAAAATAAAAACATAATTTATTTCAAATAATTTTAATTAATTAATATTTTTAATATTTAAATATTATTAATTAAATTTTAAATTTAATATTTTCAAAATAAAAGTTTTGCTTTGAAATATTTTAAATAATTATAGAATTATTTTAAGATATTTTAATTAATATTAATATTAGATACTTGATATAATTTAAATATTTTTAATTATTTATTTATTTTTTTAACTTGAATAATTTTCAAAAATCAGAAACTTTTATTTTAAAAATATTTTCATATTATTAAGGAATTCTCAAAAATTATTTTGAAATTAGCTTAATTTTTAAAAAAAATTAAAATTGAGCTAATTTTTAATATGAAAATTAATTTTGAAATTATATATATTAAATGTTGAGAGCCTTGTTTGAATCTTGAAATTTTAAATATAGATTGAGTCTATATCAATCATTGCTAATCAAAGTTTCTGAAGACCCAATTTCCTCGTCGTTGATTTGCTCCGGTAGAGTCGAGCCACTCTTTTCCTTCCGGTGCTGGGGAGGTGACGCCGGAAGGCTGCCAAAATTTTTAGTGAACAATAGGGGACTTATGCATAAAATTGAAAATTGATTTGAATATAATTCAAACATAAAATCAATTATAAATTAAATTTTGATCAAATAATATTGGACTTGGACTCATACTAAAACTTGAACTAGACTTGCATATTACACACTTATGCATTATTAAAATATATCATTCATATGTCTAAATAAATATTTAAATTCAAAAGGTATTGAATTGAGTGACATAACTTAATAACTCCTAAAAATATCAAGAGCTAGCATGATCCATAACTCATAGTGACTCAAATGCATAGTGAAGGCTTAAAATACATGAAAATGATTGAATAGCACCTCACTATGTTTAACATCATTCACTATTTATAAATTTCAAATAAAACATAGTGTTGTCTAGTTATATAAAATCTAGAGTCCGACATAATGATGAATATTATGGATACAATGCTCCACATCAAAACTTTCTTTCTTTAAGTAATTTTGTTGTGACAAAATGAGTACTTGGCTCCCACAAAGCATTTTCATGATAATTATGATAGCACATCCAAAATCATTTTTGGAAATTTTAAATGATACAGGAGATCTCAGTCGTTAAGGGAACATAAGATCTCAGTTGGTAAGGACATTTGTGTGGATGATCTTCTCATAAATATGTTTTGGGGCTTATATTTTGATATAAAAACAAAAGTTATAATTGTAGTAGCATAGGTGTTGATGGTGATACAAATTTAAAATCAAGGGAACTACAACATCTGTTGGAGGCTTGATGTAGATGTTTATATTAACTACAATGAATAGAAGTTGAAGATAACAATTTGATTAAGGATATCAAACTTGCTCATTCTTGAAAACTATCCATAAGATTTACAAGATATTCTACAGTCAATAGTCTTGAAGAGATCCATTCAAAGAGTGATGGTGACACCAAGAGATGTCTCATTTTGACTCAAATGCACTAGACTATTTATGTGCTACTAGCATTTTAACAAAAGCCTCACTTGTCTTCTTTCTAACACTATCCTAGGATGGTTACCCATTGCCCTACCATAAAGAGGCATATTACGAATATGTGAGAAAGGGAAAGGATCGTACTAATCTAGAAATCTTAGATTAACGCCACCGAATCTGCAACATACTAATACAAGCGGACATAAGGCGTTCGTAGGCCCTTAAATGAAATATTGGGCATTGCTAAATGAAATCGCTAATACAACGAATCATATTTAAATATTTCAAAATGTCCCTTATGTATTAAATATGATCCCTTAAATTGAAGCGTTGAATCCCTGCATGTGCTCCGTTCATTGAATATGATTCCTAAATCTAACGAATCAAGAATGTTGCGCAAGGTCAAATGCACATTATATGCTTAAACTAAAAATTACCCACATGTGCTCCAATTGTCACATTAAAGTTTCAATCCAACGATTCGATAATGCTGCGCAGGTCTAATATTCAAGTTTCATCCTCCTCCTCAAAAGGACTGGAGTCGACATGACGTGAAGTATAAAATGCCTCCCAAAATCCTACAAAAATGTAAGTAACCTTAATGTCACCCCGATGATGGCCGTGTTGAACATTTATCTCAACCGAAGGAATTCACAAATAGTTTCAAATATTTCTAAATTTTCCAAAATATTCAAATTCCTATGAAAACATAAGTGACTTTAATGTCACCCTGATGATGGCCGTGTTGATAGAAAATCTTAACAGGAGGAATCTCAAATCAAACAAAAGCTCAAATTCTTAAAATAAAATCTATCACCTAAAAAATATAAAACTAAAATCATTAACCTCCCACAATCATTTATCAGGGGTGATAAATTTAAAATTAATCTCAGCTCATAAAGAGTGAATGTGTGTCGGTGTATCACTACGATTCATCCTCAAATAGTCTCTTGCCATTAGGGACGTGGCACGTGTCCTATGATCAGGTGATTTTGTAGTAAAATTGTACCATTATATTACGATCATGGCTAAAGCCCGCATATTTCCTAAAGGCGTCAAACCCTTAAGCGATAGATCATAGGGTATATTTGATGGGAATAAAGCTCTCAGTTAGCTAAGGTGAATTTAGAGATATTCCCTTAGATAAACATTAACCTAGGTCTATAAGATATTCTTGGATGAACCAACTCATGGCTGCCAATGAGGTGTCTTCTATCAGGTTGGGTCAACTACCTCCTCTAACTAAGTAGACCAGGAAACATAACAGCCCAGGATGACGGAACCATGGGATCTTGATTGAGCTCATCTTCTTTCCCCCCACCATCAGTTTTAAGTTCATAGCGATAAATTTCAAACCATAAAAATCTAAATTCAAAATTTAAACCCTAAAATTATTGCTATTATACACTAGATTTATGATCTATATGACCTCCTTAATGACTAGCCTTAATCAAAAGTTCTCTCCTATTATCGGGAGAGCTAATTAACTATAGGGGCTTGCACCTATAGAAAACCAGAACTCAGATAAAAAGTCCTCATAAAATGAGGGCAAAATCTCTGGATAGTGTCTTTATTTGGTTGAACAATAGTGTAGTTTGAAAAAGTTTAATTTTCTTTGGGAAAGTTAAATTTTTAAAATTATAGTTTTAAAATTGAACACGACATTATAAATAGCTTATCGCCTTAGGAGGTGAATATACCATTCCCTAATGGGTTCAAATTTTAAAACGTTGAATTTTTTATCCTGATTATCGTAGTCAGAGTCAGGAAAGAATCACATTTGACCTTGAAGGGTCAAAATAGAATTTAATCAAGGGTTTAACCTATGCTAATATGGATAAAAGGATCATTAATTTATAATCAAGATCATAATAATATAATGACATATCTTTCCAAAGAAAGAAGATATTGCTTATTATTAATCATTTGAAATTGACGATAATGATCGTCATATTTAAATTTTCCAAAAATAATTAATTAAAGTTTTGAAAACTTGATTTTGAAAATTAGATTTGAGTTTCTAAATCTCTTACGAGTGTAAGCCCTCGTAGTTAATTACATCATAGGAAATTAGAATTTTCTACGAATACTCTGGATTAAAATAGAGGTAAAAATTTCATTTAAGATTTTCAAATATTGATATTAAAGGAGGTAAAGGTTGGAAATTTCAAATGGGATTGGTGTAAGGATGAACACTTATTTCTAGAGTCAATGGAAGAAGGGTATAAGGTGTTTTGAGATTCTGAATTACTTCAAAAATACCTCAGCCTATCCTAAGTATTAGGCTTGAATTTGATTGAAAGACATTTTAAGTTAAATTATCAAGTTTATTAGAAAGTTGGGACTAGATTCCCAGAGGTTGAGATCTTATAGCCTGGGCCACTCAATTAAACAAATCAACTAAATTAATTATTCAAATTAAATGTCCATATGGCAAGTGTCACTTAATATTATATCCCAGAATTGCAGAAAAGTAAAATGGCTGGGCACCACTGACAATAACCTGGATTTCTAATCCTAAGACTCAAGTGACTTTGAGAATGGGTCTTCTCATTCTTCATTCATTTGTTCTCCCACGAGCTTCTTGATTTGTCTGTTCTAGATATCCAAATGAAAAGAAACTCCCCCTTGAAAGGGGTATTATCTTTTCTCTTTGGATATTTGAAAGGTATCATAACTTGATCTTCCAAATGGAAGAGGACTTTCCCCTTTAGAGATGTCTTCTCCTCTTTGGAATTCAAGTTGGATATAAATATCCCATTCTCAAATCACTTTTAAAATTACAACTTAAATACATCTCAAATTATATTTAATAAAAGAGAAAATTCTAGACTCGATCCTATAGGATTATTCTAATAATTAGTAGTTATATATAATCCCAAGTAGTTAATATTTAAAAATTAAAATGCATAATTATAGCCACACTTGGCCATACTCTTTTAATTTAAAGGGGGTCTTAAGCGTAGCAAGCACCTGCGCAAAGCATAATAATATTCTTAAGCATAGCAAGCACCTTTGATTAATGATACGATTAGTGAATAATTAAAATATAATTATTCACTAATCAATCCCCCATAAATTCCATTCACACATTCAACCTATATTTAAGATTTCAAAGGGATCTCTCAAATATATTAAAGATTTAATATATATAATCTTAAAGCAAATTTCAAAATATAGGTATTTATATAAATAAACCTATATACATAAGGTTATAAATTTTAAAATAAGATAATTTAAAATATCATTAAACTAAAATTTTTAAGACTTGAGAGATCCACTGATTTAAAAAATATTTTTTAAAACTTTAAAATAATTAATATAATATTTAATTAAATATTAATTAAATATTAAGATATTCAAATCATTCAAATTATTCAAAATAAATTAATTTTTAAATTTTGAAAATAGTTTTAAAATAAAATTCTGAATTTTCTTGAAAGTTTCATATATTATTTATATTTTTCTGAATTAATTTGAATTTTTTTGGAATTTTTAAAGTTTTGAGTTAATTAAAATATTTATATTAATATAAAAAAATATTAAAATAATTTTAAATCAAGTTAAACTAAGTCCTAAATAATTCTAAAAATTTAAATCAATATTAATTATTTGATTTGAACTTTCAAAGTTATTTGAATTCAATATCAATTAAATATTAATTAATATTTAAATATTTAAAATATAATATATATATCCAAAATTAATTTAATTTCACTTTAAAGTATTAAGAAAATTTAATTAATAGTAATATCAAAATAAATACTTTAATAATATTACTAGAATTTTTAAATATTTTAAAATTAAAAATAGAATATTTGGATATAAAAAAATAATTATATTTAAATAAATACTAATTTTAAATTTTTTTATATTTAATATTTAAATAATTTAAAATAAAAGTAATATTTTAAATAAATATTTATTTTAAAATACAGTAATTGATTTTATAATAATTTTATTATTTAAAACATTTTTTTAAATATTTTTCTATATTTAATCATTTTTAAGCATTTGACGATGCCGGCGGTGGCGCAGAACATGTGGCGTTCACTAATTGGCGGGACCAAAAGACAGCGGCGTTAGGATCCACGTGGCGAGCCTCAATTGGCCCAGAGCAACTGCGGGACAATGATTGTGTGGCGGCATAATGATTACGTGGCAGTGCAATGATTATGGCGCCAGCAATCATTAGTTGATTAATACTACAGACCATGGTATTACTTAACCACGTCAGCACTTAATTCTGATCGTCTGATCTCCCACGTACGAATCAAGAGATCATGATCATGTTAGACAGAGATCCAAACCACTAGATCACTACGTGCGGTTGGACGGACCGTGAAAATGCAAGATCAGAGCTGTATATTGTGATCAATGGCTCATAAAATGTAGGCCTGCCACAAACCACCAAGACGCCCTAGAACTTATTTTTTGACCTGTTCTCACAAACCAGTCGATCATATGGAATAAAATTTTAAATTTATGTAACATACATGAATAGAAGTAATGGGGAATGAAATCCATGGTGTAAAAAGCACTTAATGAAAATCTATTTAATCCTAAGTGTTCTAACCTAGGGTTTTATTTTTACCTTGATTTAATGGATGGTTTAAACTGTTTATGGATTTGTTGCTCTTGTAGACTATTCACGCTCCAATTTGTAGAAGGAACCGTGGCATGATAATGCCTAGATCAAGGGCCTCGAGCTTAGGACAGATCTGAGCTTGGGTTCGCCAGAAGATCGTCGCCGGCAAGGTTTTAGCAGTGGAGTTTGGTCTGGAATGGATGTGGGAGAGGTTTTGAGCTCTAAAGGACAGGGGATAGATCTGGGAGAGCTTGGAATGAGAGAGAGTGTAAGGGTTTGAATGAGACTCATTTTGAGTCTTTTACCCTATTCAATCCACTCCAGATTGAATGGAGGGCTAGGATTCATTTGGTTGGACTCCAGATGGTTGCCACCTGTCAAGGGAGTTGGTAGGAGCAAGGGGAATCAAGGATAAGGGTATATCCTAAAAGGAAAGCTTCCTTTATCCTTTTAGGGCATGTGGAATTAATCTAAACCATTAGATGTGGATTTAAGGGCTAGAGTGGGCCCTAAGAATGTTCTAGAGTCTGTTAAGATAGCTGGACTGGTTTAGATTAGAGGGGATTAGGTTTAAGAGGTTATTTGACCAAGTTTGACCACTCTAGACCATTATTTTGACTATTTGACTAGTCTCCCTACCATGTGGCGGCTGAGGTGGCACCTATATGGCTTTAGAGAGCTGGTATGATTTAATATTTAAAGGGAGGGATCAAAGTTTGATAGAGGTTTGGCCCTTTAAAAGGTCATTTGACTACCCATTGACTATTTGACCAATCAATGGGCTAAGGTGGCTTATGTGGCAGGTGAGAGGACTTGATGAATTAGCTTGGAAGGAATATCAAGGCCTAAGTTCAATTGTTTAAGTGAAACAACCTATACATAAGAAGATTTAACCATATGTCAAAGTTTGACCAAATCAAATCAAAGTGGTTTGACCTCAAATATGTTTTAAAAAATTTTGAATTTCTATTTGAAATGGGTTTGAGAACTTAAAGGGCTAGATTTGACTAAGTGGGTTGAAATGACCCATTTGAAGTCTTAAGGGATCATTGGGTCAACCAAGTTAACCCAGGGGGTAGGCTCAAGCTCAACAGGTTTGGTTTGATATGTAAAAATTGCTGGAAAGGTTCCAAGCAATTTGGAAGTCATTTTGTTTGAAATCGATATTTGAGCCCTAAGGGGTATTTTGGTTAAAAGGGTCAAACTGGTCAACCAGGCTTGACCAGGGTCAGGGCTTGAGTCCATTGCATTCTTAGTGATGGTTAAGAACCATTGGAATATGTTTTGAGGTTTGATTTGAAAAGGACATATTGATGTTTATGGAAACTCCAAAATTGCTCTTAAGGGGCATTTTGGTCATTTTGACCCCTGGTCAATTGTGGGTCAAAGTGGGTCCACCAAAATATAGTTTATCACTTAACATGACATAATTAAGCGATTGGAAGTGTTTAGAGGCTTTGGAGAAAGCTCTAAAGTCAAATTCCACTATGGGACAAGTCTAATGGCATTGACTGTAAATATTTAAATGTTTTAAAGCCTTTGGATTTCAATTCGATTTTTGAGGTTAGAGACCTCAAAATGGGCTCAAATTTAGAGGGTTCCCTCTAGAGACATGTCCTATTAACATGAAATTAATAGACTCTAAATCATAGGTCATTTGATTGAGTTTTGAAGTGTTTTAAAAATCCTTAGAAAAGGCTTTCAAGGCTTGGACCTTTAGCCTTAGATTTTGGGTTTGAAAGTATGGATTTGATCATAGGGTTCTGGATAGATCCTAGGGTTTGGATTGATCTAGGGTCATGTATAAATCTTAGGGTCTGGATAGATCCTAGGGTATGAATTGGTCCTAGTGACATCATACAAAAATGAGGTCAATAAATGGACCCCTAAAATGTGTAGTAGAATGAAGTTCTACTGCACATATTGACGTTGATTGAATTTAAAGGTCAAGTCTAGAGTTTTGATCCTAAGGTAAGGAAAAGGTCTATCCCTAGGGAATCAGAGTTTGAATTGATATTAGGGTAGTTCCATGGAGGGCGTACTCTACCACTGGTCGGTCAAATCCTAAGGGATGAGAAAGTTTATCCCTAGAGGAAAAGAAAGCTTAGGTGATCGTATAGGAAGGTATAATTCCTAACTATAGAAGATCAAGTCTGGGTTTGATTCTAAGGAAATAATAGCCTAACCTCAGAGGATTGAGTTTGAAAGTGGTTCTAAGGGAAGGAAAGACCTAACCCTAGAGGATTGAATTTTTGATTTAGTACTAGGGTAGTGCCACTAAGGGCATACTCTACCACTAGCAGATCTGATCCTAAGGGAAGGAAGTACCTAAACCCTAAGGAAGAGAAGACTAGAATGATCGTACAGGAAGGAAGAATTCCTAACTATAGAGGATCAAATTTGGGTTTGATACTATGGTAGTCCCACGAGGGGCGTACCCTACCACTGGTATATTTAACCCTAAGGGAAGGAGAAAACCTAATCTTAAGGAGAAGAAGAATGAGTGATTGTATAGGAAGGAAGAAATCCTAACTACGGAGGATCGAATTTGAATTTGTTACTAGGGTAGTGCCACGAGGGGCATACTCTACCACTAGTAGATCTAATCCTAAGGAAGGGAAGAACCTAACCTTAAGGAGAAGAAGGCTAGAGGACCCTGTGGAAAGGAAGCATTGCTTCCCATAGAAGTTCTAATCTAGATTTTAAAACTAGGATGGTGCCACATAGGGCATACTCCATCACTAGTGGATCTAATCGTAAGGAGAGAAAACACGATGACTCACATCTAACCTTAAGTAAAAGAGGATGATCATGTGTGAAGGAAGAATCATTGCTTCCCATAGAGGATTAGATTTGAAATTTGAAATAAGGATGGTGCCATAGAGGGCATGCTCCATCACTAGTGGATCTAATCCTAAGGAAATGAAGCTCTAGGACTCACACCTGACCTTAAAAGACTAGAATGTGACTGAACTATGGTGGGGCCCAGCAGGCTTAAATTCAATACTAATTAGTCGAGATCCTAGGAGATAGGAAGCACAGGGACTCACACCTACTCCTAAATGATCAGATTTAAATTTGAAACTAGGATGGTGCCATAGAGGGCGTGCTCCATCACTAGTGATTCTAATCCTAATGAAAGGAAGCTCTGGGCTCACACCTAACCTTAAGAAAATAAAAGTGACCGAACTATAGTGGGGCCAAACAGGCTTAAATCCACCATTAGTTAGTCAAGATCCTAAGAAATAGAAAGCACAGGAACTCACACATGCTCCTAAAAGATGGAATTTAGATTTGAAACTAGGATGGTGCCACAACGGGCATGCTCCACCACTAGTGATTCTAATCCTAAAGAAAGGAAGCTCCGGGACTCACACCTAACCTTAAGGAAAAGAAAGTGACTGAACTATAGTGGGGCCAAACAAGCTTAAATCCACCACTAGTTAGTCGAGATCCTAGGAGATAGGAAGCACAAGAACTCACACCTACTCCTAAAGGATCAGATTTATTTGGGTTTTCAATGACTAACCTAGCTAGAAAGCACAGGGACTCACATATAACTAGGGAAACTAGCCAAGGAAACATTCTGCCCGAATCTCTAAGAATTTGGTAAGAACTATCTAACCCAAATTTATTCTAATCTGAAGGAAAGGAAGCGCAGGGACTTACACCTACTCATAAAGGATCAGAGAAAACATAATATGGAATTTGAAAATTTTGAAAGAAATTAAGCGGAGTTCAGTCAAAAATTAAATATTTTATTGATTCAAAGAATGAGCTACATCAAGCATAGTAGCTCTTAAAGAAACACCTGTTGTAACTCGAGCTTATGAGTTTATGTTTTTTATGATAACAAATATTATAGCTCACTCTATGTTGACTACTTGTGTTTGCAATAAATGTTTGTTTGTGTGTATACTAACATTTTAGGAATACCATAGAAAGAATCGAAGTTCAAGATTGGGTTGAATAATGTTATGTTGTAAAGGTTCTGTAATATTCATTAATGTAATTTCTTGAGTCAAGTCTTGTAAGGTGTTGACCTCATTTTTGTATGAGGTATTCAATAAGATCCTGAACCCAATCCAGACTCAAGTCAATGCAAACTCATTCAATTCCAGACTCAAATCTTAGGTCCTAAGGCTTTGTCCTAAAGGCCTTTTCCAGCAAATTTTCAAATACCCCAAAACCCAGTCAAATGGACTCTGATTCAGCTCCTGTCAGTTTCATATTGATGGGGCATGTCTCTAAAGCCAACCCTCCAAATTTGAGCTCATTCTGAGCTCTCTAACCCCAGTAACTAAATCAAATTCCAAAGGCTGTAAAACCTTCAAATATTTACAGCCTATGCCACTGGACCTGTCATCTAGTGGATCCTGACCCTGGAACCTTCACCAAAGCCTGCAATCACTTCCAAACCATCAATCCTGATATGTTGATCAATGAACTGCATTTTTCTGAATTCATTTCAGCCTCCAGTGGGCATGAGCCCAAAAATGACCAAAATACCCCGAAGGGGGTTCAAATGGTGATTTCAAACCAAATGAACTCCAAATTGAATACAACCACCTCCAGCAAGTTCCAAATGTTCAACTGAACCTGTTGAACCCATTCCCAATCTGTGGGTCAACCTGGTTGACCAAACAGACCCTTAAGGGTTCAAATACTGATTTTGACCGAATTGACCTCTCTAGACCCTGGGACCACATTCAATAAACTCAAAATGATGTTCTGAACCTGTTCAATCCATTTCCAACCTCTGAACACAATTGGGTGACCAAATCAAACAGTTTTGGTCTAAGGCCCATTAAGGGCCCATTAAACCCCTTTGGCTCTAATAGCCTTTTAAAACCCTCAAATCCCCCTCACTAGATTCCAAATGACTAACCAAACCTGTTCAGCTCAGACTCACACCCTGGGTCAACCTGGTTGACTCAGTCAACCTAGGTTGACCCAAATGCCCCTTAAAGCCCTTAATGGGTCATTTCAACCCATTCAATATATCAAACCCTTCTTAAGCCTTAAATCAACTCAGTCATATCCTTCAAGCCTCTTTGGTCTCATCACCTACATTCTACCCTATCAATATTACCTAAGGTTGACTAGTCAAACTAGTCAATCCAAGGCTTAAATTCACTTACATGATCAATCTAATTCATTCAACTTCTTCGTTTAAGATCAAATCTATCCAACCATTAAAATACACTCTAAACTTGTCTTAGATGCCACCTCACTTGTCAACATTCCTAGTTGACTGGTCAAACAGTCAATGAGTGGTCAAATGACCTTTTAAATGGCTAAATTACTTGGTTCAAGCTATTCCAACCCTTTTGAGCTTCCTCCAACTTAGCATTCCAGCTCTCAAAACACCCTCCACTGCCACATCAGCAGGCCTAGTGGTTTGGACCAGTCAAAACAGTCAAATCAAGACTTAAGAGGGGTCAAACTTGGTTAAAACCCCTCTTAAATCTAATCTATCCTAACCCAAATCATCTCAGCTATTTAGAGAGATTCCAGAACCTTCCTAGACTCTACCCCAGCCCTTTGATTAGCATCAGATGGCTTATATCACTCCCATGTGCTTACAAAAGGACAAAATCACCTTTCCACCTAGGATGTCCTTGTGTCCTTTTGATTCTCTGCTCCTAACAACCTCTAGGCCACTTGGCAGCATCCCAGCAACCCTCCCAGCAGATCACAGCCCTCCATTCAACTTGGAATGAGTTGAATAGGGCAAAAGGCTCATTGGCGCCAGGATTTTAATCCCTATCTTCTCTCACTGCCTCCAATCTCCCAGAACCAGAACCTTGTTCGTTTCTACTCTCTAAGGCCCGCTCTCCCTTCCCACTACAAAACCTAAGTGGTTGCACGTCACCGGCGGCGAGTTCTCCGGCGAGTCCACCACCCATTCCGTCCCAGCCTCTTAGAGCTCGATCCAGGCATTTTCGAGCTCGGATTTGTGCTAAGGATCTACACTTGGACAATCTACAAGCTCAACCATCCATTAAACGGTCCAAACCGTCCACTAAATCGAGGTAAAATCCAAACCCTAGTTTAGACCATCCATGCTAAATAGCTTTGTCTAGGGTTCATCTCAAACCAAAACAAACGTCCCCCATTGTTTCTGTACATCTCCCCTAGCTCTGTTTAAAATTTTGTTTGATTTGGTTCATCGGGTCGAGAGAACGAGCCCGAAAACTCATTCCAGGGCTCGGACCGTGCAGTCCTCTATTGTACAAAATCTGGGCCGTTGATTATTCCGATCAACGGCCGTGATCTGGTCAAAACCGCTGCGTCTTAGACCGCGGCCTCTCTTTGACCCGCCAAATGAGATCAGGGCCGTTCATTCCTAACAGCGGGAGATCGGACGGCCGAGAGCTCGATCCGACGTGGTTAAGTGCCGCGGGTCTCAGTCGTCGCCGTCGCCAATCATTGGTAATGATTGCTCGGTGGCGCAATCATTGCCAATGATTGGCCCGCCGCCGCGCGGTTTCATTCTGGCCAATCTGCAGCCGACGCGTGGCCCGCCGGCGCCGCCGTTTTGATTAATAACCAAAATAATTATTTAAAATGCATTTAAATTACAAAAACTTTGAAAAATCATAGTAAATAGTATATAAATCCAAAAAATATGTATAATAGCTCATTTTGTTCATATTTTAATTCTCTATTTTATAAAATTATTTTTAAATTAAATTGTTTTATATTCTAGAAGTAATTTAATAAATACTATTTGCTGTTTTTATTTTATATTTAAATAAATAAAAATCTTTTTGGACTGAAATTTGGCATGTATTTTCCTTGTAACTTGCCTGACATCCAGTAATTTTTCTAAATTTATTTGAACTATATTTTGATAGTTATTGAATTTCTCAGTGTAAGGGTGATTATATAATATATATATTTTTTAAAATTAAAACTAGATTTAAACTTAAATTCATTTGCATGCCTCCCAATGTTCCTTGGAACTTCTAAACAGAGCTATGTTATGATCAAATAGAGTTAATGGGGAATGTTCAATGGTTTGGGGAGCATTAGTACTATCATTATCACTTGATTGAATTTTCAAATAGTAGGATTACTATTTGATCCTAATATTTGAAAATTCATCAATCCTACATCCATTTTATACTCTTAGATTTGGTTCACACTTGTTCATGATTGTTATGTTTTGTTGTGATTGTAATTTAGTATCCAAAGGGTTAGAAACATTGATTTGATATCCTATAACTTAGTGACATTAAGGACAACAATTAAGGACCCAGTCCTAGCTAACTTAGTCTATTTAGGAAGAACCACACTTACATCCCTTTTGGGATTGAACATAAACATAGAAAACTAGTGTCATTACCCCTTTAATCAAATGCATCTCGATTCGACATTAATTAACCTCAAAACAACTAGTAGATTAGGGATTCTTCTTTCTCTTTGATCTTAACAAACCCAATTAAATCAAATAAAAATATCCAAAAATCTAAATCAACCTCAAATCACTCCAATAAATTCAATATCACAAAATCAATAGTTTAAAAATCAAAATTCCTAATCAAATTTCACTAATTTCATCAAATCCTTAATTAATCCTAAAACTTCCAAAAAATGTAATAAATTAAGATTAAATCTAAAAATTATAAATAATATCTCTAATTGACCATAATTGAGTCCTTAACCAATGAAAAATAAAACCAAAATTATTTGACAGCAATTTAAAGCTTAATTTAATTTTAAATGAAATTCAATATTCAATTAATTTAATTAATTAATAATAATTAAAAATCCCAATAAATTCCTAAACACTTGGAAATCCCTCCTTAGGTCATCCCTGACCTTTGGAGCTGATTTCAAGAGGTTTGGAATCCATTTGGAGCAAAATCCATAAAAAGGGCCTTAATTAAACAATTTCCAAAAATCCATTAAATACCCTAAACTTTGAAAATTCATAACTAATTCAAGAAAAATCCAAATTAATCAAACTCAATTGCATTCAACTCATAATAAGGCCTAATATTTATTAAAAATACAAAAATTCCAGAAAACCTTTAAATTCAAAAAGTCAACAAAATGGTCAATTGTAGGTCAAAACTAGTTCAAAACTTCAAACCTTCATAACTAAATCCAAAAAAATCCAATTTTAGCAAACTCACCTCCTAATTGATCGTCTTAAGGTCTAATATTTTAATAAAATACTAACTTTCAGAATTTAACCTTAAATAAAAAGCCAACTTTTGACCCCTTAATTAAATGATTAAAATATTCCAATAATTCCTAAAAATTTGAAAATTGTTCTAAAACTCTAAAAAAGGGTTCACCAACTTCAAAAATCAGTAATCTAACACATTTCTAATAAAATTCATTAATTCCTAATTCCTAATTAACTTAAGCTACTTAACTATACCGGGTACCACTGGGTAACCCAGGCCTACGAGGCTATTAGCTTAGCCCCAAGGAAGGTGAAATAAACTTCACGGCCTCGGTGTGAAACAAAGGTGGAATCCAACCAATATTAGAAATCAAATTCCCTTAAATCAAATATCAAGTTATTAATAAATCAATCCCCCTCTAACTCTTAAGATTTCTGAATACTATTAATCAAAATTCATTAATTATTTAATTAAATTCTAAATTCCTTTAATCTAAATTAGCTTGATAATTTGATTGGTTAAGGTTTCTCTTAATCAATCAAATTTGATGATTAATTTAGACTAAACGAATTCGGGTCTTCTATGCCTAAAGTGTGATTCCACTTGGAGAACTTTGGGCATTCTGACTTTTAAAGACCCTTAAAACATTTAAATAACAAAAAGATCTCCTATGGATTGTGCACGACTCCTTTCAGGAAAGCACTAATCCATTTGGATTTAGAGATCTTCGAACAAAAATAATAAACTACCGACCTTATACGATGTGCTAGATTCTTTCGGGAGGGTACGTCGTATTGCATTTGTAAGGTCCCTTTCTCTCTTCTTAATAAATTTTGGGGCCTCTCGGAATGAATACCTATCTTTTGTCTAAGGCATGTATTTATTTTTGAAGTTCTAGGATTTATAAATTGATAATTTCCTGCACTTAGGGAATTATCAATCTATAAATTCTTTATAATTTAAATTAATAAACTTCAATATTTAAAATCAGAATAAATCAAAAATTCATTAATACATCTTATTTAAACTTTAATCAAATTTCCTCGGCCTGGAATAAACTAATCCTAATAATACATGCAACTCAAATAAATAAACCCATTAGGACTTATCCAAACCACACAGCTTTCTTCACACACTTAGATGCTTGCTAGGACAACCAACTTTAGCATAGGTTAGGCCGGTGGTTTGTTGTGGTTTGTTTGCGGGTGTCTTGCCTAGAGGGCACCTATGTGTGATTGCTTACTTTTCTGTACTGCATAAACATAGCATATTTACTTTTTCTGTCTGCACACCAGAGAGTGGAGTGAATAAAGTGAGGGCCGCTGTACTTACTTTTCTGTCTTTACTTTCCTGCATTTATAACTGTACACTACGCACTCATAACATGCATCATTATATACAACTGCTTTACTTCCCGTCTTCTATATTACTGCTGCAGTAGAATGTTCTTAGGATCTGATGTACTGCTTTTATTTTCTAGAATTATTGTATATAGATTGAGTCTGTACAGCGTCTGGAGTCTGTCAAAGAATTAAAGATAACTGCTTATAAATGTATAAATGGGGCTCCAAAAAGTAATGTCCTCCTTCAGAAGGACGTTCCTTTTTGGAATTCCGTAGAAGACCCGGAGCCTGAAGATCATAAGCAGTTGTATTTAATTCTATTTTCTCGTAGGCTTAGAACCCAGGTTTGTTGTCGGTGGGGCCTGGCCACCATTACTTTACTGCAAATTCTGGGGTGTAACTGATAAATTTATATAAATAAAATCAGCTCTTTTATATACAATTGCTTCATACATCATTCGCATAAGAGTAGATTTTTGGTTTTTTGTAAGCATATCTCTCTGCATTTATTTTAGATTCTTTAATAAACTCCTTGATTCCTAGGATAGAGCTACCTTAACTCTTGCATCATCGGCGAATTGTTGTGATTAGGATTGTTAGCTGGCAGCCCACTCTAGGCAGGTGGTAAGTCCAGATCGTATACACCTTTCTCTGCACATTTCTTCTTCTAAATCAAATTCTAAATCTTCAAAAATCAAATAACAACTCTATAATCTAAAGCCTGATCGTGAAAATTTAATTGCCCAAATATTTAATTAAATACATATATATAATTTTGGAAATTATTTAGTCTTCATTTAAATCGAGAGTGTTCTCTTAGGAGATGTAATTAACTACAGGGGCTTGCCCCTGTAGGGAGTCTAGATCCCAGAATAATCTAAACCCTACTTAAGTTCTTTTCTGAGGTAGGGGAAAGATCTGTGTGCGTAGATTTAGTCTTATTCATGTTTAGGAGTTATTTCCACAATTAATAATAGACAGACAGTCAATTTGTTTTAACGAACAAATTGAATGTATTCTATATTTAATTGTAGAAATAAAGTTATAATTCATTAATCTAATCAGGTTGATTAGAGAATGTACTCGTCATCCCTTCAGGATGACTGGAATATTCTCTATACTACACCTGATTAGGAGAATGAATTGTACGGCTTCTCCCTTTAAAATCAATAGGAGGATATTAGTCTGTCTTTCGGGGCAGTATAATATCCGACTATGTAGATCTAATCGGGAGAAATATATCCTAAATATAAATAAAGCGAATCATGTGAGAAAATAAAAATTCCTATTTTCACAAAAAAGAAAGCCCTGCTCTATCTATATTTTTATTTAGGTCCATTCCTTACAATCGAGAAATAGATAGGTATTTCGATTTACTTTCATAAGTAAATCAAATATCATCTGTACGCTTGATTTTAGGGATGAATAGATAATTCACTAGTCTAATTAGGTAAGTAGGGAAGATGCTGATCATCTTGTTAGGTGATTTGCATATTCCCTACGTCATACCCAATTAAGAAAGCGAATTGTTTGTTCTCTTTCTTTGGAATCGACAGGAGGATATCTGCCTGTCCTTCGAGGCGGTCTAACATCCAACTGTATGGATTCAATTGAAAGAGAATATTCTAAAATATAAATAAAGCAAACTATTTTCAATAAATAAAATACGATATATTCTATTTCCAAAATTATTTTTAAAATCTATCCCTCTCTTCTTCTCTTTCTCTATTTAAATAATATAGATTTATTATGCAACATAGATTTTATATATTCTATTATATACATTAAATTAATTATTTACATTAACAGAATTTATATTTAAAATTATAATAATTAAAATAAAGTTTTAATTAGAGATTTTATTTTCTCACAGATTTTTCTGGCGACTCCACTGGGGATAGACTTCTCTCTCCATTTAAAATGAAGACTAAATTCTTTCTGAAAAATTATATATAATTTAACTAAATATTTGGGCAATTAAATTTTCATCTAAATTTTGTTCCTCGGTGTCTGTCACTGTCTTTGTGGTCATTTTCTGCATTTCTATGTTGTTGTTCTGACGAATGTTTTATGCTGAGGTTTTCTCGCCGTGATTTGGTTTTCTGATTTGGTAGAGCGTCGTAGTCTTTTTAGCCCGGTCTATAAGGCTAAGCAGTTGAGTTAATAGTCAGCACTGGTGTAGGCCCCATGGCCTGCCAAAGTGCTGTCCGTTTCTCTTCTGATTTTTGAGTATCCTTAGCGATTTCTAGTCTTTCAGATTTCACTTTTATAGATTTGGGTCTTTTCGGTCCGCTTTTCTTTTTCTGCTACGATTCTTTTCGTAGATCTTTCTGATCTGCTTTGACTTTGTCGTCTTTGAGCTGTGCTTTGTTTTCAGCTTGATTGAGATTTATACTTGAACTATAAAACTGCTAAAATTCCAAGTAAATTGAGTCAGCCCAGCCTGTATGTCATTTGTATGACATTTGCATGTTTATTTTACACTGTTTGCATGTTTATGGCCACGCGAGTGGCCATCACCCATGGTTACCAGAGCTTCTCCTAAAAGCCTGGCGGACGTCCACCCGAAAACGGAGGTTTGGTCCTAAGTCTGGTAGGGGTTATGCCGTCCGTTTGTTGTCTCACATTTGTGTGCCACTTGTATGAGTTTTCAGTGTCAGAGTTCTTTCTTGAGTCTTTCTGAAATCTATTCTGAGCTTTTAGATTTTATTATAAGTTTTTCTGAGTTCATTTTTACTATTGGGTTTCTATTTTATGGCTTCGACTTGCAAACTGCTTTTGATTTGATTCTTTCTGTCTCTATTTAAACTGCATAAAATTGTTAAAATTCCAAGTAAATTGAGTCAGCCCAGCCTGTATGTCATTTGTATGACATTTGCATGTTTATTTTACATTGTTTGCATGTTTATGGCCACGCGAGTGGCCATCACCCATGGTTACTAACGCTTCTCCTAAAAGCCTAGCGGACGTCCACCCGAAAACGGAGGTTTGGTCCTAAGTCTGGTAGGGGTTATGCCGTCCGTTTGTTGTCTCACATTTGTGTGCCACTTGTATGAGTTTTCAGTGTTAGAGTTCTTTCCTGAGTTTTTCTGAAATCTATTCTGAGCTTTTAGATTTTATTATAAGTTTTTCTGAGTTCATTTTTACTATTGGGTTTCTATTTCATGGCTTTGACTTGCAAACTGCTTTTGATTTGATTCTTTCTGTTTCTATTTAAACTGCATAACTGCTAGAATTCCAGTAAATCGAGTCAACCCAGCCTGTATGTCATTTGTATGACATTTGCATGTTTACTTTACACTGTTTGCATGTTTATGGCCACGCGAGTGGCCATCACCCATGGTTACTAGCGCTTCTCCTAAAAGCCTAGCGGACGTCCACCCGAAAACGGAGGTTTGGTCCTAGGTCTGGTAGGGGTTATGCCGCCCGTTTGTTGTCTTGCATTTTGTATGCCATTTTGTATGTTTTGGTCACTTAGAATTCTTTCTGAGTCCGCTCAAACTCATATTCGATCTCTTTATAAACATTACCTTAAATTTTCCATTTTTATATTCATTTTGGAGTCTCAATGCTTTGGGCTTTGGTTTATTGATTTAATTATGTATTGACTGTCTTTTATTTTAAACTGCATAACTGCTAGAATTCCAGTAAATCGAGTCAACCCAGCCTGTATGTCATTTGTATGACATTTGCATGTTTATTTTACACTGTTTGCATGTTTATGGCCACGCGAGTGGCCATCACCCATGGTTACTAGCGCTTCTCCTAAAAGCCTAGCGGACGTCCACCCGGAAACGGAGGTTTGGTCCTAGGTCTGGTAGGGGTTATGCCGCCCGTTTGTTGTCTTGCATTTGCATGTCAAATTGTATGTCATTTTCTTTTACACCTTTAGAGTCTTCTCATTTTATTTGCGCCGGTTTTGGTTTTATTCGATACGCCGAGATCAGGCTTTAGATTATAAATTTCATTATCTTCTCTCTTTCTTAATCGTATTCGCTCATATTTACTTGCGTTTATATTTCAAAATCCGAAAGGACAAGGGTCCTTAACTCAATCTTAAATCTAAAGTATTCTTATCTTATCAAACTCTCAATCAAACTTCAATCCATTCCAAATCATTCACGGTGTGATTATATCCTTTTGGTGTGGGTCCTTAAACGGACCATCTCCTATCAAAACTTCAATCCCTTCATTCTTTTATCAAAAACTTCAACGATACTTCAGTCAGTGCAACTATCAGAAGTCAGATTATTTGCGGATATTAGCTAAGATCGGTTTTTGATTGGAATTACCGTTATACTACAAAAAATGTCTGGAAATTTAGTATTCAACATCAACATCACCGCTGCCCAATCTGCTGAGGGCAACCAGATTAGATTTGGATCCGGATTTGAAAATATTCAAGTCACATTTGGTGCACCACAACCCGAAGTGGTGGTACCTCCTGCTGAATCCAGAAGATCAGGTCCCGTTCAAGTCAACATAGAGGAACGACCTGTAGCTGCCCCCGCAGTTCCTAGACCCTCAGTTTTCACCCGTCTGAATTTCCCCCAGTCAACTGCTATGGCTAAGGGAAAGTCACCAATCATTGGTAAAACTCCTGAAATTAGAAACTTTGAGACTGGGTCGTCTTCTGGAATCCAGGAGATGACTAAGTCTCAACGGCGCAACATAATTCGTCGTATGAGGCGTAGAGAGAAAAGACAAAACATGTCAGAGGAAGATGCTTTGATTGCTGCTACAACTGAAGCAGTAAAGAAGACGAATTCCAAAACTTCTGAAACTTATGTCAATACTTCACAGTTGGTTGATAGTGAACTTCGACCACTATGCGATACTTCCGAGGAAGAGAATGAACTACAAATATTGAACTCTCCTCCTACTCCGTTTTATAGAGATCCTGTCCTTCCTCCAATATCAGAAAGAAAAAGAAAATTCAAATCTCTATTCAATGCTTTGGTCCAGGACTGTGCCACTGATTTTGGGTAGTCAAAGTCAGAATTTCTTAGAAGTGTCAAGGATGTGATCTCCACTGAAATGCATCCACATTCAAGTGGAAGGCGAGGAGAATCTCCTCCTATAAAGAGAAGAAGTCAAATTCAAGAACCGGGTTCAAGCCGACCAGCAGCTGCTGTAGATCGCCCTGGCAAATCAAAGAAGTTCTCCCACCACGATCATTATCAGAGCTCAAACCGACAGTACAATCAACAAACTTCTGTCAAATTCTTAGGATATGGAGTATCAGCCCGTCGAGGGTATGATCCCATATCTTCTTCACCTTCACGTCCGTTCAGAAATTCTCCAGCAAGGTCTTCTGATCATCTTTCAAATCAGCTTCCCCTAAGAGTTGATCGACACCAATCACAGGGTAGCAAATCATCCTCTGGTTTTGATAAGAGGAGACTGAAGTTCACAAATCAGTCAAACTCTTTATCTAACAGAGAGAGGATTTGACAGCCCGAGATGTTTCCAACTCCAACAGTACTGATGAATCAGAGGAATAATACAACGGAAGAAGCACCAAAGAAGTTGAGATCTATTATAGAAATTTCTTCCTCCAGAGAGGATACTCCAGTATACCCACTGGATGTGGAAGAGAAGACAATAGAAGAGATGGTGGATCATCTGAAAGAAAGTATCCGTCAGATCAACGAAGCAGAAGCTGCAGAGAATAAAGAAACGGATGGAGAAGCGTCTGATAGTGTTAACATGGTCGATGCTTCCTCATCTCTATAAGCAGTGAGAACTTGAGTTTATATTTTGTTAGAAAGTATCTGATTGACTTTGCTTAAGGACGATGTATCATCTATCTTACATTTCAAATGAAGGAAATTATGTTTGACTACAACAACTGTTCGAAAGAATAAGAACTCATCAACGACCAATACTAAAAAAAAAAAAGAGAAGATTATGTTCCCTCCCTCCTCCCTCTCGCTCGAGGGTCGACATCGATTTTAAATCTAAACCTATTTCAAAAGTAAATTTAGCTTAGAAATAAAATCTTTTCAAAGTTCCTGCAATTTTGTATCTTATAAGTATCACTAGCATGGTTATAGATCTATTCTAAAATTTTCTTTATCAAGTTATCATTTTTATCAAGGAAATTCAGATTCGCTTTGTAGATAATTCTTCCCTTTATGAGAGAACGAGTTCTCTTCTCTCATTTTCGGAAGATAATCCCACAAATGAGTTTCATTTTAGGGTTTTAAAAGGAAGCCCCTTTGCTAAAAATTTATATATACATGTATACATATATAAAAAAAAAAGAGACGCGCAATGTACGCGAAAATGAAAAGACACATACAAATGTGCCAAATAAAAGATGCGCAAAGTGCGCCAAAAAAAAGAAAGAAAGAAAAAGATGCACCAAAGTATGCCAAGCAACGAAAGATGCTCAAAGTATACATCGAAAAATATACATTGAAAAATAAATTAAGTAAAGGGCTTCCTTTTCAAATTCCTAGATCTCAGAGAATCTACTTTCTCTAGATATTTTTCTTGATACTTGATTTTTGAAAATCTAGATATCAGATTTATTTCTATGCATTGATATCTTATTAGATATAAACGATCAAGCAAGAAACTGAAAAGATTAATTTTCTTTCCCTGAATTCAATCTTTTGAAATAAGTTTTGATTTAAAAACATAAGGGAGATTTTATTTTAACTTCTAAGGAAGTTAATCTGGGTCCATCATAATTGGTCGATGGTTCTATCACAAGTTTGACATCACATTTACTCCTCTATGAGTACTGGAGTGATATTTCGTAGTATATTTCATAGCAACTCGCCAAGCTCAAAATGATTGCCTAATAAACGAGGAACTACCAGATGAATGAATCATGAAACTCAAATCGAATGAGAAGTTCATCTGGGAATTCTCTTTTAACGGCATTACTTCAAGTCAGTTAAAGAAACGTTAGATGAAATTCCTCAGTGCCAGATGATTACCTGATAAATTAGGAACTACCGGATGTGTAACTCTTGAAACTCAAGTCAAATGAGAAGTCATCCGGGAATTCTATATCTGGACGGTAATCCTTCCAGTTGATAAGAAGAATCAGATGATGTCTTCCCAAAATAAACCAGGATTAATATAATACTTATCACACCTAATCAGGGTGTGACGTATTACTCACATCATATGTCAAGGCCATGTACCAGCAACAAGGCTGAGTACGAGGCTATGATAACTGGCTTAGATTTGATAATTCTAAATTAGATCGAACATATAACAAAATCTTTGGAGATTCGTGGCTTCTGATTAATCAGGTAGCTAGAATTTACAAAGTATTGAGAGACATCTCGATTCCTTATCAATGGGATACCATTCTTCTATCGAAACAAATTTCAGAAGCGACATTATCTAGAATTCTCTGATTCTGGATGTATAAATAGAAACCCCCAACTGAGGTGAAAATTATTTTAGCAGTTGATGATAAAGCGGTGGATTGGAGAAAACCCTTCATCGAACACTGCGAGAAAACAAGGGCCCTCAAGAGAAATCAAATCCAGATTAAATCAAAAGATATTTATCATCTTATACTCTGATGAATTCCCCTCTATATAGAAGATGATTCGATCAGATGTGGTTGAACTATCTGAATAAAGAAGAAGCACAGAAGACTGTAGAAGAAATATATGTCAGATTGAGTATTACACACTAATCTGGACCAAAGATGAATGCTTCCTTTGAGAAAAGTTGAAGCTCATCAAGTTCTAACATCTTTTAAAGATAATGTTGTGTACCTATTCGGTAGTCCTTTCTGGAATATTCCGAATAATGGTCCTTCATTTAGAAGATCCTGAATATATAATTTCTTTATATATTACAACATTAATTGGAGATACTCGACCTTCTATTACCCTCGGACAAATAGATTGGTAGAGGACTCCAATGAATCATGATACAGAGTTTAAGAAGACTTTAAATGACAATAAGTGGTAATAGCACGAGATGTTGGTTGAAGCTTTGTGGGTATACCATAACCACATATAGAACTCCAACTTGCTATATGCTATTTGCTTTGGTCATTATTGTAGAGGCTATTATCCTTTTTGGAAGTATAGCCACTTTCACTCCGAGTCGAAGTAAACTACAATTTTATCCATAATTTGAATTTTAAAATTCAAGACTAGAAGAGCTTGGAAGTTCGAAAGAGAAGCATCTGCAAGCTCAATTGAACCTCAAGTTATATATATAAAGATGAAAAGTTCAAGGTTTACAACCAACGACAAAGTCTGCAAACTGATCTTCAACAGAATTCAAATACTTTGGTTCTAAATTCGCTCATTCGAGAATCGATCTCTCGTCTGGGTATTTGCTTTTTCTGGAAATCGATCTTCCAGTCAAAGTATTAAATTTCACCTTTCCGATAATCGATCTATCGGTCAGGTTCTAAATCCGCTCATTCGAGAATCGATCTCTCGTCTGGGTATTCACTTTTTCTGGAAATCGATCTTCCAGTCAAAGTTTAAATTTCACCTTTCCGATAATCGATCTATCGGTCAGGTTTTAAATCCGCTCATTCGAGAATCGATCTCTCGTTTGGGTATCCGCTTTTTCTGGAAATCGATCTTCCAGTCAAAGTTTAAATTTCACCTTTCCGATAATCAATCTATCGGTCAGGTTTTAAATCCGCTCATTCGAGAATCGATCTCTCGTTTGGGTATTCGCTTTTTCTGGAAATCGATCTTCCAATCAAAGTTTAAATTTCACCTTTCCAATAATCGATCTATCGGTCAGGTTCTAAATCCGCTCATTCGAGAATCGATCTCTCGTCTGGGTATTCGCTTTTTCTGGAAATCGATCTTCCAGTCAAAGTATTAAATTTCACCTTTCCGATAATCGATCTATCGGTTGGGTCCTGATGTCTGCTTTTGGGAATCGATCTCCCATCCCGATTCTGTCTTTTTCTGGAAATCGATCTTCCAGTTAAAGTTCAGAATCAAACCTTTCCGATAATCGATCTATCGGTTGGGTCCTGATGCCTGCTTTTGAGAATCGATCTCCCATCCCGATTCTGTCTTTTTCTGGAAATTGATCTTCCAGTTAAAGTTCAGAATCAAACCTTTCCGATAATCGATCTATCGGTTGGGTCCTGATGCCTGCTTTTGGGAATCGATCTCCCATTCCGATTCTGTCTTTTTCTGGAAATCGATCTTCCAGTTAAAGTTCAGAATCAAACCTTTCCGATAATCGATTTATTGGTTGGGTCCTGATGCCTACTTTCAGGAATCGATCTCCCATCCCGATTCTGTCTTTTTCTGGAAATCGATCTTCCAGTTAAAGTTCAGAATCAAACCTTTCCGATAATCGATCTATCGGTTGAGTCCAGATGCCTGCTTTTGGGAATCGATCTCCCATCCCGATTATGTCTTTTCCTGGAAATCGATCTTCTAGTCAAAGTTTAGAATCAAACCTTTTCGATAATTGATCTATCGGTTGGGTCCTGATGCCTGCTTTCGGGAATCGATCTCCCATCCCGATTCTATCTTTTTCTGGAAATCGATCTTTCAGTTAAAGTTTAGAATCAAACCTTTCCGATAATCGATCTATCGGTTGGGTCCTGATGCCTGCTTTTGGGGATCGATCTCCCATCCCGATTCTGTCTTTTCCTGGAAATCGATCTTCCAGTCAAAGTTCAGAATCAAACCTTTCCGATAATCGATCTATCGATTAGGTCCTGATGCCTGCTTATCCGGGAATCAAATTCCCATTTAAAATTCAAATTCACCCCTCTGAGAATCGATCTCTCAATTGGGTCCAGCTATCTATTTGATGAAAATCAATCCATCGTCAAATCTCCAGTTTCTAAATTTCACTGATCTACTTCGGTCAACGCCAACATATGTGATTTATTCTTCGAATTCATCACACATGTTGGGGGTCCATTTGTTGACCTCATTTTTGTATGAGGTATTCAATAAGATCCTGAACCCAATCCAGACTCAAGTCAATGCAAACTCATTCAATTCCAGACTCAAATCTTAGGTCCTAAGGCTTTGTCCTAAAGGCCTTTTCCAGCAAATTTTCAAATACCCCAAAACCCAGTCAAATGGACTCTGATTCAGCTCCTGTCAGTTTCATATTGATGGGGCATGTCTCTAAAGCCAACCCTCCAAATTTGAGCTCATTCTGAGCTCTGTAACCCCAGTAACTAAATCAAATTCCAAAGGCTGTAAAACCTTCAAATATTTACAGCCTATGCCACTGGACCTGTCATCTAGTGGATCCTGACCCTGGAACCTTCACCAAAGCCTGCAATCACTTCCAAACCATCAATCCTGATATGTTGATCAATGAACTGCATTTTTCTGAATTCATTTCAGCCTCCAGTGGGCATGAGCCCAAAAATGACCAAAATACCCCGAAGGGGGTTCAAATGGTGATTTCAAACCAAATGAACTCCAAATTGAATACAACCACCTCCAGCAAGTTCCAAATGTTCAACTGAACCTATTGAACCCATTCCCAATCCCTGGGTCAACCTGGTTGACCAGGTCAACCTAGGTTGACCAAACAGACCCTTAAGGGTTCAAATACTGATTTTGACCGAATTGACCTCTCTAGACCCTGGGACCACATTCAATAAACTCAAAATGATGTTCTGAACCTGTTCAATCCATTTCCAGCCCCTGAACCCAACTGGGTGACCAAATCAAACAGTTTTGGTCTAAGGCCCATTAAGGGCCCATTAAACCCCTTTGGCTCTAATAGCCTTTTAAAACCCTCAAATCCCCCTCACTAGATTCCAAATGACTAACCAAACCTGTTCAGCTCAGACTCACACCCTGGGTCAACCTGGTTGACTCAGTCAACCTAGGTTGACCCAAATGCCCCTTAAAGCCCTTAATGGGTCATTTCAACCCATTCAATATATCAAACCCTTCTTAAGCCTTAAATCAACTCAGTCATATCCTTCAAGCCTCTTTGGTCTCATCACCTACATTCTACCCTATCAATATTACCTAAGGTTGACTAGTCAAACTAGTCAATCCAAGGCTTAAATTCACTTACATGATCAATCTAATTCATTCAACTTCTTCGTTTAAGATCAAATCTATCCAACCATTAAAATACACTCTAAACTTGTCTTAGATGCCACCTCACTTGTCAACATTCCTAGTTGACTGGTCAAACAGTCAATGAGTGGTCAAATGACCTTTTAAATGGCTAAATTACTTGGTTCAAGCTATTCCAACCCATTTGAGCTTCCTCCAACTTAGCATTCCAGCTCTCAAAACACCCTCCACTGCCACATCAGCAGGCCTAGTGGTTTGGACCAGTCAAAATAGTCAAATCAAGACTTAAGAGGGGTCAAACTTGGTTAAAACCCCTCTTAAATCTAATCTATCCTAACCCAAATCATCTCAGCTGTTTAGAGAGATTCCAGAATCTTCCTAGACTCTACCCCAGCCCTTTGATTAGCATCAGATGGCTTATATCACTCCCATGTGCTTACAAAAGGACAAAATCACCTTTCCACCTAGGATGTCCTTGTGTCCTTTTGATTCTTTGTTCCTAACAACCTCTAGGCCACTTGGCAGCATCCCAGCAACCCTCCCAGCAGATCACAGCCCTCCATTCAACTTGGAATGAGTTGAATAGGGCAAAAGGCTCATTGGCGCCAGGATTCTAATCCCTATCTTCTCTCACTGCCTCCAATCTCCCAGAACCAGAACCTTGTTCGTTTCTACTCTCTAAGGCCCGCTCTCCCTTCCCACTACAAAACCTAAGTGGTTGCACGTCACCGGCGGCGAGTTCTCCGGCGAGTCCACCACCCATTCCGTCCCAGCCTCTTAAAGCTCGATCCAGGCATTTTCGAGCTCGGATTTGTGCTAAGGATCTACACTTGGACAATCTACAAGCTCAACCATCCATTAAACGGTCCAAACCGTCCACTAAATCGAGGTAAAATCCAAAGCCTAGTTTAGACCATCCATGCTAAATAGCTTTGTCTAGGGTTCATCTCAAACCAAAACAAACGTCCCCCATTGTTTCTGTACATCTCCCCTAGCTCTGTTTAAAATTTTGTTTGATTTGGTTCATCGGGTCGAGAGAACGAGCCCGAAAACTCATTCCAGGGCTCGGACCGTGCAGTCCTCTATTGTACAAAATCTGGGCCGTTGATTATTCCGATCAACGACCGTGATCTGGTCAAAACCGCTGCGTCTTAGACCGCGGCCTCTCTTTGACCCGCCAAATGAGATCAGGGCCGTTCATTCCTAACAGCGGGAGATCGGACGGCCGAGTGCTCGATCCGACGTGGTTAAGTGCCGCGGGTCTCAGTCGTCGCCGTCGCCAATCATTGGTAATGATTGCGCGGCGGCGCAATCATTGCCAATGATTGGCCCGCCGCCGCGCGGTTTCATTCTGGCCAATCTGCAGCCGACGCGTGGCCCGCCGGCGCCGCCGTTTTGATTAATAACCAAAATAATTATTTAAAATGCATTTAAATTACAGAAACTTTGAAAAATCGTAGTAAATAGTATATAAATCCAAAAAATATGTATAATAGCTCATTTTGTTCATATTTTAATCCTCTAGTTTATAAAATTATTTTTAAATTAAATTGTTTTATATTCTAGAAGTAATTTAATAAATACTATTTGCTATTTTTATTTTATATTTAAATAAATAAAAATCCTTTTGGACTGAAATTTGGCATGTATTTTCCTTGTAACTTGCCTGACATCCAGTAATTTTTCTAAATTTATTTGAACTATATTTTGATAGTTATTGAATTTCTCAGTGTAAGGGTGATTATATAATATATATATTTTTTAAAATTAAAACTAGATTTAAACTTAAATTCATTTGCATGCCTCCCAATGTTCCTTGGAACTTCTAAACAGAGCTATGTTATGATCAAATAGAGTTAATGGGGAATGTTCAATGGTTTGGGGAGCATTAGTACTATCATTATCACTTGATTGAATTTTCAAATAGTAGGATTACTATTTGATCCTAATATTTGAAAATTCATCAATCCTACATCCATTTTATACTCTTAGATTTGGTTCACACTTGTTCATGATTGTTATGTTTTGTTGTGATTGTAATTTAGTATCCAAAGGGTTAGAAACATTGATTTGATATCCTATAACTTAGTGACATTAAGGACAACAATTAAGGACCCAGTCCTAGCTAACTTAGTCTATTTAGGAAGAACCACACTTACATCCCTTTTGGGATTGAACATAAACATAGAAAACTAGTGTCATTACCCCTTTAATCAAATGCATCTCGATTCGACATTAATTAACCTCAAAACAACTAGTAGATTAGGGATTCTTCTTTCTCTTTGATCTTAACAAACCCAATTAAATCAAATAAAAATATCCAAAAATCTAAATCAACCTCAAATCACTCCAATAAATTCAATATCACAAAATCAATAGTTTAAAAATCAAAATTCCTAATCAAATTTCACTAATTTCATCAAATCCTTAATTAATCCTAAAACTTCCAAAATATGTAATAAATTAAGATTAAATCTAAAAATTATAAATAATATCTCTAATTGACCAGAATTGAGTCCTTAACCAATGAAAAATAAAACCAAAATTATTTGACAGCAATTTAAAGCTTAATTTAATTTTAAATGAAATTCAATATTCAATTGATTTAATTAATTAATAATAATTAAAAATCCCAATAAATTCCTAAACACTTGGAAATCCCTCCTTAGGTCATCCCTGACCTTTGGAGCTGATTTCAAGAGGTTTGGAATCCATTTGGAGTAAAATCCATAAAAAGGGCCTTAATTAAACAATTTCCAAAAATCCATTAAATACCCTAAACTTTGAAAATTCATAACTAATTCAAGAAAAATCCAAATTAATCAAACTCAATTGCATTCAACTCATAATAAGGCCTAATATTTATTAAAAATACAAAAATTCCAGAAAACCTTTAAATTCAAAAAGTCAACAAAATGGTCAATTGTAGGTCAAAACTTCAAACCTTTATAACTAAATC
The DNA here is from genome assembly GCA_022539455.1 of Dendrobium nobile. Classification (NCBI taxonomy): domain Eukaryota; kingdom Viridiplantae; phylum Streptophyta; class Magnoliopsida; order Asparagales; family Orchidaceae; genus Dendrobium; species Dendrobium nobile. The sequence continues at coordinate 42,604,837 of CM039734.1, read as the reverse complement.
CAGAAAAATCCAATTTTAGCAAACTCACCTCCTAATTGATCGTCTTAAGGTCTAATATTTTAATAAAATACTAACTTTCCAGAATTTAACCTTAAATAAAAAGCCAACTTTTGACCCCTTAATTAAATGATTAAAATATTCCAATAATTCCTAAAAATTTGAAAATTGTTCTAAAACTCTAAAAAAGGGTTCACCAACTTCAAAAATCAGTAATCTAACACATTTCTAATAAAATTCATTAATTCCTAATTCCAAATTAACTTAAGCTACTTAACTATACCGGGTACCACTGGGTAACCCAGGCCTACGAGGCTATTAGCTTAGCCCCAAGGAAGGTGAAATAAACTTCACGGCCTCGGTGTGAAACAAAGGTGGAATCCAACCAATATTAGAAATCAAATTCTCTTAAATCAAATATCAAGTTATTAATAAGTCAATCCCCCTCTAACTCTTAAGATTTCTGAATACTATTAATCAAAATTCATTAATTATTTAATTAAATTCTAAATTCCTTTAATCTAAATTAGCTTGATAATTTGATTGGTTAAGGTTTCTCTTAATCAATCAAATTTGATGATTAATTTAGACTAAACGAATTCGGGTCTTCTATGCCTAAAGTGTGATTCCACTTGGAGAACTTTGGGCATTCTGACTTTTAAAGACCCTTAAAACATTTAAATAATAAAAAGATCTCCTATGGATTGTGCACGACTCCTTTCAGGAAAGCACTAATCCATTTGGATTTAGAGATCTTCGAACAAAAATAATAAACTACCGACCTTATACGATGTGCTAGATTCCTTCGGGAGGGTACGTCGTATTGCATTTGTAAGGTCCCTTTCTCTCTTCTTAATAAATTTTGGGGCCTCTCGGAATGAATACCTATCTTCTGTCTAAGGCGGGTATTTATTTTGGAAGTTCTAGGATTTATAAATTGATAATTTCCTGCACTTAGGGAATTATCAATCTATAAATTCTTTATAATTTAAATTAATAAACTTCAATATTTAAAATCAGAATAAATCAAAAATTCATTAATACATCTTATTTAAACTTTAATCAAATTTCCTCGGCCTGGAATAATCTAATCCTAATAATACATGCAACTCAAATAAATAAACCCATTAGAACTTATCCAAACCACACAGCTTTCTTCACACACTTAGATGCTTGCTAGGACAACCAACTTTAGCATAGGTTAGGCCGGTGGTTTGTTGTGGTTTGTTTGCGGGTGTCTTGCCTAGAGGGCACCTATGTGTGATTGCTTACTTTTCTGTACTGCATAAACATAGCATATTTACTTTTTCTGTCTGCACACCAGAGAGCGGAGTGAATAAAGTGAGGGCCGCTGTACTTACTTTTCTATCTTTACTTTCCTGCATTTATAACTGTACACTACGCACTCATAACATGCATCATTATATACAACTGCTTTACTTCCTGTCTTCTATATTACTGCTGCAGTAGAATGTTCTTAGGATCTGATGTACTGCTTTTATTTTCTAGAATTGTTGTATATAGATTGAGTCTGTACAGCGTCTGGAGTCTGTCAAAGAATTAAAGATAACTGCTTATAAATGTATAAATGGGGCTCCAAAAAGTAATGTCCTCCTTCAGAAGGACGTTCCTTTTTGGAATTTCATAGAAGACCCGGAGCCTGAAGATCATAAGCAGTTGTATTTAATTCTATTTTCTCGTAGGCTTAGAACCCAGGTTTGTTGTCGGTGGGGCCTGGCCACCATTACTTTACTGCAAATTCTGGGGTGTAACTAATAAATTTATATAAATAAAATCAGCTCTTTTATATATAATTGCTTCATACATCATTCGCATACGAGTAGATTTTTGATTTTTTGTAAGCATATCTCTCTGCATTTATTTTAGATTCTTTAATAAACTCCTTGATTCCTAGGATAGAGCTACCTTAACTCTTGCATCATCGGCGAATTGTTGTGATTAGGATTGTTAGCTGGCAGCCCACTCTAGGCAGGTGGTAAGTCCAGATCGTATACACCTTTCTCTGCACATTTCTTCTTCTAAATCAAATTCTAAATCTTCAAAAATCAAATAACAACTCTATAATCTAAAGCATGATCGTGAAAATTTAATTGCCCAAATATTTAATTAAATACATATATATAATTTTGGAAATTATTTAGTCTTCATTTAAATCGAGAGTGTTCTCTTAGGAGATGTAATTAACTACAGGGGCTTGCCCCTGTAGGGAGTCTAGATCCCAGAATAATCTAAACCCTACTTAAGTTCTTTTCTGAGGTAGGGGAAAGATCTGTGTGCGTAGATTTAGTCTTATTCATGTTTAGGAGTTATTTCCACAATTAATAATAGACAGACAGTCAATTTGTTTTAACGAACAAATTGAATGTATTCTATATTTAATTGTAGAAATAAAGTTATAATTCATTAATCTAATCAGGTCGATTAGAGAATGTACTCGTCATCCCTTCAGGATGACTGGAATATTCTCTATACTACACCTGATTAGAAGAATGAATTGTATGGCTTCTCCCTTTAAAATCAATAGGAGGATATTAGTCTGTCCTTCGAGGCAGTATAATATCCGACTATGTAGATCTAATCGGGAGAAATATATCCTAAATATAAATAAAGCGAATCATGTGAGAAAATAAAAATTCCTATTTTCACAAAAAAGAAAGCCCTGCTCTATCTATATTTTTATTTAGGTCCATTCCTTACAATCGAGAAATAGATAGGTATTTCGATTTACTTTCATAAGTAAATCAAATATCATCTGTATGCTTGATTTTAGGGATGAATATATAATTCACTAGTCTAATTAGGTAAGTAGGGAAGATACTGATCATCTTGTTAGGTGATTTGCATATTCCCTACGTCATACCCAATTAGGAAAGCGAATTGTTTGTTCTCTTTCTTTGGAATCGACAGGAGGATATCTGCCTGTCCTTCGAGGCGGTCTAACATCCAACTGTATGGATTCAATTGAAAGAGAATATTCTAAAATATAAATAAAGCAAACTATTTTCAATAAATAAAATACGATATATTCTATTTCCAAAATTATTTTTAAAATCTATTTCTCTCTTCTTCTCTTTCTCTATTTAAATAATATAGATTTATTATGCAACATAGATTTTATATATTCTATTATATACATTAAATTAATTATTTACATTAACAGAATTTATATTTAAAATTATAATAATTAAAATAAAGTTTTAGTTAGAGATTTTATTTTCTCACATAAGGGTGTATGCTTGCTTAGTGACCATGCACACACACACTTAAGGGAGTGAGATCTAGTCAAATCCAATAGATCTAGTTTTGACCTAATCGTACTAGATGATTTTAGATCGTCCCGGATGATCCTTTGTGATCTTAGAAAATAGCTGACAATGCTAATTTGGGAAAGATTTTAATATTTATTTTTTATTCTAATCATCCTGGATAATCTTGACCGTCCAAGATAATCAGTACAAATCATGCCTAAATTGGTACTGTGATTAGGGGATTAATTATGGTTAAATTTTTCAATTCGATTGTCCTGGAAGATCTGTATATCGTACAGGATGATGTTTGTCGACATACTTAATTTTCCTAAATTATCTAAGCCAAAATACCATAATTTTTCTTCTAATCATCGTGGATGATCCATAATATCATCCTGGATGATCTGCACAATTTTGTACTAATCGTCCTGGACTATCCTAATATCGTCTAGGACTATAAGGTCAAATTCTACACATCGTACCAGACGATTCTGTGATCGTCCAAGATAATTCTGGGCACCGAAATTAAGTTTTTAGGGTTTTCTGAAGCCCTCTTTTTAAGCGCATTGTATGGGACGATCCTGCGATCGTCCTGAATAATATTTGATGCCGAAATTAAGTTTTAGGGTTTCCAGAAGCCCTCTTTTTAAGCATATCATACAAGACAATCCAGTGATCGTCATGGATGATAATGTCGGTTTGGTGCATTTAAGAGCCGTTATGGAGCTCTTCTTATTAAGCTTTGTCAAAGACTTTGAAAGTGTCTTTGGTAGCTATTGAAGCTTTATTCTTCTGGAGGAAACTTTAAGAGAGAGCTTGAAAGGGTTAGAGGAAAGGGTGGAGTTTGATAGAGGGAGAAGATCCATGGAGGGAGTTTCAAGGGAGTGTGGAGGGGGTTCCATATGATTGCTCTGGTAAGCTTGCGCCTTAGTACCATCGGATTCAAGGCTCGTCTTGAGGGAAGTTTTGGGAAGAAGAAGATCTCTTTGGTGTTAAAGGACCTAGCTACTCCGCTGCATCGGGGAAGGTAGAAGTGATTTTGTAAGAGCTTTTTTGCCTTGTTGTGGGAGCTAAAAGAGAGACACTGAGTTTAGTACAATATTTTGAGGGTGCCTTCGAAGAGTGGACATAAGTCAAGATTTAACCGAACCACTATAAATTATGTGTGATCTTTCCTTTGTTATTTTCGCATTTACTTTTTGCACTTTGGTTTTCTTTGTGGTGAATCTTGGTTTTGGATATGATTGTACTTTTAGTTAAAGAATTTTTAAATATCTATTCACCCTCCCTCTTAGTTATCCTTGAGACTAGTTCATAAGGGCTTAACATCCCCAACGGACTTTCAAGTGATATCAGAGCAAGATTCATAAAATATAGTTCTTAAAAACTTTTGAATTTTGATTCATAGCTAATTTTTGTAATCATAATATTGTTGAAGGTTATTCAATCACCCGACCATCTTTGTTTAAAAATATTACTTTTAATTTTTGAAAAATTTGCATGTATATTTTCTTGCAATCAATTGATTTTTGAAAGTGACAAATGATTTTAACTGGTTATTATGTACCATCACGTGTTATAGATGGAATTAAAACTAATATTCATTTTCATCAATGGAGTAGGGAAGAACAAATCAATGCTCAATTGAATGCTAAATCTTTAAACTATTTTTTTTGTGCTTTAAGTTCTGATGATTTTATGTTTGTATCAATGTGCTCTACTAGCAAGAAAATTTGAGATAAATTACACACTATATATGAAGGCACTAATGAAATCAAGCAATCCAGATTAAATACTTTAATACATGATTATGAACTTTTTTGCATGAAATCTTATGAGACGATCTTAGTCATATATACTAGGTTTATTCAAATTGTAACATTATTACATGCTTTAGGTAAAGAATTTTCAGACTTTGAAAAAGTCAATAAAATTCAATGTTGTCTACTTGATAAGTTTGATGCCAAAGTAGTTACTATTTGTGAATCAAAAAATTTGAATAAATAATCTGTTGATAATTTAATTGGCTCACGCATTGCCTATGAGCAATGCTTGAGCCAAAGACTTTTGGAAGCAGGTGAAATGATAGTACTAAATGCTGAAGACTCAGAGAAAAGTGGTTTAGTTGGTGATGATAGCGATGCCTTATTAAGCAAATTGGGAAGATGACTAAAACATAAGCATCAACAAAAGTGGAAGAAAGGTAAAAATGGTAAGAATGTTAAGATTTCTTCTGACGTTATTTGCTTTGGATGTAGAAACCTGAACAAATAAAAAATCAGTGTCCTAATTTGAGAACTCTTCCTATAAAAAAAAAGGATAAAGTTAAGCAAATTATAAAAAGGGAAAATAGCAAAAAATAAAAAATCTCCTAGGCAGACCTAGCTTCTGAATCATCAGACGAGGAGCAAGATGATGTTTAAACCATTATTTATGTGTTTATTTTTCTATGTATGCTTGTTTTGTTCGTTCTTGTGTATTTTCTGTGTTTTTTCTTTGGATTTATTTTTTTTCATTCTTTTTCCTTTTCTTTTTTGTTAAATTTTTTTATTTTGTCTTTACTTTTTCTTTTTTTATGTTGTTTTCTCTAATCAGCACACACATCACCATCTTTAAAAAAAACAAATCTTTTTTTAAGTTCATTTTTATTAAAAAAATAAAAAATCTACCATCTATTTTTTCTTGAATTCTTATATAAGTTGTGGTTGACTTCTCTAAAAACAGTCAAAGGAAGAAAACTCATGATTTTAACTCTCAATCTTCGTTTCCTAAAAGAGGTTTTTCTATTTTTTTTTCAAAATTTTCATCATATTTTAAATTGGATTTTGAAATTAAGCTTTTTCATTTCCCTATATTTTATTTATTGCATATGAATCTTTTATAAGTTGTTGAATCTATCTCATAATGTTTTTAATCAAGTAGTTTGTTTTGTCAATAGAATGGGTTTACTTTTATTTTTGAAATTTCAGAAAGGTAGCATATTAAAAAAAAGTTACCAATGACGCCAAATTGAGAAAGATACACAAAGTGTATGAAATATTAAAAGATATGCAAAATGCATCAAATAACTGGCAAGAGACATAAAATGAGCACACAAAAAAATATGCTTACTTTTCTTGTACTACTAAAAGCTTAAAAAAACCCTTGATATTTTTGAAACTTGAGCTTGAAAATCATGATTCCTGATTCACCAATTTTTTTTATCTTCTATTATATATGTTTTATGAAAGAAGTTTTGAAAAAATTAGTATTTTTTTTCTAATTTATTTCTTAATTTAGATATTAGATTAAAAAGTTTTTTAGCCTTTAAAAGAACTTGAGCTTGGAGTAAAAATTTATAAATTTCTAACCCTTTCTGGATTGTGCCTTGTCATTCCATTCCTTATAAAGTTTTTAAATAAAATTAAGATGCAACTTTCTCATTTTAAAGACTCTTTGATTAGGGTTCATTTTGTTTGTTTGTGCTCCTTCTCTTTTTGATAATGTCAAAGGGGAGAACATACTATATTATTTGTAACACTTTTTTTAAAAAAATAAAAATTTAAAAAATTGTCTTCCCCTATTTTTAAATTTTTATTCTAGTGAGGGATAGATTAGGAGAAAATATTTTCAATTTTGAAAATTCAATCATTAATATTTGTCATCATCAAAAAGGGGGAGATTGTTATAACTCGAGCTTATGAGTTTATGTTTTTGATGATAATAAATATTATGGCTCACTTTCTGTTGACTACTTCTATTTGTAATATATGTTTGTTTATGTGTATACTAACATTTTAGGAATACCATACAAAGAATCAGAGCTTAAGATTGGGTTGAATAATGTTATGTTGGAAAGGATCTGTAATATTCATTGATGTAATTTCTTGAGCCAAGTCTTACAAGGGTGTATGCTTGCTTGGTGACCATGCACACACACTCAAGAGAGTGAGATCTAGTTAAATCTAAAAAATCAAGTTTTGAACTAATCATACTGGACAATTTTGGATCATCCCGGACAATCCTTTATGATCTTGGAAAATAGCCGCCAATGCTAATTTAGGCAAGATTTTAAGATTTATTTTTTGTTCTAATCATCCCAGATGATCTTGATAATCCAGGATGATCAATACAAATCATGCCTAAATTGATCCTGTGATTAATGGATTACTTATGATTAAATTTTTCAATTTGATCGTCCTGGATGATCTATATAACGTACAGGATGATATTTGCCTATATACGTGATATTCCTAAATGGTCCAAGTAGAAATACCATAATATTTCTTCTAAGCATCCTGGATGATCCACAATATCATCCTGAATGATCTATATAATTTTGTACTAATCATCCTGAACTATCCTAATATCATCCAGGACTATCAAGTCAATTCTGTACATCGTACCAGACAATCCTGCGATCGTCCCAGGATAATTTTGGGCACCAAAATTGAGTTTTTAGGGTTTTCTGAAGCCCTCTTTTTAAGCACATCATACGGGACAATCCTGTGATCATCCTGGATGATATTTTGTGCCAAAATTAAGTTTTTAGGGTTTTAGAAGTCCTCTTTTAAGCATATCATACGGGATGATCTGATGAATGTCCTGGACGATAATGTCGGTTTGGTGCATTTAAGAGTCTTTTTGGAGCTCTTCTATTTAAGCTTTGTCAAAGAATTTAAAAGTGTCTTTGGAAGCTATTGAAGCTTCATTCTTCTGGAGAAAACTTGAAGAGAGCTTGAAATAGAGAGAGGAAAGGGTAGAGTTTGATAGAGGGAGAAAATACTTAGAGTGGGTTTCAAGGGAGTGTGGAGGGGGTTCCACACGGTTGCTTTGGTAAGCTTACACCTTAGTACCATCGGATTCAATGCTCATCTTGAGGGAAGTTTTGGGAAGAAGAAGATCTCCTTAGTGTCAAAGGACCCGGCTACTCCGCCGCACCAGGGAAGGTGAAAGTGATTTTGTAAGGGCTTCTCTGCTTAGCTATGGGGGCTAAAGGAGAAACACTGAGTTTAGTGCAATACTTGGAGGGTGCCTCCGAGGAGTGGACGTAGGTCAACGTTTGACCGAACCACTATAAATGTAGTGTGTTCTTTCCTTTATTATTTTCATATTTAATTTTTGCACTTTGATTTTCTTTGTGGTGAATCTTGGTTTTGGATGTGATTATGCTTTTAGTTAAAGAAGTTTTAAATATCTATTCACCCTCCCTAGTTAGCATCGGAACTAGTTCATAAGGGCTTAACATCTCTAATGGACTTTCAACGCCCATTTATAAGAAGCATTGGGTGATTTCCCTTACAATCCACTAGCTGATATGAGCCTCCTTTCTAGATTGCCTCTACTACGAAGGGTCCTTCCCAGGTTGGTTCAAACTTTCCACCAGTCTTTCAATGAGCTAAGATAGGCCTCCGAAGAACCAAGACCAAGTCACCTACTTGGAAGGTTCTAGGTCGCACTAACTTATCATGAGCTTGAACCATCCGAGCATTATATAACTCTAAGTTTTGTTGACCTTGAAGACGATGTCCTTCAAGACCCTCGAGCTCCTCTAAATGAAGTTGTGCATTCTATTGAGTTATAATATGGCTATGGATTATAATTCTAAGTGAAGGGATTTGAACTTCCAGAGGGAGTACGACCTCAGATGCATACACTAGTGCAAACAGTATGGATTGGGACGGGTTTGGTAAGTGGTCTGATAGGTGTTGCAAATCTGAGTTTATGGATTAAACTTTTGATGATAGCAAACATTCATAATTGTATACGACTGCCCTACCTACTAACTTTTCTGGTCCACAAGATTGAGTGCAACTCAAGCCATCTCAAGATTGGGTAGATTAAGTTTGAGTCAGTATGTATTTTTTTCTTTCTTGAGTCCATTGTAAAAGTGGTTCTTGATACTAAGTAACCTTGCACACACACACTTGAAGGTTTTTTTTTGTTATTTTCTATTTTGAGTGCATCAGCTTGGATGATGTCCATATCGACAAGGACTATTTGACTAAGAATAAAAACCCTAATTAGGGCATCCTGGTTAAGGCAGCCGTTATTAAGCACATCGTCCTGGACAATCCTTGTATCGGCCAGGATGATAGGCTCAAATAAAAAAGAATCATCCACCTAATCTATTTAGGTAAGATTTATTTTTGGACATCGGCCAAGCCGATCCATTACATCGATATTGACGATTTAACATAATTATGCCTAGATTAATCTGGTAATTAAGGAAAGTAATTAAAGCTTGATTGATATGATTATATCATCCTGGATGATCGCAAGATCGTCTGGGATGATCAGTTTAAAAATCCTTGGTTGCTCCTAGACAATCAACATCGGCCAACTCTTATCCAGAGCAATGTTATGGATGATTTTCCTTAGTTTTAAACTAATCGTCCGGGACGATCGTGCGATTAGCCCAGACGATCAAGCTAATTTTGGATCGTCCAGACCTCCTTTCATAGCGATTGTCTGGCCAATAATATGTGATTTGAACTAATTGTATAGGATGATATGTTATCATCCTAGATAATATGAATAAATTTCTTCTGTTTGTCCCAGATCGTCTCGGCTGATTAGGCTTAAATTGCAATGATCGTACATGATGATATTTATATCGTCATGGACGATAAAGTTGGCAAGTTGCAATTAATGAGCTATTTCAAAGCTCTTCTATTTAAGAGCTCTTGTTCTTCACTTTATAAGATCTTCTGCAGCTATCTTGACTTGAGAAAGCCTAGAGGAGAGGGAGAGAGAGAGAGAATTTTGTGAGGGGGAGCTTATGAGGGGGATTCACAAGGGTTGCTCCAAGAATTGTTACACTTCTTCTTCCACTAGAGTCTCTTATCCTTGGAAGGGTTGAGAGAGGCGAGCTTCAGTAATCGATCAAGGTTCTCTACCTGCTTTAGGAGGAAGCAAAAGGAGTTGGGTTCTCGGCCTCGCCGGGGTTGGCGGAAAGGAGTTTTTGTGAGGGCTTCTCCACCTTGCAGTGGGAGCAAAAGGAGAGTTAGTTTTGTAGTGCAATACTCAGAGGGTGCCTCCGGGGAGTGGACGTAGGTCGAGTTGACCGAACCACTATAAATTCTTATGTTCTTTTTCTACTATTTTCGCATTTAATTTTCTGCACTTTGATTTACGTTGTGGTGAATCTTAGTTTTGGTTTTGTGTTTTGATTGTAAGAATATTTAAAATACCAATTCACCCCCCCTCTTGGTTAGTCTTGGGCCATTCATAGGGCTTAACATCCCTAACGAACTTGAAAGTTCGTTAGGGATGTTAAGCCCTATGAACTGGCCTAAGGCTAATAAAGAGAGAGGTGGTGAATCAATATTTAAAATAAACACAATGTTAAAAACAAGATCAAGATTCACCACAATGAAAACCAAAGTGCAAAAATTAAATAATGAAGTAATAAAGGAAAGAACACACCAAATTTATAGTGGTTCAGTCAAACCTTGACCTACGTCCACTCCTCAGAGGTACCCTCCGAGTATTGTACTAAGTGTCTCTCCTATAGTCCCCAAAGCTAGGCGGAGAAGCCTTTACAAAATCACTTCCATCTTCTCCGGTGCGGCGGAGTTGCCGGGTCCTTTGACACCAAAGATATCTTCTTCTTTGGTGAACTTCCCTCAAGATAAGCCTTGAATCAGATGGTACTAAGGTGCGAGCTTGCCGGAGCAACCGTGTGGAACCCCCTCCACACTCCCTTGAAACCCCCTCCAATGATCTTCTCCCTCTCTCAAATTCCACCCTTTCCTCTCTCCCTTTCAAGCTCTCTTTTCAAGTTTCCCCCAAAAGAACGAATCTACAGTGGCTACCAAAGACACTCTTCATAAGAAAGAAAGAGGTCTTTAAATAGATTTGCAAAACCGACATTATCGTCCAGGCCGATATAAATATCATCTAGATCGATCAGCAAAAATTATGCTCAATCAGCCTGGTCGGTTAGGGATAATTAGACAATTTTTGGTCATATCGTCCAGGCTGATAGGATATCGTCCTGGATGATTAGTTCAAATATGAGGAAAATCATCCAGAACATCGCCCTGAAAAGAAGCTGGCCGATATAAAATCATCCTGGCCGATGCTAAGATCGTCCCGGACTATTTGATCGTGGCAAATCACCATTAATTACTTTCCTTGATTGCCATATTTATTTAAGAAAAATTATGCTGGATCGGCTGGGCCGATCCACCGGGACGATGTTAAAAAAATAAGTAAATCCTAAATAGATCTGGCGGCAGATTCTTTCTGAATTGAAACTATCGTCCTGGCCGATACAAAATCGTCCAGGACAATGTGTTTAATGACGGCTGTCTTAACATGGATGATGCTCTAATTAGGGTTTTTATTTTTGAACCGATCATCCCGGACGATGTTACCAAAAATAGTATGTTGCGGATCTATTTTCATGTATTATGATTTTGATGATAGCAAACACTCTTATTGCAAATACTCTTATTTCTCTACGACTGCCTTATTTACTGACATTGCAGGTCCACAAGATTAGACTGTATTTTGGAACTAGCTCAAGATTGGGTAGACTAGGACTGAGTTAATTTGTAACATTTTTCCTTTCTTGAGTCTATTGTATGTGGTGTGGCTCCTGATGCTTTGTAACTTGGAAGATTCTCAAACTGTTCCCTAATATTTACTGTTTTTGGTAACATCGTCCAGGACGATCGGTTCAAAAGCAGAAACTCTGATTAGGGCATCCTCAATAAAGCAGCCATCACTATGCAAAAAATATCATCCTGGATGATTTTGTATCGGCCAGGATGATAAGCTCAAAACAGAAAGAATTTGCTGCCAGATCTATTTAGGAATTACTTATTTTTGGACATCGTCCAGGAGATTGTCCTAGACTATAAAATATTGTCAAAGACGATCCAACATAATTTTTCTTAAATTAATCTGGCATTTAAGGAAAGCAATTATGACTTGATTAGACGATCAAATTGTCTTGGACGATCGCAGGATCGTCCGGGACGATACGCTGGATGATTGGACATCATACAACTCTTTTTCAGGGTGATGTTCACGATGATATTTCACGATTTGTATTGATTGTCTAGGATGATATATTATCATCCAAGATGATATGAACAAATTTTTTCTGATCGTCTCAAATCGTGCCGGCTGATTGGGCTTAATTTGCACTGATCGTACAAGATGATTGGAATATCATCCTGGACGATAAAGTTGGCAACTTGTATTAATGAGCTCATTTTTAGCTCTTCTACTTAAGCTATGATAAGGCACTTTGTAAGTGTCTTTGACAACCATTATAGCTTCATTCTTTTGGGGTAAACTTGAAGAGAGAGCTTGAAAGGGAGTGAGGAATGGGTGAAGTCTGAGAGAGGGAGAAGATCCTGTGAGGGGGGGGGCTCAAGGGAGTGTGGAGGGGGATTCCACACGGTTGCTCCGGCACGCATGCACCTTAATACCATTGGATTCAAGGCTTGTCTTGAGGGAAGTTCACCAAACAAGAAGATCTCTTTGGTGTCAAAGGACCCGACGACTCCGCCGCACCGGGGAAGGTGGAAGTGATTTTGTAAGGGCTTCTTCGCCTAGCTGTGGGGGCTAAAGGAGAAACACTTAGTTTAGTGTAATACTTGGAGGGTGCCTCCAAGGAGTGGACGTAGGTCAAGGTTTGACCGAACCACTATAAATATAGTGTGTTCTTTCCTTTATTACTTTCGCATTTGATTTTCTTTGTGGTGATATTGGTTTTGATTGAAAGATATTTTTTACCAATTCACCTCTCTCTCTTAATTATCTTTGGGCCAGTTCATAGGGCCTAACATCCCTAACGAACTTTCAAGTGGTATCAGAGCAGTGTTCATGAAATCTAGTTTTTAAAAGCTTTTGAATTTCGATCCATGGATAATTTTTCAAATCATAATATTACGGAAGGTTATTCAATCACCAGACCTCCTTTATTTGAAAATATCTCATTTGATTTTTAAAAAACTCGCATGTCTACTTTCTTGCAATCGATTGATTTTTTCATGTGGTATATGATTTTAACTGGTTATTCTTCACCGTCACATGTTATAGATGGAGTTAAAACTAATATTCCTTTTAATCAATGGAATAGGGAAGAACAACTCAATGCTCAATTGAATGTAAAATCATTAAATTGCTTTTTCTGTGCTTTAAATTCTGAAGATTTTATGTTAGTATCCACGTGCACTACTGGTAATGAAGTTTGAGATAAACTACACACCATATTCGAAGGCACTAGTGAAATTAAGCAATCCAAGTTGAATATGTTAATGCATGATTTTGAACTATTTTCCATGAAACATTATGAGACAATCTTAGACATGAATACTAAGTTTATTGAAATTGTGACATCATTGCATGCTTTAGGAAAAGAATTTTCAAATTTTGAAAAAGTTAACAAAATTCTTCATTGTCTACTGGATAAGTTTGATGCTAAAATTATTGCTATTTGTGAATCAAAAAATTTGAAAGATTATTCTATTAATAATTTAATTGGCTCACTCATTTTCTACGAGCAAAATTTGGGTCAAAGACTTTTGGATGCATGTGAAACGATTGCTCTAAAAGCTGAAGATACAGAGAAAGATAGCTTAGTTGGTGACGAAAGCAATGACTTGACAGGCAAATTAAAGCTCATCAAAGCATAAGCATCAACAAAAATGGAAGAAAGATAAAAATGGTAACTATGTTAATATTTCTTCTGACATTATTTGCTTTTGATGTAGGAAGCCTAGACATATAAAAAATCAGTGCCCTAATTTAAGAATTTTTCCTGCGAAAAAAAAAGGTAAAGTGAAGCAAATTTTAAACTGGGGAAATAATGAAAAGTAAAAAATCTCCTGGATAGACCTGGTTTCTAAAGTATCGAACCAGGAGAAAGATAATGGTTAAAAGCCTTGTATATGTGTTTGTGTTGTATTTTGTTTTTAGTTATTGTTTGTTTTTTATTTTATTTCGATTTTATTTTATGTTTTTGTCTTTGTTTATTCTTTTGATTTTTTTTTTCTTGTTTCGTTAAATTTTTTCTCTGATCAACACACACATTCACTTTCTAAAAATGAAAAATCTACTTCCTATTTTTTCTTAAAATCTTTGGTAAGTTGTGATTGACTTCTCTAAAAATAGTCAAAGGAAGGAAACTCATGTTTTTGACTCTCAATCTCTATTTCCTAAAAGAGGTTATTCTACTTTTGATTTAAAATCTTTTCATATTTTAAATTAGTCTACGAAACTAAAATTTTTTATCTCCCTATATTTTATTTATCGCGTAGGGATCTTTTGCAAGTTGTTGAATCTAACTCATAATTTTCTTAATCAAGAATTCGCTTTGTCAATAGGATGGGTTTACTTTTGTTTTTAAGATTTCAAAAAGGTAGCATATTAAAAAAAATTGGCCAATGATGCCAAAAATAAAAGAAGCGCAAAGACGCAAAATTGAAAAATATACCCAAAGGTGTATCCAAAATCAAAAGATGCACAAAGAGCACCATTAAAATTGACATGAGGCATAAAATGAGCCCATAAAATTTAATGCTTATCATTCTTGTACTTCTTAAAAGCTTAAGAAAACACTTGATACTTTCGATACTAGATTTTGAAAAACATGATTCCTGATTCAATAATTCGTGCATTAATCTTCTGTTAGATATATTTTATAAAATGAGTTTTGAAAAATTAGTGTTTCTTTTTCTAATTTATTTCATGATTTAGATATTGAATTAAAAAGTTTTTAAGTCTTTTTAAAGAACTTGAATTTAGATTATCAAATTCTGAATTTCTAACCTTTTCTGGGCTATACATTGTCAATACAATTCTACTAAGTTTTTGATTAAAACTAATAGGTGACTTTCTTATTTTAAGAATATTTGTTTTGTTCACTATATCAGAGATCATTTTATCTTTTAATAGTTTTATTTGTGTCCTTCTCTTTTTGATAATGTCAAAGGGGGAGAACGTATTGTTGAATTTGTATCTGTTATTTTTTTCTTTCTTTCAAAAAATTAAAAAAGAAAACAAAATAATAAAATTTTTTTATCTCCCCTTTTTTTAAAGTTTTATTCTAGTGAGGGGGAGATTAAAAGAAAATGTTTTCCTATTTGTAAATTCAAATCATAATGTTTGCCATCATAAAAAATGGGGAGATTGTTGCGGGTCTGTTTTCATGGATTATGATTTTGATGATAGCAAACACTCTTATTGTAAATACTCTTATTTCTCTATGACTGTCATATTTACTGACATTGCAGATCCATAAGATCAGACTATATTTTGGAACCAGCTCAAGATTGGGTAGACTAGGACTGAGTCAATTTGTAACCCTTTTTCTTTCTTGAGTCTATTGTATGTGGTGTGGCTCCTGATGCTTTGTAACTTGGAAGATTCTCCGACTGTTCCCTAATGTTTACTGTTTTTGATAACATCATCCGGGACGATATTTATATTGTCCTGGACGATCGGTTTAAAAGCAAAAATCCTGATTAGGGCATCCTCATTAAAGCAGCCGTCATTATGCAAAAAATATCGTCTTGGATAATTTTGTATCGGCCAGGACGATATGCTCAAAACATAAAGAATCTGCCGCCAGATCTATTTAGGAATTACTTATTTTTGGACATCGTCCTGGACTATAAAATATCATCCAGGACGATCTAACACAATTTTCCTAAATTAATTTGGAGTTTAAGGCAAGCAATTATGACTTGATTGGATGATCAAATCGTCCTGGATGATCGCATGATCGTCCGGGATGATACGTTGGACGATTGGACATCGTACAGCTCTTTTTCAAGGTGATGTTCATGACGATATTCCACGATTTGTACTGATCGTCCAGGACAATATATTATCATCCCGGACGATATGAACAAATTTCTTCTAATCATCTCAAATCGTCCTGGCTGATTGGGCTTAATTTGCACTGATCGTACAGGATGATAGGAATATCGTCCTGGACGATAAAGTCAGCAACTTGCATTAATAAGCTCATTTTTAGCTCTTCTATTTAAGCTATGACAAGGCACTTTGTAAGTGTCTTTGGCAGCCATTGTAACTTCGTTCTTTTGGGAGAAACTTGAAGAGAGAGCTTGAAAGGGAGTGAGGAACGGGTGAAGTCTGAGAGAGGGATAAGATTCTATGAGGGGGGACTCAAGGGAGTATGGAGGGGGATTTCACACGGTTGCTCTGGTAGGCTTGCACTTTAATACCGTCGGATTCAAGGCTTGTCTTGAGGGAAGTTCACCAAAGAAAAAGATCTCTTTGGTGTCAACGGACCCAGCGACTCCGCCGCACCTGGGAAGGTGGAAGTGATTTTGTAAGGGCTTCTCCGCTTAACTGTGGGGGCTAAAGGAGAGACAATTAGTTTAGTGCAATACTTGGAGGGTGCCTCCAAGGAGTGGATGTAGGTCAAGGTTTGACCAAACCACTATAAATCTGGTGTGTTCTTTCTTTTATTACTTTCACATTTAATTTTTGCATTTGATTTTCTTTGTAGTGATATTGGTTTTGATTTGTGTTTTGATTTAAAGATATTTTTTTACCAATTCACCTCTCTCTTTTAATTAGCTTTGGGCCAGTTCATAGGGCCTAACATTCCTAACGAACTTTCACAGTAAACTCTAGGGAACAGTTAGAAAATCTTCGAAGGTGAGTATGTACAAAGTTACATAGCATCAGGAGCCACACCAATTACAAAAGACTCAAGAAAGAAAAAAGGGTACAAACTGACTCAGACATAGTCTACCCAATCTTGAGTTGATTCCAAATTGCAGTCTGATCTTGTGGACCTGAAATGTCAGTAGATAAGACAGTCGTAG
Organism: Dendrobium nobile; assembly: GCA_022539455.1. NCBI lineage: Eukaryota > Viridiplantae > Streptophyta > Magnoliopsida > Asparagales > Orchidaceae > Dendrobium > Dendrobium nobile. The sequence continues at coordinate 42,587,772 of CM039734.1, read as the reverse complement.
AGAAATAAGAGTGTTTGCTATCATTAAAATCATAAACCATGAAAACATATCCGCAACAATCTCCCCCTTTTTGATGATGGCAAACATTTCCATTTGAATTTGCAAGGAAGATAATATTTTCTCCTAATCTCCCTCTCACTAGAAAAAAACTTTTTAAAAATAGGAGAGATAAAAAAAATTGTTATTTTTTAATTTTTTGAAAGAAAAAAAATAAGAAAAAGTATTCAAATTTAACAGTATGTTCTCCCCCTTTGATATTATCAAAAAGAGAAGGGGCACAAACAAAACGATTAAAAAAAATGATCCCTGATCTAGTGAACAAAACAAATATTCTTAAAATGAGAAAGTTACATCTTGGTTTTAATCAAAAACTCAGTAGAATTGTATTGACAACACATAGCCCAAAAAAGGTTAGAAATTCAAAATTTGATAATCCAAACACAAGTTCTTTAAAAAGGCTAAAAAACTTTTTAATTTACTATATAAATCAAGAAATAAATTAGAAAAAGAAATAGTTATTTTTTAAAACTCCTTCCATAAAATATATCTAATAGAATATTAATGTACGAATTACTGAATCATGAATCATGATTTTCAAACTCAAACATAAAAAATATCAAGGGTTTTCTTAAGCTTTAAATAAAATAGAAACGGTAAGCATATTGGCGCATTTTGCACATCATTTTCTTTTGATATACTTTGTGTATCTTTCTCAATTTGGCGTCATTGGCCACTTTTTTTGTTTGATTTGACGTCATTGGCCAATTTTTTTTTTGAATATGTTACCTTGCTAAAATATTTAAAAATAAAAGTAAACCCATCCTATTGACAAAGTGAATTTCTTGATTAAGAAAATTATGAGTTAGATTCAACAACTTGTAAAAGATCCCTATGTGATATATAAAATATAGGGAGATAAAAAAATTTAGTTTCAAAAACTAATTTAAAATATGAAAAATATTTTAAATCAAAAGTAGAATAACCTTTTTTAGGAAATAGAGATTGAGAGTCAAAAACATTAGTTTCCTTCCTTTGACTATTTTTAGAGAAGTCAAATACAATTTTCATAAAAATTTTAAAAAAATAGGAGGTAGGTTTTTCATTTTTAGAAAGATGAACATGTGTGTTGATCAAAGAAAACACATAAAAATTTAACGAAAAAAGAAAAAATAAATAAAAAAAAAGAAAATCACAAAAATAAAAGAACAAACAAAACATGCAAACATAAACATACAAACAAAGGTTTAAGCATCATCTTGCTCCTGATCTGATGATTCAGAAGAAAGGTCTGCCCAAGAAATTTTTTGCTTTTCATTATTTCCCTAGTTTATAATTTGCTTTGCTTTACCCTTTTTGTTTGCAGAAAGAATTCTCAAATTAGGGCACGGATTTTTCATATGTCCAGGCTTCCTACATCCAAAGCAAATAACATTAGAGAAAATATTAATATTCTTACCATTTTTACCTTTATTCCACTTTTGTTGATGTTTATGCTTTGGTGAGTTTTTTTATTTTCTTGTCAAGTCATTGCTTTCATCACCAACTAACCTACCTTTTTTCGTATCTTCATCTTTTAGCACTATCGTTTCACCTGCATCCTAAAGTCTTTGACCCAAACTTTGCTCGTAGACAATGAGTAAGCCAATCAAATTGTCAATAGAATATTCATTCAAATCCTTTAATTCACAAATGACAACAACTTTAGCATCAAACTTATTTAGTAGACAACGAAAAATTTTATTGACTTTTTCAAAATTTAAAAATTCTTTACCTAAAGCATCAATGATGTCACAATTTGAATAAACCTAGTATACATGTCTAAGACCGTTTCATAAGGTTTCATGAAAAATATTTCATAATCATGCATTAACATATTCAACTTGGATTGCTTGATTTCACTAGTGCCTTCGCATATGGTGTGTAGTTTATCCCAAATTTTCTTACCAGTAGTGCACGTGGAAACTAACATACAATATTCAGAATTTAAAGCACAGAAAAAATAATTTAAAGATTTTGCATTTAATTGAGCATGATTTTCTCTTATCTACTCCATTGATTAAAATGAATATTAGTTTTAATTCCATTTAAAATAGGAGACGGCACAGAATAACCAGTTAAAATCACATGCCACATACAAAAATCAATTGATTATAAAAACGTAGACATGCGAATTTTTCAAAAATTAAATGAAGTATTTTCAAATAAAGGTGATCTGGTGATTGAAAAACTTTCCACATTATTACGATTAAAAAATTAGCCATGGATCAAAATTCAAAAGTTTTCAAAAACTTGTTTTTATGAATCCCGCTCTAATACCACTTGAAAGTTCGTTAGGGATGTTAAGCCCTATGAACTGGCCCAAGGCTAATAAAGAAAGAGGTGGTGAATCGATATTTAAAACAAACACAATGTTAAAAATAAGATCAAGATTCACCACAATGAAAACTAAAGTGCTGAAATTAAATACGGAGGTAATAAAGGAAAGAACACACCAGATTTATAGTGGTTCGGTCAAACCTTGACCTACGTCCACTCCTCGGAGGCACCCTCTGAGTATTGTACTAAACTAAGCATCTTTCCTTTAGCCCCCACAGCTAGGCGGAGAAGCCCTTACAAAATTACTTTCACCTTCCCCAGTGCGGTAGAGTCGTCGGGTCCTTTGACACCAAACAGATCTTCTTCTTTGGTGAACTTCCCTCAAGATAAGCCTTGAATCCGACAGTACTAAGGTGCGAGCTCGCCGGAGCAACTGTGTGGAACCCCCTCCACACTCCCTTGAATCCCCCTCCAATGATCTTCTTCCTCTCTCAAACTCCACCCTTTCCTCTCTCCCTTCTAAGCTCTCTCTTCAAGTCTCCCCCAAAAGAACAAAGCTATAATGGTTTCCAAAGACACTCTTCATGAGAAAGAAAGATGAATTTAAATAGATTTGCAAAACTGACATTATCGTCCATGCCGATATAAATATCGGCCTGGCCGATCAGCATAAATTACGCTCAATTAGTCGGTTAGGGATAATTAGACAATTTTTTGTCATATCGTCCAGGCTGATAGGATATCGTCCTAGACGATTAGTTCAAATATGAGGAAAATCCTCCTGAACATCACCCTAAAAAGAAGCTAGCCGATGTCAAATCATCCTGGCCGATCTTGAGATTGTCCTGGACGATGTGATCGTGCAAATCACCATTAATTACTTTCCTTGATTGCTAAATTTATTTAAGAAAAATTGTGCTGGATCGGCCAGACTGATCCTGATATGCTAGGACGATCCACCGGGATGATGTCAAAAAATAAGTAATTCCTAAATAGATATGGCGGCTGATTCTTTCTGAATTTAGTCTATCATTCTGGCCGATACAAAATTGTCTAGGACGATGTATTTAATGATGGCTGCCTTAACAAGGATGATGCCCTAATCAGGGTTTCTATTTTTTAACTGATCATCCAGGCCGATATAAATATCATCCTGGACGATGTTACCCAAAATAGTAAACTTTAGGGAACAGTCAAAAAATCTTCCAAGGTGCATGTGTGCAAAGTTACATAGCATCTGGAGCAACACCAATTACAAAAGACTCAAGAAAGGAAAAAGGGTACAAACTAACTCAGACCTTGTCTACCCAATCTTGAGCTGATTCCAAATTGCAGTATGATCTTGTGGACCTAAAGTGTCAGTAGATAAGACAGTTGTAGAGAAATAAGAGTGTTTGCTATCATCAAAATTATAAACCATGAAAATAGATCTACAACAGAACTTTCAAGTGATATTAGAGTGGGATTCATAAAAACTAAGTTTGAAAACTTTTTAAATTTTGATCCATAGCTAACAATGGAAATCGTAATACTATAGAAGGGTATTCTATTACCTGTCCACATTTGTTTGATAATATCCCTTTTGATTTTTGGAAAACTTACATGTCTACATTTTTATAATCAATTGATTTTCACATGTGGATGCTTGTTAAGGATGGTTATACACCTCCAACTAGAAAATTGAATGGCATTACTGTTCCACTTCTTTTTACTAAATGGACTCTTGATAATAGGGATTTAGCACAATTAAATGTAAAATATTTGAACTATTTTTTCTGTGCTTTGAAATCGAAAGATTACATGCCTGTTTCTACTTGCACTACTATAAAGAAATTTGTGATAAATTGTGTATCACCTATGAAGGTACTAATGAAGTTAAGCAATCCCGTTTGAATATTCTCTTGCATATTACAAACTTTTTCGTATGAAATCTTCTAAATCAATTTCTGAAATGTATACAAGTTTTACTCAAATTGTTACTTCTTTGCATGCCTTAGGAAGATAACTAACTAACTATGAAAAATTTAATAAAATTTTGAGATGCTTGCCTTCGTCTTTTGATGCTAAAATCACTGTAATTATTGAATCTAAAGATTTGAATACCTATTAAAGTGACAACTTACTTGTCTCACTCATTGTTTACGAGCAAGGGGTGATCAAAAAAATCTTGATGCAGGTGAGAAAAAGAAGGAAAAAACTATGGCATTGAAGGCCAACGACACGGACTCTGATTCTTCCAGATCTAAAAGCGATGATGTTGCCTTAATCACAAGGCAATTCAAAAGCTTTCTAAGGAAGAAGCAAAAGAACCATCAAAGTGGAATAAATATAAAGAAAATAAAATTTTAAGAGTTCTAATGATATGATTTGCTTTGAATGCAGGAAGCTAGGATATGTTAAAGCTGATTGCCCTTCACTTAAGTCTCACCAAAGCAAGGAGAAGGGTAAGGAGAAACACAAGTTCAGGAAGGACAAGAAAAGATTCTAAAAGGCGTTCTGAGTGAATTCTGCATCGGATTTCATCTGAGACAGAACTTGAAGAGGAGACAATAAACTTGTGCTTAATGGAAGACGATCATCTTGATCAAGGTGACCAAGAAGAGGTATGTGAACTAACCTATGAACAACTCCTTGAAGTTTCTGAAAAAAGTCATGCATCATATAGAAATCTTAAGAAAACTCATGATAGTTTGAAATTAGAAATTTTAAATTTACAAAAAGAGCATGAAATTCTTCTTAAAGATTAATCTACAATTGATACTAATCACATGGCTTTACTTGATAAATTTGATGCATTAAATAAAAAAATATGCTGATTTATCTGATGCTCATAATTCTTTAAAATTATCCCATGCTGATTTAGAAAAAGAATATAAAACATTAAAAAATCTAAAAGCTTTTGAAAATAAAAAACCTTCATTTCATGCATCACATAAAAAGCATCACTATAGATTAGTGCATCCTTTTCCTAGAATTAGATATTTTTCATGTGGCATGTTAGGACATATTACACACACTTACACCATTCACTGTAGTATACATTGGGTTTAGAAACCTAAATTACATGATTCATATCATAACACACATGCATTGCATTCCACTTTCCATAAGAAGGGGCCCAAACCTGTTTGGGTTAATAAATCTGACATTTGATGATTTTGTAGGCAAGCTCTCACAAAAGGCCTCGTAAGAGTGTGGTACCTGGACAACGGATGCTCTCGACATATGACTGATGATGCAAATCAATTCATTTTATTGGAGACCAGAACAGGAGGCAAGGTTACTCTTGGAGACAATATCACTAGGAAGGTGGTAGACTTAGGTATAATTGGTAATTCCAAAAAGCTTTTGATTGAAATATTTTGCTTGTAGATGGACTGAAACACAACTTACTCAGCATCAGTCAGCTTTGCGATAAGGGCTTCATCATAAATTTTTTTGCAAATTCATACATTATCAGCTTAAATGATAACAGTGTTATGTAGGGAAAGTGAATAAATAACGTTTACATGCTTAATTTAAATAACATTAAATATGCTGCTTCATTTTGCTTAAAAATTGCTATTGATGATTCATGATTATGGCACAGGAGATTATGTCATCTCAGTATGAAAATCTTTAGGAAAGTGACCCAAAAAGACCTAGTTAGAGGAGTCCCTAAGCTTAAGTTTTCAAAAGACCACCTTTGTGATGTCTGCCAATTAGGAAAGCAAGTTCACTCCAATTTTCACCCCATTAAGGACATTAGCACCTCTAGACCTTTAGAAGTCCATCTCATGGATTTGTTTGGACCCATTAGTACTGCCAGCTTGAGAGGAAAAGTCTTTGATTTTGTGATTGCCGATGACTACTCAAGGTTCACTTAGATTAGATTTTGTCATACAAAAATGAGTCTTTTAATGAGTTTAGAGCCTTCTTCACTTAAATTCAAAAAAGCTAGGTTGTAAGATCTTGACCATCCATAGTGACCATGGGAGAGAGTTTGAAAATGAGAGATTTGAAGATTTTTGTGAGGACAAGGGGATTAGCCACTTCTCAGCTCCTAGGACCCCTTAGTAGAATGGGGAAGTTGAAAGAAAGAACCGGACCTTAGTGGAAGCTGCTAGAGCCATGCTTATTGAGTATTCACTTTTAAAATACTTTTGGGCTGAAGCAGTTAACACAGCTTGTTATGTGTTGAATATGGTGAATGTTAGAGCCAAATTAGATAAGACACCCTATGAGATCCTTAAGGGTACGACACCCAATCTTTCCCACCTTCATGTCTTTGGTTGTAAGATTTTTATTCACAATAATGGGAAGTCTCACTTAGGAAAATTTGACCCAAAATCTAATGAAGGAGTGTTCTTAGGATATTCTAGTATTGGAAAGTCTTTTAGGGTGTTTAATAAGAGAACTTTGGTGGTGGAAGAAACTACTCATGTAGTGTTTAATGAGTCTGATCCTATAAGGCCTAGAGTTGAGGATGATGATGATGTTGGAGAGATTACCACTGGAGTAGAAAATTTAGAGAAGAGGGTAGAGCACCAGAACACTGAAGGAGTAGGAGATTTTATCCAATGAGTAGAAAATGTAAATCTGGAGGAAAGGGTTGAACCTTCACACACTTTGCCTAGAGATTGGAGATACTCTTCGAGTCACCCTAAAGATTTCATCCTAGGAGACCCTTCTGATGGAGTTAGGACTAGACATGGACTTAGGAAGGAAGTGAACCACTATGCCTTTATCTCAATGATCGAACCCATCAACATAAACCAAGCCCTTTCTGATGAGTTTTGGCTCTTAATCATACAGGAGGAATTGAACCAATTTGTTAAGAATAATGTTTGGGAGCTTGTAGAAAGACCTAAGGGACAAAGTGTAGTTGAAATCAAGTGGGTCTTTAAGAATAAGGTGAATGATTCTGGAGTGGTGGTTAAAAATAAGGCAAGATTGGTGGCTAAGGGGTACAACCAAATAGAAGGGATAGATTTTGAGGAGACCTTTGCCCCTGTAGCTAGATTGGAAGCCATTAGAGTGCTATTAGCCTTTGCCTGTTATAAAGGATTTAAGCTTTTTCAAATGGACGTTAAGAGTGTCTTTTTAAATGGGGTAATAAAAGAGGATGTGTTTGTAGAACAACCCCTAGGTTTTGAGAGTTCTCAATTTTCAAATCATATTTTCAAATTAAAAAAAGACCTTATATGGATTAAAGCAAGCACCCAGAGCTTGGTATGAGAGGCTTAGCACATTTTTACTAGAGAGGGAGTTTGTTAAGTGGAGCGTAGACACCACCCTTTTTCTGAGGAAAGTAGGAAATAATTTACTCATTATTCATATTTATGTTGATGATATACTTTTTGGATCTTCTGATAAGAGATTATGTGATGAGTTTTCTAAAATAATGAGTAGAGAGTTTGAGATGAGTATGATGGGAGAGTTATCCTACTTTTTGGGATTTAGCATAAGAACTCTCCTTTTTGGGATTTAATATAAGACAATTAGATGATGGAACCTTTCTAAATCAATCAAAATATATAAATGACATTTTGAAGAAGTATGAGATGAATAAAGTCAAGCCAATTAATACTCCCATGACCTCCAGTGTTCAGTTAGATAAGGACCCAAGTGGAAAGTCTGTTTATTAGAAGAAATACAGAGGGATAATTGGATCTTTACTTTACTTGACTGCTATTCAACCTGATATAATGTTGAGAGTATATCTTTGTGCTAGATTTCAAGCTGACCCTAAGGAATCCCACATGGCTACATTTAAGAGAATTCTTAGATACCTTTTAGGGACCCAAAACTTAGGAATCCAGTACCCTAGGCACATCACTTCCTTTGAGATTATTGGATATTCTAATTCTGAATTTGTAAGATGTAAGGTGGATAAAAAGGCACTTCTGGAACTTACCAATTCATAGGACAGTCTTTAGTCTCCTGGTCTAATATAAAGTAAAACTCTGATGCACTTTCCACTGCTGAAGCTGAGTACATTGCTTTAGGAAGTTGTGTGGCCCAAGTCCTTTGGTTAAAACAGCAGGTACTAGATTTAGGATTACCTGTAGGCAGCATCTCAATTCTTTGTGACAATACTAGTGCCATCTGCATTTCTAAGAATCCTATCCAACATTCAAGGACTAAGCATATTGTCATTAGGCATCATATTATTAGAGATCATGTGACTAAGGGAGACATTGAGTTACACCAAATGGTGACTTAGAATAAACTGACTAATATATTTACTAAATCACTAGCCTTCGACACTTTCATCACTTTAAGGACCATATTGGGTGTGATTGACATTAATGCATGAAATTGATTTCTACTGATTTTTGATCTGTTATCTGCTGATTACTTTGCTTTATTTTTAGTAGTTTTGTTGTTGTTTATTTTTTTATTTTGTTATTTTTTTTGTTTTTACTTTATTTTTTGTATTCCTTAATTTGTTTTCTTTTTTAAATTATTGCTGAATTGATATCTTATGCCTTGTTTTTATCTTTTTGAAAATTTATAGTCAATGTTTTACATCTCTTAATCTGCTAAAAGGTAAAAACACCATTGATTGTGTCTCTTTCTCTAACCTATTTTGGTGGTGAAATTTTCTTTTATAAACAAAAGTCTATCTCAAATTTATAACTGAATTTTGCAATTGAGATCTTTTTTACCTTGCTATAGTAATTTAGCTTATATTTATAATAATCAAAGTTTTTTTTTACTTCAAGATTTCTCATTATCCTGTCAACGCATCTCTCATATGATTTTTTATTCTGTTTTGTGGTTTGTTCTTCCCTATATTAGAGAGTGAGTTTTTTCTTCTCTAATATATAGAAGATATACTCATAACTAAGAATATTTAAGAGTTTTTGAAAAAGAATTTAGCTTGCAAAAAATAATAAAAAAAGTGGCCAATGATGCCAAAGGAAAAAAGATGTGCAATGACGCCAAATTGATATATATATATATACACACACACACACATACACAAAGTGTATCAAAAATCAAAAGATGTGCAAAGTGCGCCATTTAATGGACAAGAGGCATAAAATGAGCCCATCAAAAAGCAAGCTATCTTCCTTTCTTCCAACTCTTAAAACTTAGAAGATTTCATGTATCACTTGAGATTTTTAAGGACTTGATTTCGAACTTCGTGATTGTAACAAACTACTTTGATAAATTATTCTATAAGATATTTTTCTGAAATCAAGTTTTGATCATATTTGTTTTTCTTATCCAATTGATTTTTCTGAGTTAGGCCTTTTGATTTTAAAAGATGATTTTGCGCTAAAAGAAGTCCGAGCTTAGGGTTAACATGATCGGATATTTTACAATTTTTTTTGTTTTTTGATGTTGCTAACTCATTAACTTATAAATTTTTAAAATCAATCAAAAGGAGATTATATCATGTCCATGCCTTAATTTAAAAAAAAAACTTTATTTCTTTGCTAGTTTTTATGCCTTATTCGTGTTCTATCGTTGTTGTTTTTAGTTGATTTTATTATTTTTGGGCCTTCTCTGATCATTTCCATCCATCCTCTAATTTCAAATTTTTGTCACATCAACCTGGACGATATTTATATCATCCTGGATGATCTGCTCATCTTTCTTTAAAAACTTCATCTACTGAATATTTTAACTTTTCTGTTCGTCATCAGCCTGGACGATCCATTATCGTCCTGGACAATCCATTATCATCCTGGACGATATGATCATCCTCTGCTATAATAATCTTGATCGTCCTTACTGATACATTTTTGTCTTGGATGATGCATTTATTGGTAATCGTCCCGTCCGATACACATGTATGTTCTGGATGATGCACGTGTCAGCACGTTTAAAATCTATAAATTTGCCTAGGATGATCCATTTTTGAACAATCATCCTGGATGATCCACTGTTCGTCTTGGACGATACACGTGGCATATGATTTAAAAAGTTTTAAATTCGGTCAGTACGATCAATTATTGAGCATCGTCCTAGACGATCCACATAATCGTCCTGGATGATCGGCTTTTTTAACGGTCGACAGACCTGACTCCTCAGGACGATTGCCTGTGTCTAATCATCCCAGATGATATCTGATCATCCCGGACGATTAGACTGCCTTCTTTAACAATCATCCAATCATAATAATTGCATCGGATTGGCCTAGACGATCTTACGATTGTCCTGGACGATCCAGCTGATTCTTTAAATTGAGACCAAATTCGACCATTTTTCTTCACACCTCTCTTTCCCTTTGCTTCCTTCCTCTTGTTCCTTGCTTTTTCTGCTAATGGCTCGTGGCAAGCATTCTCATCACATGTCTGGAAGCTACTCGAGGGCCACGCTGGACCCTCGATTTTGAGAGGGAAACAATCAGGCTGCTTACCATCGATACAAGACGTGCATCATTACTCTCTCCCGATCAATCAATCGAAACTACCTATCATATCCGGTACTCAACCTATTCACTCAAACCTCTCTATGTTTTATTCTCACTCTCGCAATCGCTTTTAATTTAGAAATTCTCTTTGAATTTTATGCCAACCTCCAAATCAATTCTGCTTACACTGCTCGCACCTCGTATGTGAATCGACGCCCTATCAAGATCACATACCAAGATTGTGCAGAATTGCTACAGCTTTCCACCACTAGGGATAAGCTGCATGCCCTAGTTTCTGATCCTAATTTTAACTGGGCTACAACCAATCACTTTCTTCGCCACACCAATGCCCACTTTTATGTTGGAGAGATTAGCTCTTTACTTAAAGATGTTAGGATGATTCAGCACGTCCTTCTCACCTCTGTGATTCCTAAAGCCGGTGACTGAATCCATATCACCCCCTTCTTTCACTCACCACTTTTTATATAATGGACAATCATGAATTCAATACAATCGACCTGATATTTTGCTACATCGACCATTTAACTATAATTTTAGATCCAGGTCATAGAAGGAATCCCAATCTTGCTCTAGGACACATAATTGCATATATTCTAGAATCCAAATACAATCTTCAATATCCTGCTCCTCCCGACCTTCAACTACCCTTCTACTTAAATAGTTCCTTCAACGTCCTTCACAGTACTCGTCTCCACCCAGGGGATAGGGAAGCTCAGAGGGTCAAGGAGGAGGAGGCTCCCGCTCCTAATCCTGCACCTGTTCCTCTCTATCAGCACTCTCAGCTGGTTCAGTTGGTGGAGAGATTTGATCAGTGGGAGACCCGCTTTGAGGCCTACATTGCTGTATAGGAGCAGTAACATACTGAGGACATCATCTGCATACAGCACCAGCACGACCAGGACATGGCCTGGTTTGGATCTCAATTTGTCACATTGACCAATTACTTTCAACCACCACCACCACCACCTCCTCCATCTGATGATCAGGATCCCTCATTTTACTAGTTTTTTATTATGTCATTTTTTTGTAGTTTATTTTTCTTATGGTTATTTTAGTTTATGTTTTGTTTTTTAGTTTCCTCCTCCTTTTTGTGATGCTAAAATGGGGAGTAGTCTACTGTAACTTGTACTTTTAATTCTGGAATTTAGTTAACTGCTTTTCATTACACTGTTTTCATTAGACTGCCATAACTGCTTAGATTTTTCTAGTTGTGTTTGCCATCATCAAAAAGGGAGAGATTGTTACAAATATGAGTTTATGGATTAGACTTTTGAAGATAGTAAATATTCAAAATTGTATGCGAATGCTCTATCTACTAATTTTTTAGGTCCATAAGATCGAGTGTAATTCAAGCCAGCTCAAGATTGGATAGATTAAGTTTGAGTCAGTCTGTATTTTTTTTTCTTTCTTGAGTCCATTGTAAAAGTGGTTCATGATGCTAAGTAACCTTGCACACACACACTTGAAGATTTTTTTTGCTATTTTTTGTTTTGAGTACATCGGCCTGGATGATGTCCATATTAGCCAGGACGATCCGACTAAGAACAGAAACTCTAATTAGTGCATTCTGGTTAAGGCAGCCATCATTAAGCACATCATCCTGGACGATCCTTGTATCGGCTAGGATGATAGGCTCAAATCAGAAAGAATCATCCGCCAGATCTATTTAGGTAAGATTTATTTTTAGACATCGACCAGGTCGATCCATTACATCGTCCTGAACAATTTAACATATTTAAGTTTAAATTAATCTGGTAATTAAGAAAAGCAATTAAGGCTTGATTAATATGATCACTTCGTCTTAAAAAATTGTAGGATCGTCCGGGACGATCAGTTCAAAAATCCTTGGTAGCTCATGGATGATCAACATCAGCCAGCTCTTATTCATAGTGATGTTCTGGATTTTTTTCCTTGGTTTTGAACTAATCGTTCGGGATGATCGTGCAATAGCCTAGACGATCAAGCTAATTTTGGATCGTCCATACCCCCTTTCAGAGTGATTGTCTGGCCGATAATCTGTGATTTGAACTAATCATACAGGATGATATGTTATCGTCCTAGATGATATGAATAAATTTCTTCTGTTCATACTAGATTGTCCCGGTTGATTAGGCTTAAATTACACTAATTGTACAGAATGATATTTAGATGATAAAGTCGGCAAGTTGCAATTAATGAGCTATTCTGAAGCTCTTCTATTTAAGAGCTCTTGTTCTTCACTTTGTAAGATCTTTTGCTGATGTCTTGACCTAAGAAGCCTAGAGGAGAGGGAGAGAGGGAGAGAGAGAGGATTTTGTGAGGGGGCGCTTGTGAGGGGGATTCACAAGGGTTGCTCCAAGCATTATTCCAGTTCTTCTTCCACTAGAGTCTCTTATCCTTGGAAGGGTTGAGAGAGGTGAGTTTTAGCAATCGATCAAGGTTCTCTGCCTGCTTCAAGAGGAAGCAAAAGGAGTTGGGTTCTCTGTCTAGCCGTGGTTGGTGGAAAGGAGTTTTTGTGAGGGCTTATCCACCTTATTGTGGGAGCAAAAGGAGAGTTACTTTTGTAGTGCAATACTTGGAGGGCGCCTCCAAGGAGTGGACATAGGTCGAGTTGACCGAACCACTATAAATCCTTGTGTTCGTTTTCTACTGCTTTTGTATTTAATTTTTTGCACTTTGATTTACGTTGTGGTAAATCTTGGTTTGAGTATTGTGTTTTGATTGTAAGAATTTTTAAAATACCAATTCACCCCTCCCCCTCTTGGTTAGTCTTGGGCCGGTTCATAGGGCTTAATGTTATAAATCTATTTTCATGAATTATGTTTTGATGATTAACAAACATTCTTGTTTCTCTATGACTACCTTTTCTACTAACATTTTAGGGCCACAAGATTGGACGAAAATCAGAACTAGCTCAAGTTTGGATAGACTAGGTCTGAGTCAGTCTGTAATTTTCTTTTTCCCTTTCTTGAGTTAATTATAACCACTGAAGTGTTCTGATGCTAAGTAACCTTACACACACACACTTGAGTGATTTTTTCTATCTGATTTAGAATTTCTATTTTTACTCACATCATCCCAAACGATGTTTATATCATCCTGGACAATCGGGTTTAGAACAGAAACCCTAATTAGGACTCTTAGTTAAGGCAGTCGTCATTAGGTTCTTGGCATGAACGATACATGTATCGGCCAGAACGATATGCTCAAAATAGAAAGAATTCACCGACATGATCTATTTAGGCATTCTTTATTTTTGGACATCGGCCAGGACGATCGTGTATCAGCTTGGATGATTTGATACAATTATGCTTAAATTGATCAGACAATTAAGGAAAGCAATTAAGGATGATTGATATGATCACATCATCCTGAACAATCTCAATATCGTCTGGGACGATCAGTTCAAAAAACCTTAGTTGCTTCTGGACTATCAACATCGGCCATATCATATTCAGGGCGATGTTCTGGACGATTTACCTCTAATTTGAACTAATCGTCCGGGACGATCATGAGATCTTCCTAGACGATCAAGCTAATTTTGAATCATCTAAACCCCCATTCAGGGTGATGCACAGTACGATAGTCCACAATTTGTACTAATCGGCTAGGACGATATCCATATCGTCCTGGACGATAATGTTGGTTCTTGAAATTCTATTTAAAGGATCTAATTTTTCTCATGTAAGAGACCTTGAGTGTTGCTATCTTGACCTAAGAGAGCCTTGGGAGAGGGAGGGAGAGAGAGAGAGAGAGAGAGAGAGAGAGAGAGAGAGGAACTTATGAGAGGGAGTTTGTTAGAGGGTTCACAAGGGTTACTCCAAGCAAGGTTCCAAGCCGTCTTCTCCAGTCTTCGTCCTTCGTTCTTGGGAGGCCTACTTTAGCAAAAAGTTTGAGTTCTCTTCCCACTTAAGGAGGAAGCAAAAGGAGTCGGTTCTCTACCTGCTTCAGGAGGAAGCGAAAGGAGTTGGTTCTCTGCCGCATCGGGGTTGGTGAAAAGGAGTCGGTTGTAAAGGCTTCTCCGCCTAGCTGTGGGAGCTAATGGAGAGACACTTACTTAGTGCAATCCCTAGAGGGCGCCTTCAGGGAGTGGACGTAGGTCAAGTTGACCGAACCACTATAAACCATTGTGTTCTTTTTACTGCTTCTGCATTTTAATTTTCCGCACTTATTTTTCTGTGGTGATTTTGGTTTGTGCTTATTGTGATTTGATCTAAGAAAGATTTTTTAAAATACCAATTCACCCCCCCCCCCTCTTGGTTAGCCTCAGGCTAGTTCTCAAGGGCTTAACATCCCTAGCGAACTATTACTTAACATCCCCAACGAACTTTCAGTTGGCCCACAAAGCTTCCACCAACCACTCATCCCACTGACATTTGTTATCATCCAGGATCATTTTGATGATTCGAACTAAGGTTTTGTTGAAGGCCTCAACCAATTTGTTAGCTTGTAGGTAATAGATTATTGAGTATCTCCAATCAATACCATGGCGATTTACAAATTTATTGATCTTTGTAGACTTAAAAGTTGGCCCGTTATCAGATATGATTTGCATGGCATGCCAAATCGATATACGATATGATCACAGAAGAATTTTATTATATGATGTGATGGTACATTCCTTAGAGGGATTTCTTCTGCCCACTTTAAAAAGTAATCGGTCGCTGCTAAGATAAAGTGTTGACCCTTTGAAGAAAGAGGGTCAATTGGTCCAATGATATCCGTGCTCTAACTCTCGAAGGGCCGTGATACTATTGTGGGATGCAACATATTAGGCGGCTTATGTAAAATCACACCATGTACTTGACACTGATGATAACATTTCACAATTTTCATGCAATCATCAATCATCTTAGGTCATTAGTATCCAAGTATTTTGATTTTCATTTTCACCTAAGACCCGATTGATGAGCACTGCATAGTCCAGCTAGATTTTATTGACAATCTTCAGGGCCTCACATTTTTCTAAACAACGGAGCCACATCTGATCGAACGATCTTCGGTACAACATATTATTGACTAGTGCATATGATAGGGTACATTTCTTGATTTGATTGGCAAGTGATCTTTTGTGAGGGAGCTTGCCTTCTTGAAGGTATTCAATTATTGGTTGTCTCCAATCTGCTTCTTTATCGATTGCTGAAGAGGCAAAAAGGATCTGGAAAGTTTATTTGTTGATGTACTCCATATCTATAGGAGACAAGACTTGACGACCCCGCACTTCTATAGGGATAAAGTCTTCTTCTGGACAGGCAAATTCCTTTGCAAGCTTTGCAAGGGCGTCTGCCGAAGAATTGCTTCCACGGGGAATCCTATACATAGTTACAACAGGAATTTGCTCGAGCAAGTGACTGGTATACTAATGGTACTTCAAGAGTTTAGGACTCAAAACCTTATAGGTCTTTGCATTCTGGTTGATCACCAGTTGAGAGTCACCAAAGATATTAATCTCTTTAATCTCTATTAATATTGCAAGTTTCATGCCAGTTATCAGAGCTTCGTACTCAGCCTCATTATTCGTACAAGGTTCTAATAAATGGTAGGAAAAGTACATCATTCCCTTATCTGGTGTTATGAAAACCATGCCGATTCTGACTTTTTCGGGAATGGTAGGCTGATGTGCATTGCCTCGCCGAGAGGACGCTGCTCCATCAAAATACATTTCCTAGACTCGGTTGTTGGATTCCTCTAAATTTATGATTTGCTCATTAGGCAAATCATCATTTAGAGGAGACTGCGCTGGCAGTAGGTGTGTTGTAAGGAAGTCGGCAACGGCCTACCCTTTCACAGCACGCAGGGGAATGAAATTGATTTCAAACTGAAGCAATATCATAGACCAATAAGCCAAACATCCTGACAACGTAGGCTGGGTCATAAGATATTATAAAGTGCTAACTTTAGAAATCAAATTGACTTGATAAGAAAGCATGTAATGCCTTAGTTTCTGTGCGGTGAAAACTAAGGAAAGAAAATATTTCATGATCGCTGGGTATCAAATTTCTATTGGGAGAAGTCTTCGACTCAGGTAGTAGAGAGCATTCTCTTTTCTCTCATCATTAACTTGAGCAAGGAGGGCCCCAAGAGACCCGTCAAGGGTTGCAGTGTAAAGAATGGGTGCTTCTAAGACTAGCAGATTTATCAAGTATTATTTAATATTTTCAAAGGCAGATTGATATTTCTCATCCCAAATGAATTTGGTATCCTTTATAGCAAGGACTGAGAATGGCTAACATCTTCCAGAAAGATTAGAAATGAATCTACCCTGAAGGGACCTTAGTTAAGTAAGGCTCTCGGGAGGCGACATATTTAAGATAGCTTCGATTTTGGTAGGATCAATTTCAATTCCATGGTGTCTCACTATGAAACCTAAAAATTTCCCCGATGTGACATTGAAGGCGTACTTCAAGGGTTTCATCTTAAGGTCGTAGCGGCGCAACCGCTCAACGACGATTCTTAAGTCATAAAGATGAGCCTCTTTAACTATACTCTTAACAACTAAATTGTTGATGTAACACTCGACTTGATTATGGATTAAGTCGTCAAAGATTCGAGTCATAGCCTGCTGGTAGGTTGCACCGGCATTTTATGCTAAATAGCGTCACTATAAAACAAAATATCCCTATAAGACTTCTGAATGCAGTGTTTCTCTCATCTTTTGGGGCCATCTTGATTTGGTTATAACTAGATGAGCAATCCATAAACGAGAAAATAACATGCGAAGAGGCAATATCCACCATGAGTTTTGGAATAGGCAAAGGAAATTCATCCTTAGGACATGCCTTATTCAGGTCTCTATAGTAAACACAGACCTGGATTTGACCTTTTTTGTTTCGAACAGGTATGACGCTGGGTACGCAAGAGGGATATTGTTCCTCCTAGATAAATATGGCCTCGACCAACTTCTTGACTTTAGAAATGACTTATTATTCGATCTCCAGATGCATACGTCTAGGAGCTTGTTTGACAGGAATGGCATCATGCTGGATTCCTAGTTTATGAACTGCTACATTGGTGGATAATCTCGACATTTCGTTGTATGTCTAGGTGAAATAGTCCTTAAACTCGGATAGAAGCAGAATTAGATCCCTGTTGACCTCATTTTTGGTATGAGGTCAATAAGGCCCTTCCAAACTCCAAATTAATTCTAGATCCTAGGATCCACTCTAGACCTTAAGATCCTTTCCTAGAGCCAGACCTTAGGGCCTACTCTAGAGCCTAGGATTCCCTTAAATCCTAGATCTTAGAACTCCTCTAGATCCTAGGATCACTCCAACTTCAAATCAATCCACATCCTTGATCGACCTCAACCTCAAATCAATTCCTACCCTTGATCAACTCCAGCTTCAACTTGATTCAGCCCTTGATCAATTCAAATCTCAAACTTCATTCAATTCAAATCCAAATTAATTCAAGTTTCAAACATATCCAAACTTTGACTCAATCCACTTGAGAATCCAAATTTCAACCTAGACTTTGATCCCACCTTTAATCTAGCTTTGACTTTATCCATCCATTAACAGTCACAGCATGATTGTTAATGATTTGGATACTTCAATATTAATCATTCAAACTTGAAATCCATTCCAAATCCAGAAATCCAGACTCAAATCTAAAGCCTTAAGGCCTTGTCCTAAAGACCCTTTTCAGAGAATTTTCAAACATCCCAAAATCCAGTCTAATGGCCTCTGATTCAGGGTCTATCACTCACAAAGTGATAAGATATGTCTCTAGAGGCTACCCTCCAATTTTGAGCCCATTCTGAGGTCTTTAACCCCAGAATTTGAATTAAAATCCAAAGGCTGTGAAACCTTCAAATATTTACAGCCCATGCCACTGAACCTAACCCCTTTGGGATCTTGACCTTGGAACCCTTACCCAAGCCTCCAATTACTTCCAGACCCTTGATTTTAACCCATTGAGCAGTAAACTGCATTTTTCAGACCCATTTTTGACCATAGTTGACCAATAGGTCAAAATTGACCAAAATACCCCTATGGGGCTCTAATAGGGATTTCAAACCAAATGAACTCCAAATTGGATGCAACCACCTTTGACAAATTTCAAATGTCATTTCAAATCTTTTGAACCTATTTCCAACCCTTGAGTCAACCTGGTTGACTAAGTCAACTGATTTGACCCAAGAGGCCCTTTAAGGGTCCAAACATGTGTTTTGACCCAAATGACCTCTCTAAGTCTTCCAACCACTTCCATTAACTTTAAAGTATCATTTCAAACCTGTTGAGCCCGAACCCAGACCCTGGGTCAACCTGGTTGACCAAGTCAACCTAGGTTGACCAAACAAGCCCTTAAGGGCTCAAAAAGGGATGTTGACCAATTTGACCTCCCCAGACCTAGGGACCACCTCCAATGATTTTCAAATACCATTTCAAATTTATCCAGCTATGACCCACCCCTTGGGTCAACCTGGTTGACCCAGTCAACAGAGTTTGACCCAATGAACCCTTAAGAGTTCAAATGAATTATTTTTTTTTTTTTTGACCCATTTAACTATGTCAATATCTCCAAACCCTTGAAATCATTCCATTCAATACCTTGAACATTTCTGAACCAATTTTGAGCTCAACCCAACCTGGTTTGACTAACTCAACCCTCAATTCTAGGTCAAAGCTTGGTGGTGTTTGCTCCCATTCCTACTAAGCCCTAGCTTTGACCTTTGACCCTTGATTGAATTACTCTAAACAACCCTCACTTCTCCAAATGCCACATCACCAGTTTTGACCTGGTTGACTGGTCAAACCAAGTCAACAAAAGCCTTAAGCACCTCTTTGAATTGGTCAAACCTCCTATTTGACCTCAAAGAGTGTGAGATTAGGTTTGGAGCCTCTCCAAACTGTAGCCTTGACCTCCCCCATGCCACCTCAGCCTCCCTTGACCAGTTGACTGGTCAATTTAGTCAAACCAAGGATTTAGACCCTTTTAAAAGGTCTTAATCAGCCTTTTATCCCTTTTCCCCTGATTTAACTCCCCAAGGCCGACCTATTAGTGCCCTAAGGCTCTCTAATAGGCCCCATAACCGAGCTCAGCCCTTGGTTTAGCCTTAAGTGGCAATGGTCCCCCCCACTCATCCCAAGTCCACCCAATGGAAATGAGGCATGTCCAGCCCTTTCCGCAGCCTTCCAGCTTTCCCAGGGACAGGTGGCATCATCTGGAGAGCCCAGGAGTAGATCCCAGCCATCCAATCCAGCCCAGGCCGTTTGAATAGGGGAAAAGGTGACTTTTGAGGGTATTGGATCAAGGCACTCTCTCTCACTAACCCTAGCCTCCCAGAGCGAGTTCTTTGTTCGTTTGAGATCCCCAGGGCTTCTTCTACATTCCCACTACAAGATCTAAGTGGTTGCACGTCACCGGCGGCCAGTTCTCCGGCGAGTCCACCACCTAGTCCGTCCCAAGCTTGTAGCAGTCGATCCAGGCGTGTTCGAGCTCGTCTTCGTGCTAGGGATCTTCACTTGGACAGTCTACAAGCTCATCAATCCAGAAATTTCCAAGATCCAACGGTATAATCTCTTAAAAACTTTAGATCTAGTTCACTTTAGATGGAATTAATTAGCTCTATGCCTAGAGTTTGCTAAGCAAAACCAATCTTTCCCCACTGTTTCTGTTCATGTCTTCTTCTTGAGTTTAAAATTTCAAGTGATTTGGTTCACCCGATCGAAAGAACGAGCCCAAAAATGTTTCCTAGGGCGTCTTCCGTATTAGGGTTCGCATGTACGTTTTCTGGACCGTTGATCATTTGATCAACGGCCCAGATCTAGCCATTCCGTCGTTTGATTCAGCCGTGTATTTGATCCTTCGCTCGATTATTCGTCCGACGAGATCTGGGCCGTCTGTTCCAAACCGCGGGATGGTTTCCTCACCGTCTGATCTCATTCCGTTGAGATCGAATGCGGGATTCGATCCCGTCCGTTGGATCGAATCAGCGGCAGATCCGACGCCTGCCGTTAGCCGCTGACGTGGTTAAGTGAAAACCGCGTGAAGCGGCCCGCGGCTGACGCGTGTCCCCGCCGTCACGCGGTTTCGATCCCGCGAATCCGGGTGCGCCATCTGTCCCGCCGCGCCGCCTTTTGATTAAAAAATCCTTTTTAAATTCTTTTTTATTAACAAAACTTTGAAAAATCATAATAAATTAAATACAAAACCAAAAAATGAGTATAATATATCAAACTCTTCATAATTTTATCTAGTTTATTTTAAAAATAAAATGAGATTATTTTGATTATTATTTTATTAATAATTTAAGAAATACAGAAAATGACATTTTTATTTTTAATTAAATATATATAAGGTATATTACTTTGAAATTTAGTATGAATATCATAGGATATATGACTGATTTCTAGAAAAATTTTCAGGGTTATTTAAGTAAATTTTAATATTAATTTGAGTTATATTAATATTTTGATAGTTTATTAATATTTAATTAAATATTATAATAATTATCTTATATTTTAAAAGTTATTTTCAAATGACTCCAAGGTCAGTGGGTCTCTCAATCCTTAAGATCTTATTTTTATAATATTTTCAATTATTTTATCTTAATATATATATATATTTACATATGTATGTGTATATATATATTTATATATCTATATTTAAAAGAAAAATCTACTTTAAAATTATAATATATATATATTTAAATCCCTAAGAGTTTAAGAGGAGAGTTTGAAATTTTAAGCATAAGTTGGATATGTGAATGGAATACATGGGGGAAGGTGATTAATGGGTAATTATATCCTAATTATTCATTAATCACAATTTAGCTATATTAATAAAAAAGGGTCTAGTCTTTGCATGTTTAGGGTGCACACACCACCTAGCCTAGGCTCTCCTAGTCTTAAGGACTTGATTGTGCCATTTCATGTGCTTATTTATGCTTTGTTTAAGGGTTAGACAATACATTGATTTGAGCCCATTAAACTTAGTGTCATTAAGGACAATAATTAAGGATTTGTATAGAAAACCTAGAATGTTTCCAATAATTAGGATTCACTCCCTCTTGAGTTGGAACTTCAAACATTTAAACTTAGTGACATTCTCTTCCTTAGAAAAATTTTTCACTGAAGTTAAAAGTCATTAGGACCCTTAATCAAATTTCCTAAGTTTATACCCTTAATTAAGCCCCAAAACCTTCTAAAAAATGTAATAAATCCATTTTAACTCCAAAAAATACATATAAACCCTCTAACTGACCAGAATCAAGCCCTTAACCAATGAAAATTAAAAGCTCCTTAATTTGACAGCAGTTTGAACCTTAATCTAATTTTAAGTGAAAATCAATATTTAATTCATTAATTCATTAAAAAAATATTAAAATTTCCAAAAAAATTTCCAAACACTTGGGAATCTCTCCTTAGGTCATTTCTGACCTTTGGAGTTGATTTCAAGAAGTTTGGGATTCATTTGGAGGAAAATCATAAAAAGGCCTTCTAATTATAAAATTTCAAAATTCATTAAATAGTCAAATCTTCCAATATCCATAACTAATTCCAGAAAAATCAAAATCACCCAAACTCACTTGCATTCAACTCCTAATAAGTTCTAATATTTACTAAAAATATTAAATTCCAGGAATCTGCAATATTTCAAAAAGTCAACAAATTGGTCAAACCATAGTTCAAAACTAGTCCAAAACTTCAAACCTTCGTAATAAAATGCAGAAAAATCCAATTTCAATGTACTTACCTTCTAACTGATCGTAGTAAGGTCTAGTATTTTAATAAAATACAAACATTCCAGAATTTGGACTTAATCAAAAAGTCATTTTCAACCCCTTAATTAAATGATTAAAATATTCAAAAATTCATAAAATTCAAAATTATTCCAAAACTCCAGAAAATGTTAACTTAATATTTAAAACATTCAACAAACCTTTTAAAACACAACAACCATCCCGAAGATGAAGTTTATTGGCTGGACTACTCCGGGCTGCGGGGCTAAGTGTCCTAAGGAGGCTGGTTCCTCGAGCCTGGTGGCACAACGCCACGAATGGATTCCAAGGGGTGTTAAGCCTTAAGAATAGATTAATTATTAATTATCTAACCTTTTAAAACATCTAATTTAATTACATTAATTTTGTTTATCGGCTGGACTACTCCGGGCTGCGGGGCTAAGTGTCCTAAGGAGGCTGGTTCCTCGAGCCTGGTGGCACAACGCCACGAATCGATTAATGGCAAACTTAAACTAATCAATTTTGAAAATCAGCAAGAAACCCTTCCTAATATTAATTCACGTCTCTTAATTACAGCAAACTTAAAGTAACTTAATCAACCCCGATTGCTATTGGGTAACCCAGGCCTACGAGGCTATTAGCTTAGCCCTAAGGAAGGTGAAATAAACTTCACGGCCTCGGTGTGAAACAAAGGTAGTAATCAATTAACTTCTAAAATCTATTCAATTAAAATTCTTAATCTACTAATACTTAAATTTTAACCTAAATCCCCTTTTAGGCCTTAACAAATTCATAACTTTTCTAGACAACTCTAACTTACAACCCACTTTAGGACCTACCCCAGCCACACGACCTTTTACACACACTTTAGATGATGTGCTAGGACAACCAACTCTAGATCTAGGTTAGGCCGGTGTTTACTTTACTGCTGTGTGCCGGATTTTTCGTAGTTTTCACTGCATGTTGTGGATGAAATTGCTTTGCTGTGTTTGCTTACTTTTTTCTGTACTCTGTGGATGGATTGATGTGTTTGGCGACTAGATTACCCTTAGGTTAGGTACGATCTGGATGTTGACACAGTTTTCTGCAGGTGGCCACGCTCATGCAGGGCAATAAAAAAAAGGGGGCAAATCAAAAAAATACATAAATATTATAAACTCTTTGCACAGGTGCTTCAGCTGCTAAAGCCCCCAAATCATAAAAAGAGCGTGGCCAGTGTGTTTACTTTTTTTTGCTCATATACAACTGCTTGGGAATAACTGCTTTATATATATTAATTGTTTAGGATAACCCTGCAGGAGAGTCTAGATTTTTGATTTGATATAAATGTAATTTGTGTAATTATTAAGTGTTGTGAAAGTTAGCTTTGAGTTGGGATATATAGTTCCAAAGCTTGGACTCCGAAGAGAAAAGGATGCCCCTAAGGGGAGTAGACCTTTTCTATTTGGGGATCCAAATTTGGGCCACACTCCTCCCTACCCAAAGGGGAAAGAGTGGCCTTCCCCTTAAAGGAAGTGCCCTCTTATCCATTTGGGTAGTCCACTACAAAGAATCCAAGGAGCTTGAAGAAAAGGAGTCCAAAGGAGAACAAGACTGAAGACTTGAAGATTGAGAATATCCCACTCAAAACTACTTGCGTCATTACTAGGTTTAGAATCCGGGTTGTTGTCAGTGGTGCCCGGCCACTTTACTTTCTGCAATATTCTGGTTTGTAATAAGCAAGGCAATTCTGCCTATGGACATTTATTAATTAATTTATATTTGATGTGATGATTTGATTGCCTCTAGGATTACTTGTTTTTACTAGTTTTTTGGCGATTGCATGCCGCTCTTTGTTTTCGCCTGGATACGTGAGGCTCGTGAGGGTGTGAAACTTTTCTACTCATAATTTTAAAAGTCTAAAATTTTAGTGAGTCTAAACAACATAGAAAGATAACGAATCTAGGGAATTAGCCGGGGATCGCCCCCGGGGTCGCATACATATTTTTGCATTACTCTTTCCTTGCTTTAGACCCTTCCCCGCCTGCGGGTAGAGTCCGGATAGTCTGACCTATGAGGACGAGGTGCCGGACCTGGGGAAGTCCAGTCTTCTAAAAAACTATTTTATAAGCCTGTTTTTAAAATTTCAAGCATACTTGATTGGAAGTTGTTAACTAGCATGCATTGCATTAGATACAAACTAAAAGAGTCAAAATTTTAATCGCATCAGTTTAGCATTTTTGCGCCCAACATATGTCAAAGGGGCCAATTAGGAAAATCTCTAGATGTCGGCCCCGACCCTCCAAAACTTTAATTACAACGTCCCTACCACTCTTGCATAAAAGACCGGACTCGTCTATTTTAAATCGACTAGGTGGTTAGCTGGCTCCCCAATCCAGGCCGGGGTAAGTCCAGACCTTGCACTGCATTAGTTAGGTTCGGATGACTGTGGTCCAGTGTCCAAATTAGACTTAGGATCCGGGGCAGATTTTTGATTATAAGTCCCCAAATTTCGGGAATATAGTCCCAAATTTCTAATAAAATACTCAACTCTAATCAAAATTTTCTTTCAATCCTAAAACATAAAGCCCAACACTTAGATTAGGTTGGGACACTTCCGGATGGTTCTGGAATCTCAAAGTATCCCCTACCCCTCTTCCTTTGAATCTGCTAATAACTGCTCAATCTTGCTCCATTCCCTTTTGATTTTTCCAATAATTCTATTCAGACTTTGATATCATTCTTAGAAACTCTAACAAAATTCTGCCATCATTTTAATCGGGAGTTTTCGTAGGAGATTTTTGTCTCCCTACGATGTAATTAACTACGAGGGCTTGCGCTCGTAGGAAGTTTGGAACCACATACACCTGATTTTAAAATTGATTTTAAAATTCCACTAGATTTCTTTGGGAAAACTTAAAGAACGATCGTCGTCGTTGCATTAGGAGAATTATCGTAGAACAGTGTCATTTCTCTTTGGAGAGATACATCTTTCTTCGATAAGGCTTTGGATGTAAATACGACGATCATACTTCTTGAGTATTGTAAGTTGGGTATTCAGCTGAACCCTGTTTTGTCCCATCGGGGCCATATAAGGTTCTCTTTAGACCCGATTATAATATTCAAGATGAGTTCATATAGTTCTGAGTCTGAACACCGTTATGAAAGTTTATATTTTTCCCCCAGGATAATATATTCCTTCTAGCGAGTTGATTCGACCTTAGAGTTAGAGCTTAACCTTAATTTTAGAATCCCCAAAGAAAACTAGTATCTTTTCAAAACATCTTTTCAAAATTCCACCAACAATCCCTAGACTCATCCTCACTCAACAAAGAACTTATGAAGGTGGGGCGAGGGTCATCATCTATTCCAAGGTTGATTTCTTTAAGTTTATCAACTATCAATTTGATTTCTTTTGCAAATTCAGGGGGTGTATCCCAAACTTGAACTTCATCGGAATCATCTAAGGTCTCCAAACAAAGTCTATCTAGTGAATTACTGACTTCAGTTGGGACACTTCCAGATTCAGGATGACTAGTTATCATCAAGAAATATTCATCAACATCAAACGAATTAATGGTACCAAAGACAATACCACTTGTCCAATTTTTATTGAATTTTGAATTCTAAATATTCTAGTGGTATCTATCTTGACCCTTAGTCCATCGACTTGGAGCGAAGCCTTTAGAGATAAGAGTTTTAACACCAACAGGAAAGTAGTCAAAAGGTAACTCCATTAATTTATTAAAATCTGCCTCCTCTAGGATTACATCATCTTCATTCCTTGAGGAGGAGGAGGAGCCAGGGAAGAACTTCTGGACTTTCTTACTTCTTGATTTAAGTTAGGGGCATCCTTAATTACTAACCCTAATACCCTGTCAGCAGATAGTGAGGTTAAGGTTAAGAATTTAACTGCCCTATTAATCTTTTTATATAGACTCAATTCAGGCTCGTCATTTCTTAGTTTAGAATTGTTAGCCTCCTGGTCACTATCTGAATCTAAGGTGAGATCAAACTTTGGAGTAGGATTGATTTTTTTGTAGTCAAAAGTAACTCTGACACCCCTCTTTCTTGATTCTTCATTAGAACTTGATTCAAGTTCGATGTACATCGGGGTATTCCTTTTTTCAATTGAAGCATGGCCTCGACCACATGCTCTTTGGGCCATCCTTCTACATCTTTAAGGCAAATTATTTGGAGGCCTAAAGACCACGTGCCCGACATCATCTTCACTACTATAATTTTTTTCTTTTTGTTTTTTGATTCTTTCTTCTTTTAACCTTTGAATTGCTTTTGAACCTTAACTTTATGTTTTCTCCTCTTTTATGTTGATCTATACCTTAGAACTGGTAGTGGACTCTTTGGGAACATAATATGCAGCATCCTCATAAATCCGGATCTCGTGAATAGAAAATGGTTGCAGATCACCCTTAATTTTAAACTCAATCCCATCTCGTTGGTACTTGATGCATTAGTGTAGGGTAGAAGGAACCATCCTATACTCATGGATCCAGGGCCTACCTAAGAGCGCATTAAAGGACATCTCTAAATCGATTAAATGAAATTTTGCTTCAGTTTTCAACTCTCCTATCTCTAGAAGAAGGGTGATTGAACCTAAAGCCTTCTCGCCCTTTTTATTGGACCCACGAAGTATTAACTTATCAGTTAAAAGCTTGATAGTATCAATTCTAAGGTATGCGAGAGTCTTTATGTTCATCACGTTGGCCGATGCACCCAGATCAACAAGAACTCTAGATAACTTAAACTTTCCCACATTTTACGGTGATGTAAAGTGGGCGATTGTGATCAGCAGTTCTAAGGAGTAGATCTTCATCAGAGAAAGTAACTCCTGAGTCTTCTTTAAAGTACAAAGCTTCTTCTTCGAAGGTTGAAGCTAATTGACCTAAATAAATCTCTAGATCGAGAAGTGCTTTAACTAGAGTCTCCTTCATCTCTTTTGAAAGGACAAGGGCGTCATAAATATTCAACTTAGCAGACAACTTCCTAAGATGAGCTAAGACATTATAATCGACACTTGGAACATTAAGATCAAGACCCGGTGGATTTGAAAGAGGGTTTGATTCTTGAGTGGGGATTTGAATCGGATCAATGGAAACAACTTATTTTCTTTTTTCTTATGAAGGAAGCCTAGGAGGTAAAATCTTACCACCATGTAGTTGTACTTGCACGATTTCATCGGAAGGGAAAACTACAAGAGAGTTTACACTCTCTTTAGGCAATTGATTATCATTTTCTGAGTGAGAATTTGAATCTGAAAAAGTATCACAATGGGACTCCCTTGAAAGTTGAGTTTAGGGGTATCACCATCTGATAAGACATCAAATTCATTTTTCACTTGAGGGGTCAAATCTGGAGAGCTGAGTTTTTGAACTTCTGGATTGATCTCAACTGATTCTAGGTTATTCTCAACATAAGAGTCATTTGAAAGTACATTCTCAACATTAATCATCAAAATTTGAGCTGAAGGATATTTCTTTTTACTTGATTTTTGACCCTTTTCCTTTGATGGGGCAAAGTGAAAGTCAGATAACTTCAGCGGGGCTAGTCATTTTGAGCCACCATCCACCACTTGTATATACCTCTCATCAATAAATTTCCTCTCTACAAAAAGTTCACTCTTTTCATTCTTATTTATTATAGTAGTTCCTATAACTGGTGAAGAGGAAACTATCCCAACGTCCTCCTGCGTTGCCTCCAGGTCAACCTCTTAGATCTAGCCTGGGCTCTCATCGATAACTGTTGAGAAAGATGAAAAGATTAGTTAATCAACTTATTAAATGCCTGGGATAATGCTATATCCCAACCATCTTCAAGGGATAGATAAAGATTAGAGTTCATACCTGAAATGGATTTGATAGTCCCCTGATCCAGATTGACCAGGTACTCCTTTGGAATTATAATGTTACCTTGATGGAAGTTCTTCTCGAGCCAGTCCTTAAAGAAAAAATAGTCTTCGATTTTATGGCCCAACATGCAGTGGTAAGCGCAAAAATTAGGGTCATCCCCCCTATTTGCTTCTTTCAGCTTCTTGGTCTCTGGCAATCGAAAGTCTGGCTTCTTTTGAATACTCTTAAAAATTTTCCTTACTGATTCTCTTTTAAAGGGATAAGGACAAGCCAATCTCTCTTTAATAGACATCGGAGAAGATCCTCTAGTGGGTTGAGAAGTTACCTGAAATGATTGAGATTTATGAATTTTTTTATCTTGAGGATTGCTTGATTGAGTATTAAGTGGTTTCTTTTCTTTGTCAGCCACTGAACCATTGTTGTTCTCTTTTCAAAGGACTTTAATGGTTTGCTAGCTTTCTTATCTTTAGTAGAATCCTTCAGGATTGGCATTTTATAAGTCTCTTTCTGTAGATTACTAGCTTTGTTAAGAAGTTTTTCAAAGGTTTTGATTGTAAACCCCTTTAGCAGAAAAGCAATAAGC
This sequence comes from Dendrobium nobile, assembly GCA_022539455.1. Lineage (NCBI taxonomy): Eukaryota > Viridiplantae > Streptophyta > Magnoliopsida > Asparagales > Orchidaceae > Dendrobium > Dendrobium nobile. The sequence goes on along the minus strand of CM039734.1, from coordinate 42,558,994 downwards.
CCGTGAATATTTTTTAGAAGAATGTCTACTACATGTTGTTCTTGCAATTGGGGTTCATATTTCATCGAGAGGTTTTGCCATCTCAAGACATAGTCAACAAAAGACTCGCCCATTTTTTGCTTTTTGATGATAAGATTGCCAACAGTTACACGTTGTTGAGCTCTTGAGAATCTTTTTAAGAAGAGACCCTTGAGTTCTATGAAATTTTTTACTAAACTATTTAGCAAATCTGTGTACCACTCAAAAGTAATACTAGACAGACTACTCACAAACTGGAGAAAGTGTAGAGCATCCGACCCTGCTACATTGCAACAGCTTGCTCGGAAATGGGCTAGATGCTGCCTTGGATTTTCTAAGTCACTAAAAACTTTGAAAGAAGGTGGCATGAAGCCCTTTGGATAAGGAACCAAATCATATTCCTCGGGATATGGTCTACCTTTTGGAATAGATACAGTTTCTTGAGATTGAGCTAGGGCCTCCCTTACCTGGGTTTCAATCATTTGATAGATATATTTGTCTCTGGAGACACTAGAGAATTAAACTCTGGAAGCTTGGGGTTCGAATCTGGCCTCCTACTATGCTCGCCCATTATGTGTATTATAGGCTGCAACTGCTCGGCCCATCTGTTCTTATTGTGACTGGATGAGCTGATTCTGTATTTGCTCAACTCTTATCATCATCTCCTCAACTTTTCTCTCAAGACTCTTGATATATTCATCCTTTTCCCTCAGTCTAACAGAACTGTCTGAATCTAAGTCGACTAGTGTTTATTCTTCCTCTTTACCAGACCAGTGTTTAGAAGGCTCAACATCCTTAGTTGATGCTCAAGTTTCAACCATATCAATATCTACTACTAGATCTTCCTCAATCAACAAATCATCATCATTTGGATTAAAAGCTTTGATAACTTTCATCTTAAGAATGTCTTTGATTTCTTGTACAACCTCATCAACTGGTCTCCCATCAATTACCTCAGCGTTGATTGGTAATTACCCTTTATAATCCATTATTTGATCAAACTCTTCTACATCTAGTTTAGCGAAGATGTCTTGAACTTTAATATCTTCTTCAGTGAGTTCTTCTACGACTATTTGATCTAACATTTCTTCATCATGATCTTGAATTATCCCCTCCCCTCAGACTATCCAAAGGTCGATAGTCGCAAGGGTGACATCCTCAATAGGGTGAGGGATATCTGTCTTAATTGGTGATAGAGGAGCTTGAACAACGGGAGCTCCAACATCAATAAGAACAGAATCCTTACATCACTTAACTGGGAGTCGGGGGACCTCAACTGATGACTAAATTGGAGGTTCTCTGATTTGAATTCCAATAGATATGCTAAACTTCTTTCACACATATGACTCATCTGGTGACATGGGCTTCTTGCCCTTGACATCAACTGGTTTTATCTCCTTAATAACTTCTTTAGATCTAGCGATCACAACGGCCAGCTTGGACAATTTTAAAGGTGGGATCTGAGGTCTACTGCTAAGAGGGTGACTCTGGATAGATCTAGTTAACACTATCTCCTCTGTCTTTGTAGACGGGAGGCGAGGCACCCAATGATATCCATCTATTAGAACTAAAGTCACATGTTGCTTAACAAACTTCTTATTTCTCCTCAATGGCTGAGGGTTCAAGTTCTTTGCTTCAGACTTTTCTTCTTTCAACACCTCCTTCTCAAGCTTATGTGAGATCACCCCCTTCAAGTGTCTCACATATTATTCCTTAGTCTGACTTGTCTAAGCAGCACAGGTATGGATGATGTTACTCAACATTCTAGTCCTCAAAGTATGCTTTTCCTTCAGAGTTCTCTTAACGGAGTAATTCACTGGGCTAGGCGGAGTGCTAGCTATCCTAGTAACTCTCTCTTCCCCCTCAGCAGCTGCAAGGGGGTAAAAATGACTCCCTTTCAGGAGTGGAGAAGAGGCAGGGATTGGTAGCTCCTCAGCAGCCTCAAGTTTGACTTTCATTAAGGCCTTCAGCTTGGCCATCTTTTTCGACTTGGTGATTTTCTTTCTCACCCTCCTAAGATTGTTCTTCTTAGCATTCTTACTACTAAAGAGGGTCTCAGAACTCAAGGACCCTTTTTCAGACACTATCTTGCCTTCAGCGACAACTTTTGGTTTCTTCTCTTCCTCGAAGAATCCTTTAGGTGTGGAAGTGAGATCTAGTGCTGACCAGAGGTTAGGAGGGGCATCATTTCCCGCTCTTACAGCTAACTAAACCACCGGGGCATTCTTCTCTCCCTCAACAGCGAGGTCTACCAAAGTTTCCTCGTTCATTACCAGTCTCTGAGATTTAAACCCCACTCCAAATTGAATCACATTTTTATAAATTAGTTCTTCTATCATTAAGTAACGGTCCATTGAGAACAACAATTTTCCAGTCATTTCTAATGAATTGATTATCTGAGATTTGAAATGAGAAGGTTTGAATTAGAAGCTTCAATTTGAATTTGAAAGTAAATTTATATTTTATCACATATAAATGATTACAGGAGCTATAATCCGGTATACAATGATAAGATATAGAGATTAACTTTAATTTAAAGAAAGCTTGAATTTTTATTATATATGTTCAACCACAAGAGGATATTGTAGAAAAACATATAACAATGATAATCTATATTTGATTTGAACAGATTCAAAAAGGTTGAATAATTTTCTTTTGATTTTGGAACCCAGATTAATTAGATTTGCCTTTAACGTGATGGTTTGCAAGATCAAAGGAGAATTGAGGAAGTTTGGCTCGACTCTCTTGCCCTACTGATTAACTTAGAGGTAAGATGTCAAAGACCAAATGGATTTTGAAACAAAACTTAAATTTATGCTGCATGCGTTCAACTACAACAAAGTGTTGTAGAAGACACATGGCAACAACCATTGAAGTTGATTGGAAAGACCCTCCCTCACTTTTTGAAACAAAATATCGAGTTTTATTTTTGACATAATGGTCATCGAAAATTAAGGGAGAATCTGGAAATTCAGATTTAAATCTTTTCACAGCATTGACTTGCTTAGTGTGAAATGTCAAAATCCAAATTGGATTAAAGGTTTAAAGTTTGAAAATACGTTCGAATTTTGGAGATTGGACTAATTTCTGACTTGAATGTTCTACCCTATCGACCGACTCTGAGTAGAATGTTAGAACTGAAATTTTGAATGTGAGTTTGTATTGTATGTGTTAGAGTACATCAGAATGATATAAGAAATACATAGAAATGATGATTAGAAGATGTTTTCAAGAAAGGTTTTGAAAATTTAAAAATCCGGCAGCATCTCCTCTCATTTTTGGAACTCAATGTGTTGAATTTTTATTCAACGAAAAGGTTCACAAAAGTTTAGGAATGATTATAAAGAGAGCTTAACTCTTTCAACCTTAAGGGTGATTAGAGGATGAAATGTAAAAGGCAAGCTTTTATCAAAAAGATTTGAATGTGTGTCGTATATGCTAACTACGATGATTATCGTAGGAAAACTTATGGCAATGACGATTGACTTTAAATGACTTTCGAAGAAATATCTGAAAATTCAAAAATCTTGCAGCATTTCCCCTTATTTTTGGAACTCAATGTGTTGAATTTTCATTCAACAAAAAGGTTCACAATAATTAGGGAAAATTTTAAAAGCTGACTCGATTCTTTCATTCCATTTAGTGGCTTAGGAATGAAATGTCAAAGTTTGACTTTACCAGAAGAATCAAATTTTTTAATTGAATTTGGAAATGAATTTTACATTTAATCACATATATTGAATTATAGGTATTATAATCTAATATGTGGTGATACGATGTAAAAGTCACCTAGAATTTAAAAAAGGTTTAAATTTTGCTAAGGAGTTTGAAAATTTTGGTTTTAAACATGAAGGACCTTCTATAAGTTATATAACTTAACATACTATTGATTGATCTAAGCCATGCAAGTTTCTAATATATATAGAAGGATTTGAAAAGGATTTGGCTTGACTCTTTCGCTCTACCAATGAACTTGGAGGCAAAATGTCAAAGTCTGACTTGAAAGAGGTTTCCTACACTCACCTCTCTTATAAACGGGTTTTAACAGATGTTGGCTACACTCAACCAAGAGAGAAATGGGTAGAGGAACCAACAAAAAGAAAGGTAGTCAAAACTACCAATGCAATAAAATTTGTACCGCTATTAAAGATGGAAAGTGAGATTTATCCCCAGCGGAGTCGCCATTTTTTGGTTTGTTTGAAAAATAGTGTAGTTTGAAAAGTTTAATTTTGTTTAGAAAAGTTAAATTTCTAAAATTATAGTTTTAAAATTGAACATGACATTATAAATAGCATATCACCTCGGGAGGCGAATATACCATTCTCTAATGGGTTCAAATTTCAGAACGTTGAATTTTTTATCCTGATTATCATAATCAAACTCAGGAAAAAATCATATTTGACCTCGAAGGATCAAAATGGAATTTAATCGAGTGTTTAACCTATATTAATCTGGATAAAAGGATCATTAATTTTATAATCAAGATCATAATAATATAACAACATATCTTTCCAAAGAAAGAAGATATCGCTTATTATTAATCATTTAAAAATGATGATAATAATCATCATATTTAATTTTCACAATGATAATTAATTAAAGTTTTGAAAATGTGATTTTGAAAATTAGATTTGGATTTCTAAATATCCTACGAGTGCAAGCCCTCGTAGTTAATTACATCGTAAGAAATCAAAATTTCCTACGAATACTCTCGATTAAAATAGCGGTAAAAATTTCATTTAAGATATCCAAAGATTGATATCAAAGAAGGTAAAGGTTGAAAATTTCAAGTGGTATTGGTTCAAGATTGAGCACTTATTTCTAGAGTCAAAGGAAGAAGGGTAAGAGGTGTTTTGTGATTTTGAATTACTTCAGAAATACCTCAACCTATTCTAAGTGTTTGACTTGAATTTGATTGAAAGAGATTTTAAGTTAAATTATTAATTTATTAGAAAGTTGGGACAAGATTCCCAGAGATTGAGTTCTTATGGCCCAAGCCAGCCTCATAACCTAAGTCTAAATTGGGTATTGAAAGCCAATGACCCGAACCTAGCTAATGTAGTGTAAATCTAAACTTACCCCAGCTTGGATTGGAGAGCCATCTAAACCATATAGGTGCTTTAAAATCACGTGTCCAGTCATTTATATAAGAGTGGTAGGGACGTTAATTAGATTAAGTTTGAGAAGAGCAGGGCCAACATCTAGAGCGGATCCTAATTGGCCCCTTTGACTTATGTTAGATGTCTAAGAAAATGTAATTAAATATTAAACTCTTTTAAATTTGTTACTAATGCGATCCATACTAATTGACTCGATTGAATGCATGAATCAAAATGAACTAGTTTAAAAATTTGGCTTAAAAATAGGTTTTTTATAATCTCTCAAATATATTAAAGATTTAATATATAATTTTAAAGAAAATTTCAAAATCTAAGTATTTATATATATATAAACCTATATATATAAGGTTATAAATTTTGAAATAAGATAATTTAAAATATCATTAAAATAAAATTTTTAAGACTTGAGATATCCACTAATTTTTTTAAGTGATTTAAAAAATAATTTTTTTAAACTTTAAAATAATTAATATAATATTTAATATAATATTAATTAAATATTAAGATATTCAAATCATTCAAATTAGTCAAAAATAAATTAAGTTTTAATTTCAAAAATAGTTTTAAATAAAATTCTCAAATTTCCTGAAAGTTTGATATATTATTTATATTTTTATGAATTAATTTGAATTTTTTTTAAATTTTTAAAGTTTGGAGTTAATTAAAGTATTTAAATTAATATGAAAATTTTTAATAATTAAAATAATTTTAAATTAACTTAAATAAAGTCTTATATATTTTTGAAATTTTAAATTAATATTAATTATTTGATTTGAACTTTTAAAGTTATTTGAATTAAATTTCAATTAAATATTAATTAATATTTAAATATTTAAAATATAAATATATATCCTAAATTAATCTAATTTCACTTTAAAGTATTAAGAAAATTTAATTAATATTATTTTCAAAATAAATACTTTAATAATATTACTGGAAATTTTAAACATTTTAATATTTAAAATAGAATATTTGAATATAAAAAAATTTAATTATATTTAAATAAATACTAATTTTAAAATGCTTTATATTTAATATTTAAATAATTTAAAAAAAAGGTAATTTTTTAAATTAATATTAATTTTAAAATATAGTAATTGATTTTATAATAATTTTATTATATAATACATTTTTTTAAATTTTTTTAATATTTTTTTATATTTTATAATGATTTTTAAAACATTTTTAAGCATTTGACGGTGGCGTGGAACACATGGCATTCACTGGTTAGCGGGACCAAAACACAGCGACAACGTGATCCACGCGGCAGGCCTCAATTGGCCCAAAGCGATCGCAGAACAATGATTGCACGACATTGTAATGATTGCACCGTCGACAATCATTAGTTAATTAATACCATAGACTGCGGTATTACTTAACCACATCAGCGCTTAATTTTGACCGTCTGATCTCCGATCCTGCGTGCGAATTCAGATCACGTTAGACAGAGATCCAAATCACCAGATCACTATGAGCGGTCAGACGGACCGTCGAAATGCAAGATCAGAGCCGTTGATCGTGTGATCAATGGCTCATAAAATGTACGCCTGCCACGAACCATCGAGAAGCCCTAAAACTTATTTTTTGACCCGTTCTCATAAACCAGTCGATCAAATGGAATGAAATTTTAAACTTATGTAACATACATGAACAAAACTAATGGGGAATGAAATCCACGGTGTAAAAGTACCTAATGAAAATCTATTTGATCATAAGTGTTCTAGCCTAGGGTTTCATTTTTACCTTGATTTAATGGATGGTTTGAATCGTTTATGGATTTGTTGCACTTGTAGACTATCTGCACTCTAATTTGTAGAAGGAACCATGGATTGATAATGACTGGATTGAGGGCCCTGACCTTGGGATAGATTTGAGTTTAGGTTCGCCTGAAGATCATTGCCGGCAAGGTTTTACCGATGGAGTTTGGTCTGGAATGGATATGGGAGAGGTTTTGAGCTCTAAAGGACTAGGGGATAAGTCTGGGAGACTTGGAAAGAGAGAGAGTATAAGGGTTTGAATGAGACTCATTTTGAGTCTTTTGCTCTATTTAATCCACTCCAGATTGAATGGAGGGCTAGGATTCATTTGGTTGGACTCCAGATGGTTGCCACCTGTCCATGGAGTTGGTAGGAGCAGGGGGAATCAAGGACAATGGTACATCCTACATGGAAAGCTTCCTTTATCCTTTTAGGGTATGTGGAATTAATCTAAATCATTGGATGTTTATTTAAGGGCTAGAGTGGGCCCTAGGAATGTTCTAGAGTTTGTTAAGACAGCTGGACTGGTTTAGATTAGAGGGGATTAGGTTTAAGAGGTCATTTAACTAAGTTTGACCACTTTAGACCATTATTTTGACTGTTTGACTGGTTTACCTGCCATGTGGCAGCTGAGGTGGCACCTATATGGCTTTAGAGAACATGTATGATGCCTTGGATTTAATATTTAAAGGGAGGGATCAAAGTTTGATGGAGGTTTATGTTAGGAAAGTTGCTATTTGCATGTTTTACATTCTTGCAACTTGTATAGTTTTGATGATTCAAAATATTATTATTTTATGTGTTGTTATCTCCTAATATTTTTTAGAATATTTGTTTTTGCTCTTGTGTGGACTAACATTTCAGGGCAATCGAACTCCAGACAAACGAAGACCTCAAAATCAATTCATCATGAAATACTCTATGATTTGAAGCTTGTACTTTTCTTTGAAATTAACTTGAAAGGGAGTGATTGTAAATTGAGTGAATTAAAACACACACACTAAAGGAGATCTTGAAAAAGTTTTTGTGCTGATCATACGGGACGAACATTGTTCGTACGGGACGATCAGATCAGTTATCTCCTTATAAGAGCAATGGAACGGACAGGAACTGAACTGGAAAATTTTTCTAAGTCATGATCGTCCAGACGAAATCATTTTTGTCTCAGGATGAGTTTCTCTCTGTAAAAATTTCATCCAGACGAAGTCATGTTCGTACAGGACGATGGGAACCGACTATGGAAGTTTCTGGCAAAGTTTTGCAGTTTTCGGAACCAACTTTTGATATAACTGTTCGTACCGGACAAAATTTTTTCGTACGGGACGAACCTATTTCGTCTAGGATGAAATTGGTTCGTACAGATGCACAAATGGTTCGTACGGGACAGTTTTTTTCACAGTTCGTCCGTACTAACTCAATTTCGTACAGGACGATCCAGTGCGTAGAAAAACATGTTTTTAGCAGTTTTTTTGGGCGGTTTTTCATGTCCTTTCTATATAAGGAGTCCTAGAAACTATTATAAGTGCCTTTGGAGTTATTTTCTCTTGAGAGGGATCATTGAGAGTGAGAATTTGGGAGAGATTGTAAGAGTGAAGAGTGAGAGATCAAGTGAGGGTTTGTGAGGGATTCACAAGGTTACTTGAAGAAGAAGATCTCTTTGTTTCTTCCCATCTCCTTTGAAGGCTCTCAAGTGAACTTCAACAACATCGGTCCGGTTCTCTGCCGACACTTGGAGAGTGTAAAAGAACGACAAAGTGTATCTTTGACAGCCATTGTGTCTTCATTCTTTGGGAGAAAACTAGAAGAGAGAACTTGAAAGGGAGAGAGGAAAGGGTGGAGTTTAAGAGGGAGAAAATCCTTGGAGGGGATTTCAAGGGAGTGTGGAGGGGATATTCAGACGGTTGCTCCAGCGAACTTGCACTTCAGTACCATCGGATTCAAGGGTCATCTTAAGGGAAGTTTTTGGCGAGAAGAAGATCTCTTTGGTGTCAAAGAACCCAGCTACTCCGCCGCACCGGGGAAGGTGAAAGTGATTTTATACAGGCTTCTCCGCCTTGCTGTGGGGGCAAAAGGAGAGTCTCTTTGTGGTATTATTGCAATACTCGGAGGGTGCCTCCGGGGAGTGGACGTAGGTCAAGGTTTGACCGAACCACTATAAATCTGGTGTGTTCATTCTTATTTTTCTTTCGCATTTAATTTCATTGCAAGTTGTTTACTCTGGTTGAAAAGTTTATTTTTTAAACTTTAAATTTAACTTGCATTAATAATTAAAAAGGTTTTCTAAAAATCCAAGAGTAGAAGTATAATTTTTAAATTACCAATTCACCCCCCCTCTTGGTTAGCCTTGGGATAATTAATTAGGCTTAACATCCTAATTCATATTGAAAGAGTTCCAAGAAGTGGTATCAGAGCTTTGTTTCAAAATCATAAGTTTAGACTACTTTTTGAAAAATGAGTATGGCTAATTTTAAAAACCGTAAAACGTTAGAAGGATATTCGATTGTTAGACCACCATTATTTGAAAATATTTCTTTTAATTTTTAGAAAATTCGAATGTTTACTTTCTTGCAATAAATAGATTATTGAATGTGGCATATGATTCAAAATGGTTACTCTGTACCATCACGTATTATAGATGGAATCAAAACTGATACCCCTTTTTCTGAATGGAGTAGAGTAGAACAAATTTATGCTGAATTAAATGCTAAATGTATGAATTGTTTGTTCTGTGCTTTAAATTCGAAAGATTATATGAGAATCTCTACATGTACTACTGGCAAAGAAATTTGGGACAGTTTATGCATTACATATGAAGGTACAAGTGAAGTCAAGCAATCTAAGTTAAATTTTTGGATGCATGACTATAAACTCTTTAGCATGAAACCTTATGAGACGATCTTAGACATGTATACTAGGTTTATTCAAATTATAACATCATTGCATGCTTTAGGTAAAGAAATTTCAAACTTTGAAATAGTCAATAAAATTCTACGTTGTTTACTTGAAAAGTTTGATGTCAAAGTTGTTGCTATTTGCGAATCAAAAAATTTGAATGAATATTCTATTGATAATTTGATTGGCTCACTCATTGCCTACGAGCAATATTTGGGTCAAAGACTTTTTGATGCATGTGAAAAAATAATGCTAAAAGCGGAAGACATGGAGAAAAGTTGCTTAGTTGGTGAGGAAAGCGATGACTTAACGAGCAAATTGAAAAGTCCACTAAAGCACAAGCATAAGCATCAACAAAAGTGGAATAAAGGTAAAAATGATAAAAATATTCAGATTTCTTCAAATATTATTTGCTTTGGATGTAGGAAATCTGGACATCTGAAAAGTAAGTGCTCTAATTTGAGAACTCTTCCTGCTAAAGAAAAGGGCAAAGCTAAGCAAATTATAAAATGGAAAAATAATGAAAAGCAAAAAATCTCCTGGGCAGATCTAGCTTCTGAATCGTCAGACCATGAGCAAAATCATGTTTAAACCCTTTGTTTATATGTTTTTGTGTGCATGTTTTTTATTAGTTGTGTTTTTATTTTTGTTTGTTTTATGTGTTTTTCTACCTTTATTTTTTAGTGTTTTTGTATGATTTTGAAATGTCTTCACATCTGATTCCCTATTTTAGATCGATCATGCAAATTTTTTCTAAGTATTCTATTCATACTGGATGAAAATATTTTGTATTGTATGATTTCTGTAGCAAATTGATAGTTGGTTTTGACTGATTGCGTATTGTTTACTTTTTCCAATACATATCGTACTGTACGATCTCCTGATCATCCTAGATGATTTGTATTACTTCTTCTGTACGCATATAAATGGCTATACGGGTAAAATGTTGAGAATGAATCTTTTTGTGAGACATTTGAAATGTGATTTGAAGATTTTTATAGTTTATGTACTTGTATTGCTTTAGATTTTTTGAATGTTTAAGTGTTTTTATTCTGTGTTTGAAATGTTCATTAGCCTATATGAAAAACTCTTAAATTTTTGATCTTACAAGTGCTATACTTTGAACTGCAACATAAAATTGAATTCATTAGAAAATCAAATTTTTTAAATTTAAGTTGTGTTTATAACTTGATATTATTAAGATTATCAATTTCATGTTTCTTATTTAGACTATATTAATTTTAATATTGTTATTGCAATTGTGATGTTTTCTTATTTTGTATTTCACTTTGTTACGGATCTATGGTTTATGATTTTGATGATAGCAAACATTCCTTTTTTTCTCTACGATTACCTTATGTGCTAACGTTTCAGGTCCACACGATCAGACAGCAATCTGGAACCAGCTCAAGATTGGGTAGACTAGACCTGTGTCAGTTTGTAATCTTTTTCCTTTCTTGAGACTATTGTATTTAGTGTGGCATTTGATGACTTGTATCTTGGAAGATTTTTTAATGTGCCCTAAAAGGTTTCTATTTTTGGTAACATCGTCCGGGACAATATTTATATCGTCCTGGACGATCTGACAAAAGTAGAAATCCTAATTAGGGCATCCTCTTTAAAGCAGCCGTCTTTATGCAAAACATATCATCCTGGACGATTTTATATCGGCCGGGACGATCTGCTCAATTCAGCAAGAATCTGCCGCCATATCTACTTAGGAAATACTTATTTTTGGACATCGTCCCGGTGGATCGTCCTGGACTATAAATATCGTCCCGGCCGATCCAGAGCAATTTTTCCAAAATTTCTCAGGCAGTTTTGGAAAGCAATCAATGGGGATTTCGTCCAGGCCGATCGCAAGATCAGCTGGGACGATTAGACATCGTCCAGCTTCATTTCAGGGCGATATTCAGGACGATTTTCCTCATATTTGTGCTAATCGGCCAAGACGATTTGGATATCGGCCAGGACGATAATGGCGGCAACTTGCATTAATGAGCTCGTTTTGAGAGCCTCTATTTAAGCTATGACAAGGCACTTTGTAAGTGTCTTTGGCAGCCATTGTAGCTTCGTTCTTGTGGGGGAAACTTGAAGAGAGAGCTTGAAAGGGAGAGAGGAAAGGGTGGAGTTTGAGAGGGAGAAGATCCTGTGAGGGGGAGGAACTCAAGGGAGTGTGGTGGGGGATCCACACGGTTGCTCCGGCGAACTCGCACCTTAGTACCATCAGATTCAAGGCTTGTCTCGAGGTAAGTTCACCAAAGAAGAAGTCTCTTTGGTGTCAAAGGACCCGGCGACTCCGCCGCACCGAGGGAGGTGGAAGTGATTTTGTAAGGGCTTCTCCGCCTAGCCGTGGGGGCTAAAGGAGAGACACTAGTTTAGTGCAATACTTGGGGGGTGCCTCCAAAGAGTGGACGTAGGTCGACGTTTGACAGAACCACTATAAATCCGGTGTGTTCTTTCTTTTTACTGCTTCCGCATTTTAATTTCCGCACTTTGATTGTGGTGATTTGGATTGTGTTTTGGTTTTAAAGTTTTCCAATTCACCTCTCTCTTTAATTAGCTTGGGATTAAGTTCAAGAGGGCCTAACGTCCCTAACGAACTTTCAAGTGGTATCAGAGCGGTTTTCATAAAATAAGTTTTTAAAAGCTTTTGAATTTTGATCCATGGCTAATTTTTCAAATCGTAATGTTGCAGAAGGATATTCAATCATCAGACCTCCTTTATTTAAAAATATGTCATTTGATTTTTGGAAAACTCGCATGTCTATTTTCTTGCAATCGATTGATTTTCGCATGTGGCATATGATTTTAACTGGTTATTCATCACCGTCACGAATTGTTAATGGAGTTAAAATTGATATTCCTTTTAATCAGTGGAGTATGGAAGAATAAGTAAATGCTCAATTGAATGCAAAGTCTTTAAATTACTTTTTCTGTGCTTTAAATTCTGATGATTTTATGTTAGTATCCACGTGCACTACCGGTAAGGAAGTTTGGGATAAATTGCACAACATATACGAAGGCACTATTGAAATCAAGCAATCCAAGTTGAATTTGTTAATGCATGATTTTGAATTATTTTCCATGAAACCTTTTGAAACGATCTTAGACATGTATACCAGATTTATTCAAATTGTAAACTCATTACATGCTTTAGGAAAAGATTTTTCAAATTTTGAAAAAGTCAACAAAATTCTTCGATGTCTACTGGATAAATTTGATTCTAAAGTTATTGCAATTTGTGAATCTAAAGATTTGAATGATTATTCTATTGATAATTTGATTGGCTCACTCATTGCCTACGAGCAAGGTTTGGGTCAAAGACTTTTGGATGCAGGTGAAACGATCGTTCTAAAAGCTGAAGATATGGAAAGGGGAAGCTTAGTTGGTGACGATAGCAATGTCTTGTCAAGCAAATCACAAAGCTCACCAAAGCATAAGCAAAAGTGGAAAAAAGGTAAAAATAGTAATGATGTTAATATTTCCTCTGACATTATTTGTTTTCGATGTAGGAAACTTGGACATATGAAAAATGAGTGCCCTAATTTAAGAATTCTTCCTACAAAAGAAAAGAGCAAGGCAAAACAAACTTTGACCTGGGGAAATAATGAAAGGCAAAAAATCTCATGGGCAGATCTGGTCTCTGAAGCATCGGACCAGGAGAGAGATAATGGTTAAGAGCCTTTCGTGATTTTTGTGTTGTGTTTTTGTGTTTTTCCTTTTTTTGTGTTTTTTAGTTTTGTTTAATTTTTTTTTGAAATTTTTTTCTTCTTTCGTTGAAGTTTTTTTTCTGATCAACACACACACTCACTTTTCTAAAAATGAAAAATCTACTTCCTGTTTTTCTTGAAATCTTTGTAAGTTGTGTTTGACTTCTCTAAAACAGTCAAAGGAAGGAAACTTGTATTTTTGTTTCTCTTTCTCTCTTCTTAAAGAGGTTATTTTACTTTTGATTCAAAATTTTCATCATATTTTAAATTGGATTTTGAAACTATTTTTTTTATCTCCCTACATTTTTTCTATCGCATAGAAATCTTTTGCAAGATTGTTGAATCCACCTTAAAATTTTCTTAATCAAGTTGTTCGTGTTGTCAATAATTTAGGTTTACTTTCGTTTTGAAAATATAAGAAAGAAAGCATACTTTTTGAAAATAAAAAAAAAGTGGCCAATGATGCCAAACCAAAAGATGCGCAATGACGTCAAATTGAAAAAAAATAATAATACACAAAGTGTATTAAAATCAAAAGATGCTCAAAGAGCCATTCAAGTGATAAAGGGCATAAAATGAGCCCACAAAAAAAAATATGCTTATTTTTTTCTTATACTACTAAAAACTTAAGAAAATCCTTGATATGTTCGAAACTTGTGCTTGAAAATCTTGGTTCCTGATACAACAATTCGTGCATTGATCTTCTATTAGATATGTTTTATGAAAGGAGTTTTGAAAAATTGATGTTTCTTTTTCCCATTTATTCCTTGATTTGGATATTGGATTAAAAAGTTTTTGAGCCTTTAAAAGAATGAGTTTGGATTATCAAATTATGAATTTCTAACATTTTTCTGGGCTATGCGTTGTCAATCCAATTCTACTAAGTTTTTGATTAAAACTAAGAGGTAACTTTCTCATTTTAAGAATATTTATTTTTTTCACTAGATCAGAACACGTTTTTTGTCTTTTGTTTTATTTTTTTATTTGTGCCTCCTCTCTTTTTGATAATGTCAAAGGGGGAGAACGTATTGTTGAATTTTTGTACTGTTATCGTGTTTGTATCTTGTTTTCAAAAAATTAAAAACAACAAAAATATTTTTATCTCCCCTATTTTTTAAAAGGTTGTTAGTAAGGGGGAGATTAGGAGAAAATAGTCTTTTTTGAAAATTCAAATTAAAATGTTTTGCCATCATAAAAAAAGGGGAGATTGTTAAGGATCTATGGTTTATGATTTTGATGATAGCAAACATTCCTTTTTTCTCTACGATTACCTTATGTGCTAATGTTTCAGGTCCACACGATCAGACAGCAATCTGGAACCAGCTCAAGATTGGGTAGACTAGGCCTGTGTCAGTTTGTAATCTTTTTCCTTTCTTGAGTTTATTGTATTTGATGTGGCATTTGATGACTTGTATCTTGGAAGATTTTCTATTGTGCCCTAAAAGGTTTCTATTTTTGGTAACATCGTCCGGGACGATACTTATATCGTCCTGGACGATCTGACAAAAGTAGAAATCCTAATTAGGGCATCCTCTTTAAAGCAGCCGTCTTTATGCAAAACATATCGTCCTGGACGATCTGCTCAATTCAGCAAGAATCTGCCGCCATATCTACTTAGGAAATACTTATTTTTGGACATCGTCCCGGTGGATCGTCCTGGACTATAAATATCGTCCCGGTCGATCCAGAGCAATTTTTCCAAAATTTCTCAGGCAGTTTTGGAAAGCAATCAATGGGGATTTCGTCCAGGCCGATCGCAAGATCGGCCGGGACGATTAGACATCGTCCAGCTTCATTTCAGGGCGATATTCAGGACGATTTTCCTCATATTTGTGCTAATCGGCCAGGACGATTTGGATATCGGCCAGGACGATAATGACGGCAACTTGCATTAATGAGCTCGTTTTGAGAGCCTCTATTTAAGCTATGGCAAGGCACTTTGTAAGTGTCTTTGGCAGCCATTGTAGCTTCGTTCTTGTGGGGGAAACTTGAAGAGAGAGCTTGAAAGGGAGAGAGGAAATGGTGGAGTTTGAGAGGGAGAAGATCCTGTGAGGGAGAGGAACTCAAGGGAGTGTGGTGGGGGATCCACACGGTTGCTCCGGCGAACTCGCACCTTAGTACCATCAGATTCAAGGCATGTCTCGAGGTAAGTTCACCAAAGAAGAAGTCTCTTTGGTGTCAAAGGACCCGGCGACTCCGCCGCACCGAGGGAGGTGGAAGTGATTTTGTAAGGGCTTCTCCGCCTAGCCGTGGGGGCTAAAGGAGAGACACTAGTTTAGTGCAATACTTGGGGGGTGCCTCCAAGGAGTGGACGTAGGTCGACGTTTGACCAAACCACTATAAATCCGGTGTGTTCTTTCTTTTTACTGCTTCCGCATTTTAATTTCCGCACTTTGATTGTGGTGATTTGGATTGTGTTTTGGTTTTAAAGTTTTCCAATTCACCTCTCTCTTTAATTAGCTTGGGATTAAGTTCAAGAGGGCCTAACGTCCCTAACGAACTTTCACACTTATCAATTAATATTTATGCACTTAGAAAGATTTGAAATTTTAGATTATTGATTTTGAAAAGAATATAATTACTCTTAAAAATTGTACAAATCTATAAAAATCAAAAGAAATGCGCAAAGATTCGCAATGTCAAAAAGAGGCACAAAATAAGCCCAACAAGTGAAAAGATGCACAAAAATGTGCCACAAAATTGAAAAAGATGCGCAAAGCGCCACATGTGGTAGTTAGTTCTTTCCAAACTCTTTTAATATCTTAATTCAAATTGATCTTATGTACATTTATATTACATATTGAAATTTGAAATATAAAATTTTTATATTATCATTTTTACAATGATTTTCTCTATCCTAAATGTCTAAATATACTCATGTGTTGATTAATTCTTTTTAGTTTCTATGTTATATCTCTTCTTAAATTCTATTAATTTTATGATTTAGCTAATATTTTTATTTTATTTGCATACCTTATGTCAATCACATTAAAGGTTAAATTTTTAAATGATTTTCATATGTCTGCTTACATTTCTAGTTTTTTTCTTCTTCACTTTTTGATGTTGTCAAAAAGGGGGAGAAATTGTTTGTTGTGTCTTGTGTATTGGTATCATTGTGTGTTTGTTTTGTTTAGTGTATGTGTGTTTCTTTTGTTTTGTTTTATTTTGTATTTCTAAAAATTTTGAAAATAAAAATAATTTTAATGCCTCCTTATTTTCATATGTTCATTAATTCAGGGGGAGTTTAGGAGATTCTTAGAATTTGAAATTATACAAACAATAATTATTTTGCCATCATCAAAAAGGGGGAGATTGTTAGGAAAGTTGCTATTTGCATGTTTTACATTCTTGCAACTTGTATAGTTTTGATGATTCAAAATATTATTGTTTTATGTGTTGTTATCTCCTAACATGTTTTAGAATATTTGTTTTTGCTCTTGTGTGGACTAACATTTCAGGACAATTGAACTCCGGACAAACGAAGACTTCAAAATCAATTCATCATGAAATACTCTATGATTTGAAGCTTGTACTTTTCTTTGAAATTAACTTGAAAGGGAGTGATTGTAAATTGAGTGAATTAAAACACACACACTAAAGGAGATATTGAAAAAGTTTTTGTGCTGATCATACGGGACGAACATTGTTCGTACGGAACGATCAGATCAGTTATCTCTTTATAAGAGCAATGGAACGGATAGAACTGAACTGGAAAATTTTTCTAAGTCATGATCGTCCAGACGAAATCATTTTCGTCTCAGGACGAGTTTCTCTCAGTAAAAATTTCGTCCAGACGAAGTCATGTTCAAACAGGACTGAAAGTTCGATGGGGATGTTAAGCCCTATGAACTTAGTCCCAAACTAACCAAGAGGGGGGGTGAATTGGTATTTTAAAAACTTCGTTTTTTAAACAAAGAAATAAAGTTGCATAAACCAAATCACACAACGGAAATAATGCGGAATTTTAAACGTGCGGAAGCAAGAAAAAGAAACACAGAGATTTATAGTGGTTCGGTCGACTCGACCTACGTCCACTCCTTGGAGGCACCCTCCAAGTATTGCACTACACAAAAAGTGACTCTCCTTTAGCCTCCACGGCTAGGTGGAGAAACCCTTACAAGAACCTCCTTTTTGCCACCCCGGCAAGGCAGAGAACCTCTCTCCTTTTGCTTCCTCCTGAAGCTGGCAGAGAACCAGAACCAAAAGCACAACTCCTTACCTCTACCGACCCTTCCACGGACGAGAAACTCTAGACGAAGACGACGCAAAGAGATCCTTGAAGCAACCCTTGTGAAACCCCTCACAAGCTCCCCCTCACAAGATCCTCTCTCTCTCTTCTCTCTCTCTTTCTCTCCTCAAGGTCTTCTTAGGTCAAGGCAGCAGCCAAAGGTCTTCAAAAAACGTTGAACAAGAGCTCTTTAAATAGAAGAGCTTCAAAAGAGCTCATTAATTGCAAGTTGCCGACTTTATCGTCCAGGCCGATATGAACATCGTCCTGGCCGATCAGTACAAATTAATGAAGATCGGCCAGAGCATAGCCCTGGATGCCAGATTGGACGATTGAAAATTAGCTTGATAGTCCAGGCCGATATCACGATCGTCCTGGCTGATCAGTTCAAATCAGACAAAAATCGTCCTGACAATAGCTCTGAATATGGGCTGGCCGATATTGATCGTCCTGAAGTAACTTAAGGTTTTTGACTAGATCGTCCTGGCCGATCCTGAGATCGTCCAGGACGATATGATCGTATCAATCATCCTTAATTACTTCCTTGATTTCCTGAACAATTATGGCATAATCTGTTAATATCGTCCGGGCCGATCCGAGGATCGTCCTGGCCGATAATTTAAAGATATGCTATACCATACCTGTCTATGGCGGCTACTTCTTTCTGTTTTGAGCGTATCGTCCTGGCCGATACACGTATCGTCCAGGCCGATCGGTTAACGTTGGCTGCCTTAATCAAGAACCCTTAATTAGACTTTCTGTTTTAAGCTGATCGTCCAGGCCGATATAATATATCGTCCTGGCCGATATGAGTAAAAACAGAATTTCTAATTCTCTCAAGTGTGTGTGTGAAGGGTTACAAAGTATCAGTCTTTTTGACTATTACAAGTGGACTCAAAAGGTAAAAAGTACAGACTGACTCAACCCTAACCCTACGCATTCCTGAACTTGGCTCCTTTTTGATTGTCCGATCGTCGATTCCTGAAAAGTTAGAAGCAACAAGCTGTCCAAGAAAAGTAGTGTTTGTCAATCATCAAAACATAAGACATGAAAAAATAGATTTGCAACAATCTCCCCCTTTTTGATGATGACAAAACACATTAAAGGGATTTAATCACAACCATGAAAAAATAACCTCATAAACTTCTCCCCCTTTTGACATATCAAAAAGGAGGGTACATTAAAGCATAGTAAAAGAAATGCCCACTCTTTTTTTTTTTTTTTTTTTTTTTTTTTTTTTTTTTTTTTTTTTTTTTAGGCACATCAATGATATAGTATTCCATGTGATTGTTTTAAAAATTTGTGAGTTAATGTGTTACCAATCTCATTTAATCCATAGAATAGGAGAATATCCGTTCATGGTTTACCCTTAGCCAAAACATTGTCTTAGGGTAGAATCGTCTTTTGAAATCAATAACCTAACTCAAATAATTAATTGAATATGAGAAAAAGAATCTACCCACAACTTGGCATAAGGAAAATATCTCCATAAAACAATGAGGTAGATTTGTCACAATCGAACGATAATCGAGATCAAGCCTTTGAGAATCAAAACTTCTAAGTTCTAAAAGATATAAAAAGAGAGAATAGCTTGCTTTTGAGTGGGCTCATTTTATGCCTCTTGTCAATGTTGTGGCGCTTTGCGCATCCTTTTATAGATTTTTCAATTTTGGCGTCTTTGCGCTTCTTTTGTTGGCATCATTGGCCAAATTTTTTTATTTTTGCAAGCTAGATTCCCTTTTAGACTCTTTTAAAAAAACTTAGTTGTGAATATATCTTCTCAGATATTAGAGAATAGGAGCTCTCTCTCTAACATAGGGAAGAATTACCACAAGCAGGATTAATAATTGAAGACAAGAATAACGAGGGATCATGAGGTGACAAAAAAACTTTTAATCATTGTAAATATAAGATAGATTTGCTTAAGCAAGCTTTTAGAAAGAATCTTAGTTTCATAAGCAATCTTTTATTTTGAGATAGACTTTTGATTAGAAAAGAAAATTATGCCACTAATACTAAGTTAGGTAAAGAGACACAATCACAAGATATTCATACTATCTAGGGATTAAGTGGATGAAAACATATTAACTACAAATTGTTAAAGACAAGACAAGAGATATCATATCAGTGAAGATCTAAAACTAAGGTAAAAGAAAAAAAAGAAGACAACAAAAAGAATAAAAAAAATTTTCATGCATTTATGTCAATCACACCCAATCTGGTCCTTAAAGAGCTGAAAGTGTCGAAGGCCAGTGGTTTAGTAAAGATGTCTGCCAGTTGGTTTTCAGTTGTCACATGGTGTAACTCAATGTCTCCCTTAGTCACATGATCTCTAATAAAGTGATGCCTAATGTCAATGTGTTTAGTTCTTGAATGTTGGATAGGATTTTTAGAGATGCATATGGCACTAGTGTTGTCACAAAAAATTGAGATGGTGCTTACATGTACTCCTAGATCCAATACCTGTTGTTTCAACCAAAGAACTTGGGCCACACAACTTCCAAGAGCAATGTATTCAGCTTCAGCAGTGGACAGTGCAACAGAATTTTGCTTTCTACTAGACCAAGAGACCAAGGATTGTCCAATGAATTGACAAGTTCCAGAGGTGCTCTTTCTATCCACCTTGCATCCTGCAAAATCAGAGTCAGAAAAACCAATAATCTCAAAAGAAGTGCTATGTCTAGGGTACCAAATCCCTAATCCTTGTGTCCCCAAAAGGTATCTAAAAATCCTTTTAATAGCAGTCATGTGGGATTCCTTAGGGTCAGCTTGAAACCTAGCACAAAGACAAACACTAAACATAATGTCAGGTCGGCTTGCAGTTAAGTAAAGTAAAGATCCAATCATGCCTCTATACTTCTTTTGATCAACAGACTTACCACTTGGGTCCTTATCCAACGGAGCACTAGAAGTCATGGGAGTGTTAATTGGCTTGGCTTTGTCCATCTCATATTTCTTCAAAATGTCTCTTATGTATTTTGTTTGATTTAGAAAAGTGCCATCTTCCAATTGTTTTATGCTAAACCCCAAAAAGTAAGACAATTCTCCCATTAAACTCATTTCAAACTCTCTACTCATTGTTTTAGAAAAGTCATCACACAAATTTTTATTTGAAGATCCAAAGAGTATATCATCAACATAAATCTGAACAATGAGTAAATCATCTCCAACTTTTTTAAGAAAAAGGGTGGTGTCTACGCTCCCCTTGACAAACTCCCTCTCTAGTAAGAATGTGCTAAGCCTCTCATACCAAGCTCTAGGTGCTTGTTTTAAACCATACAAAGCCTTTTTTAATTTAAACACATGATTTGGAAATTGAGAACTCTCAAAACCTGGAGGTTGTTCTACAAACACATCTTCTTTTATCTCCCCATTTAAAAAGGCACTCTTGACATCCATTTGAAAAAGCTTAAATCCTTTATAACAAGCAAAGGCTAATAGCACTCTAATGGCTTCCAATCTAGCTACAGGGGCATGTTTGAATAGTTGCTATTTGAATGAGTTATATTTATGCAACTTATGTAGTTTTGATGATTCCAAACATTATTGTTCAAATGTATAGTTATCTCCTAACAATTTCAGAAGATTTGCACTTGCTCTTGTGTGTACTAACATTTCAGGAAAATCAGACTCCAGACTACGAAAACTTCAATTCAAATTCAACATGAGATATTATGTATAATTGATGTTTATCTTTTCTTTGAATTAACTTTGAAAGGGAGTGATTGTAATTGAGTGAATAAAATCTCACACACACACACAAATAAGGAGATCTTGAAATTCTATACTGATCGTACAGGACGATATTTATCGTACTGGACGATCTGTCAGTTATTTCCTATAGAGAGCACTTGGAACGAATAGGAACTTGCCTTGAAAAATTTTCTAAGTCCTATTCGTCCAGGACGAAATTTATCATCGTCCCAGGCGATAGGTTCTCTGCAAAATTTTCGTCCAGACGAATGTTACCATCGTACGAGGCGACCAGTCCTCTGGAAAATTTTCGTCCCGACGAAAATAAATATCGTACAGGACGATCAGCTCTCTGGAACTTTTTTCGTACAGACGAAAACAAGTTATCGTCCGCGGCGATAGGTTCTCTGGAAAATTTTCGTCCAGACGAAATAAATAATCGTCCAGGACGATCCGCTCTCTGGAAAATTTTCGTCCAGACGACCACATTTTCGTTCAAACGACAAACCGACTTAGAACAGTTTTCAGCAGTTTCTAGAACCGACCTTGTAATAACCGTTCGTACTGGACGAACCAAGTTCGTACAGGACGATCAGATGTACGAAGTCAGTTCGTACACATATACAAATTGGGTCGTTTCAGATCGTTTAAGTAAAATCGTCCAGGACGATCCAGAATCGTACAGGACGATACACTGCGTACAGAATTGAAAATTTGCAGTTTTTGGGCGGTTTCACTTGTCTTTTATATAAATAGTCCAAATTAGACTGCCACCCAATCTTTTTGTCATTTGATCTTCGTGCCTTTTGAGAGAATAGCCAAGGAGAGAGTGGAAGAGAGCATTCAAAGGAGGATTCCTACCATTGGAGCTAGAAGGCTTCACTTGGATTGCTAAGGTAAGAATCTCTACTTGTGAAATTGGATTTCTTCACTCTTTTTCTTTCTTCCTTCTAGATTCTTGTGAGAAGATCATTCAAGAAGGTCCGGTTCTCTGCCGACACTTGGAGAGTGTGAACAGCCGAAGGGTTCTCTGCCCACACTAGGAGAGTGTGAAAGGACGAAGGGTTCTCTGCCCACACTAGGAGAGTGTGAAAGGACGAAGGGTTCTCTGCCTACACTTGGAGGGTGTGAAAGGACGACGGTTCTCTGCCAACACTGGGTTTTGTGTAAAAGGACGGACGGTTCTCTGCCGCACCGGGGAGTGGTGAAAAGAGTGTGTTGTAAGGGCTTCTCCGCCTTGCTGTGGGTGCAAAAGGAGAGTCACTATTGGTATTAGTGCAATACTCAGAGGGTGCCTCTGAGGAGTGGATGTAGGTCTGGTTATAGACCGAACCACTATAAATCTGGTGTCATTTACTTTATAGCTTTTACGTTTCCGCACTTTTAAATTTCAGTTTTAACAACTCTGTGGTTGAAAAATATTTTTCTACTAACTTTAAAAAGAAAATTTTATTTCGGTTCAACTTTATTTTTAAGAGGATTTAAAATTTTAAAAACTACCAATTCACCCCCCTCTTGGTAGCCTTGGGACACTTACTTAGGCTTAACAACCTAATTACTGGACTCAACAAGTGGTATCAGAGCAGAGTTTCAAAATCATAAGTTTGAACTACTTTTTGATTAACGTAGATGGCTACATTTGGAAACCGAAACACACCTGAGGGTTACTCTATCACTAGACCTCCACTGTTTGATAATATTCCTTTTGATTTTTGGAAAACACGCATGTCTACTTTCTTACAGTCACTTGATTATCGCATGTGGATGCTAGTCCAGGAAGGTTACACAAAACCAACTAGATTAGTTGATGGAATTAGGGTAGATACACCATATGCAGATTGGACTATAGAAGAACGTGACTTAGCACAATTAAATGCGAAATGTTTAAATAGTTTCTTTTGTGCTTTAAAATCTGAAGACTACATGCGAGTTTCCACTTGTAAAAGCGGAAAAGACATATGGGATAGACTTTGTATTACTTATGAAGGGACAAATGAGGTTAAGCAATCAAGACTCAATATCTTGTTACATGACTACGAACTGTTTCGCATGAAACCTAATGAATCTATATCTGACATGTACACAAGATTCACTCAAATTGTCACCTCTTTGCATGCACTTGGTAGGGAATTAACTAATGCTGAAATGGTAAATAAGATTCTTCGTTGTTTACCTACTACATACGATGCTAAAATTACTGCAATTACAGAGTCAAAAGATCTGAACATTTATTCTATTGACAATCTTCTTGGTTCACTCATTGCTTACGAGCAAGGAGTAAGTCAAAGAAAGATTGATGCAGGTGAACCAAGAAAGGACAAGAATCTTGCATTAAATGTGGAAGAGTCAGAAAGTGAACACTCACAACCTGAGGATGAAGACGATATAGCACTGATGACTAGACAATTCAGAAGCTTTTTAAAGAGGAAGCAGAAGAGACGCCAGCAATGGAATAGAGGTAAGTATAACAAAAATGGCAGGGTTTCTAATGAATTGATTTGTTATGAATGCAGGAAACCAGGTCATATAAAAACTGATTGTCCAAAACTTAAAGCCACTCCTAGCAAGGAGAAGGTAGAGGAGAAACCAATGGTAAAAAAGGGCAAGAAGAAGTTTCAAAAGGCTTTTTGGGCGGACTCAGCTTCAGACTCATCTGAGACTGAAAACGAAGAAGAAGTCACCAACCTTTGCTTGATGGCAGATAAAGCTGAACAATCAGATCAAGAAGAGGTATGTGATTTAACATATGATGAACTGTTTGAAGTTTCTGAACACATGCATGATGCATATAGGAAAACTAAAAAGATGCATTCTAGTTTAGTTTTAGAATTGGAAGAGCTTAATAAGGAACACGAAATCCTTAGGAAAGATCATGCTTTAATTGATAGCAACCACATGAAACTACTTGATGAATATGATGACTTGAATAAAAATTTTGAAAATTTAAAATCATCCTATGCTGAACTTGAAAAAGAATTTAAGAAATTTAAGGATGAATCTGAGCACAAGACATATAGAATCAATTATACAAATCGAATCTTGGAGGATATGAATTCATTTTACAAACTTACTATAAGAGCTCTCGAGGATAATAGGAACCCCCCTAAACTTGAAGATTTTACAAATCCTAAATATTATCCTAAATTCATGAAATCCCTTAGAAGACAATCATATGAAAGAAAACATAGGAATATTTTTCCTAATGTTAAATGTAACAATTGTGGATTTTTGGGACATATATCTCACACCTGCACTTTAAAGATGAAACCTAATTTGGTGTGGAGAACTAAGATGCATAAACCTAGACATATCACACATGCATCTGATTATAAATTTCATAAAGGTGAACCCAAACTAGTTTGGGTTCCCAGGTCTAACAATTGAGAATTTTGCAGGAATACTCTCACACAAGACCTCGTGAGAGTATATGGTACCTGGACAGCGGATGTTCTAAGCACATGACTGGAGATACTGCTCAATTCATAACGCTGGAAGCCAGGAGTGGAGGCAAGGTTACACTTGGAGATAATACCACAAAGAAGGTGGTTGGATCAGGTATGATTGGAAATTTGAAAAACTTTTTCATAGATAATGTTTTATTAGTTGAAGGCTTAAAACATAATTTGCTTAGCATAAGTCAGCTATGTGATAAGGGCTATAATGTAAAATTTTTACCTACTAGCTGCATAATTAGCCTAAATGGGAAAATTGTTTTAAATGGAAAAAGGGTGAACAATGTCTACATGCTAGATTTAAATTGTATTCAATCTCCTACTGCTTTTTGTTTGAAAACTGTTTCTGATGAATCATGGCTTTGGCATAGGAGACTTTGTCATTCTAGTATGAAAAATCTTAGAAGAATTACCCAAAAGAATTTGGTTAGAGGAATACCTAAACTAGACTTTACTAAGAACCACTTATGTGATGCATGTCAATTAGGAAAACAAGTGAAGTCCTCTTTTAAATCCAATAAAGATCTTAGGACCAGTAAACCTTTAGAAATTCTTCACATGGATCTTTTTGGACCTGTAAGCACGGTTAGTCTAGGAGGAAAGGTATATGGATTTGTAATAGTAGATGATTTTTCAAGATTCACCTGGGTTAAATTTCTTTTTCATAAGAGTGAATCATTTGAGGAATTCAGAAATTTTTCAACTTGGATACAAAGAAAACTAGGATGTGAAATAATTTCTATACAAAGTGATCATGGAGGAGAATTTGAAAATGAAAGATTTGAAGATTTCTGTAAAGAAAAGGGGATTGATCACAACTTTTCTGCACCTAGAACTCCTCAACAAAATGGAGTAGTTGAAAGAAAGAACAGAACATTAATAGAAGCCGCCCGAGCAATGTTAGCAGAATACTCTCTTCCTAGATATTTTTGGGCTGAGGCGGTTAGCACTGCATGCTATGTTCTGAATAGGGTAAATGTGAGATCAAATTTGAATAAAACACCCTATGAATTGGTAAAAGGTAGAACACCAAATTTGTCTCATTTACATGTATTTGGTTGCAAGGTGTTCATACATAATAATGGAAAATCTGCCTTAGGAAAATTTGATCCAAAATCAGATGAAGGAATTTTTGTTGGATATTCAAGTGTTGGAAAATCTTATAGAGTATTCAACAAAAGAACTTTAGTCATTGAAGAAACCACACATGTTGTTTTTGATGAAAATGGAAACATAGAAGAGCCAAAAGTTGTTGAAGAAGAAATTGAAGAAAACTCCCAAAAGATTGATAGATTAAATTTGGAAGAAAATGTGGAAGAAAATATAGAAAGAGAAGACCCTTTGCCTAGAGATTTGAGATTCTCTAAAAATCACCCAAAGGAATTAATTATAGGTGAACCAAGTGAGGGTGTTAGAACTAGGCGTGGATTAAACAAGGAAGTCAATCATTCAGCCTTCATTTCAACTATTGAACCCACTAACATTGATCAAGCACTTTCAGATGAATTTTGGATATTGGCCATGCAAGAAGAGTTAAATCAATTTGTAAGAAATAAAGTTTGGGAACTAACTACAAGGCCAAAAGATCAAAGTGTTGTTGGAACCAAGTGGGTGTTCAAAAATAAAATGAATGACTCAGGAGTAGTCATTAGAAATAAGGCTAGATTAGTAGCTAAGGGGTATAATCAAATTGAAGGAATTGATTTTGAGGAAACTTTTGCCCCTGTAGCTAGACTTGAAGCAATTAGGGTTTTACTAGCCTTTGCCTGTTTTAAAGGTTTTAAATTGTTTCAAATGGATGTTAAAAGTGCCTTTTTAAATGGAGTAATTGAAGAAGATGTTTTTGTAGAACAACCTCCAGGTTTTGAAAATTCAAAATTTCCAAATCATGTTTTCAAATTAAAAAAGGCATTATATGGATTGAAACAGGCACCTAGGGCTTGGTATGAGAGGTTAAGCACCTTCCTACTTGAAAGATCTTTTGAAAAAGGAAGTGTGGATACAACTCTCTTTTTAAGAAAAATTGGAAAGGATATACTTATTGTTCAAATTTATGTGGATGACATCATCTTTGGATCTTCAAATAAACATCTTTGTGATGATTTTTCTAAAACAATGAGTAATGAATTCGAAATGAGTCTAATGGGAGATTTAAATTACTTTCTAGGATTTAGCATTAAGCAACTTGAGGAAGGTACTTTTCTTAGTCAAAACAAATATATTAAGGACATCCTCAAAAAATATGAAATGGACAATGCTAAACCTGTTAGTACACCAATGAGTTCTTCAGTTCAGTTGGATAAGGACCTTAAGGGAAAATCTGTTGATCAAAAGAAATTTAGAGGGATAATTGGATCTTTACTTTACTTGACTGCTAGCCGACCAGATATTATGTTTAGTGTTTGCCTATGTGCTAGATTTCAATCAGATCCAAAAGAATCACATTTGACAGCAGTAAAAAGGATTTTAAGATATCTACTAGGAACTCAAAACTTAGGAATTTGGTATCCTAAGTTTAGCTCTTCATTTGAAATTATTGGTTACTCAGATTCTGACTTTGCAGGCTGTAGAGTGGATAGGAAAAGCACTTCTGGAACATGTCAATTCATTGGAAATTCATTAGTTTCATGGTCTAGTAGAAAACAAAATTCAGTGGCACTATCTACTGCAGAAGCAGAATACATTGCATTAGGAAGTTGTGTGGCACAAGTACTTTGGTTAAAACAACAGTTGATTGACTTAGGATTAACTATAGGCACTATTCCAATTTATTGTGACAATACTAGTGCTATTTGTATTTCAAAAAATCCTATTCAACATTCTAGAACCAAACACATCGATATAAGGCATCATTTCATAAGGGATCACGTATCCAAAGGAGAAATTGAACTCATACATGTTTCAACTGAAAATCAACTTGCAGACATTTTTACAAAACCTTTAGCCTTTGATACCTTCAGTACTTTAAGAACAAGGCTTGGTGTTATTGATTTGAATGCTTAACTCAAATGTCTTTGCAAACATTGATACTTGTTATGTTTTGTTTTTGAAATTTTGTGAATTTTGTGTGTTTTTTTTTAATGAATTGTTTTTGGATTTATGATTTTGTTTTATGTTTTCTGTGTTTCTGATTGTTTTTGTTGATTTTGTTAATTTAAAAATTTAAAAAATCAAAATTAATTTTTGGAGGAAATCGTCCAGGACGAAATATTTTCGTACGGGACGATGTGTAAAGGAACAGTTTGCGAAAAATTAAACCGTTTTAGAGCAGTTTTTTATTGGATCGTCTGTACGATCTGTGATCGTCCAGGACGAAATTTTTTTTCTCTCAAACGTCGGGATGATTGAATGCAGCGGTTGAGTGGATAAGATAGTTTTTAATACGAACTTCGTCTGTACGAAATTTTCGTT
Organism: Dendrobium nobile; assembly: GCA_022539455.1. Taxonomy (NCBI): domain Eukaryota; kingdom Viridiplantae; phylum Streptophyta; class Magnoliopsida; order Asparagales; family Orchidaceae; genus Dendrobium; species Dendrobium nobile. Next base: position 42,530,710 of record CM039734.1, on the reverse strand, counting down.
CGTCCAGACGAACATGTGTCGTTTCATTGTAGGGGACGGTTTTCAAGAGTCATTAAAACGAAATACTTTTCGATCGTCTGTACGAAATTGTTTTCGTCTGTACGATCGGTCAAGTCAAAAAGCCTGTACGAAGGGACGCATCGTAAGTTGTGTTGAATACGAAAAGCCGTTACATTTTGAACGAATTGGATCGTCTGTACGAACATGTTTCGTCCAGACGAATTATTATGTTCGTCCAGGACGAATATTTTCGTCCAGGACGAAAGTATCGTTTTTCCTTTAAATATGAAGGCTTTTCAAACTTGAAAATCACACTTTCAAATTTCTTTTTCAATCCCCTTCAACATCAAATCAACAATGGCCTCCTCTAGCAAAAGACAAAAGGTTTTGGTCAAGAAACCAAACAGGAATGCCCCAGACAACTTTCTTTCTAAGGAAAATGAGGAATCTTTTCCTCGTTTTGCCTCCGCAAAAATCACTCCGTCTCGCATTCTTATCCCTGCAGAGTTGAAATATCGGGTAATGCACCTCTTCGCCTCAACCCAATTTCAGTTCATTCTTTCTCTCGTTTACCTCTACAACAAACAAACCTACCATTACTTCCTTGCCAACATGAGTTTCAATTCTGACCACTCTATCATTAGTTCTTTTGTTTTTAAGAAAAAAGTTGAGATCACCAAGCACGATCTTGGTGCATTTTTAAACTTAAGAACTGAGGGATATAGAGCCCACACCCTAATGTCAGAAAACTCCTTCAAATGGTTTGAAATCAATAGGGTAATTAGAGGAAATGCAATTGACAATCATGTTGCTAGAGTCTCAGGTATGACCCAAGATGCCCGAATCATCCAGCATATCCTTAGATCCTCAATTATTCCTAAAGCTGGTGATAGGATTAACATCACTCCTCTCCTTTCTTGTCTAACTTTTTTAATCATGTCAAGACATCCTATTGATGAAGCCCAACTCATCATAGATCATATCTATAGGCTTTCAGAAATAGGACATGCTGATCAGAAGAAAAAGAAAAACATTTCATTAGGGCACTTAATTACCTATATTTTGGAGAAGAAATACAATATAGTGCATCCTGATGAAGAATATGAAGAGCCAGTTTACTATAACAATACATCATTCAGACTGCTCTTCAAGGAAGAAAAAGAAAAAGGGAAAGCACATGACAGTGCTTCAGAAGAAGAAGAAAGAGAAGAAGGAGAGCATACCTCTGCACCTCAGTCAGATTATCAGAATCTGATTGAGAGATTTGATCGTTTAGAGACTCATATTGATCAAAGATTTGATCAATTTGATGCTCAACTTGTGCAGCAACAACATGACATTGGTGTTATTAGAAATGAAGTACATGATATCAATACCAATGTAATGTTGATGGCCTCCTACTTTAACCTTTTCGGTGGCATTCCTCCTCCTCCTCCAGAACAGTAGAGATGATTTTATGTGTTTTTGTAGTACTTGTGTTGTATTTTTTGTTGTGTTGTTGTGATTGTTACTCATTTTTTTGTTATGTTAATGTTTTTGTTAAATGTAGGTATTTGTCTTTTATTTTATGTTGTGTTTAGCTTTTGTGAAATGTAATCTTTTCATATAAATCAATGCATTTCACACTTGTTTCAGTATTGATTTGTTATTGAAATGTGGTTAATTTTTTATGAATTTCATTAGTATTATTTAATCTTCATAGTGCTTAAATTAGATTGTAATTGGAGATTATCTACATTAGAAAATCTAGTCTTTCAAAATTTAAAAGTTGTTTATAACTTGTTGTAATTAGAATTTTTAAATTCATGTCTATTCATTTAGACTACATAAAAGTTAAAATTATTATTGCAATTTAGATGTTTACTTATTTTGTATTTCTTTGTTCAAATAATATTTATGTACTTAGAAATATTTGAAATTTTAGATTATTGATTTTGGAAAGAATTGGTGTAAAGTACTCTTGAAAATTGTACAAAAAGTACAAAAAATCAAAAGAAATGCGCAATGGTTCGCAAATATGAAAAAGAGGCACAAAATCAGCTCAATATCAATAGATGCACAAAAATGTGCTCAAAAAGTTGAAAAAGATGCGCAAAGCGCCACATGTGGTAATTCTCTTCTTTCCAAATTCTTTCAATCTCTTAATTCAAATTGATCTTATGTTCATTTATATTCTATTGAATTTTGAAATATAGAATTTTTTCTTCATCTCTCTTGTAATGATTTTCTATATTCAAATGTCTAAATTGAATCATGTCTTTGCTAAATTCTTCTTACTTACAATGTTATATCACTTTTTAAATCTCCTGAATTTCTATGATTGACCTAATGTTTTTAGTTTAAAATTGCATACCCTATGTCAATCACCATTTAGATTAAATTTTAACAATGAATTTCATATAATTATTTACATTTCTGGTCTTTTTCTTCTTCACTTTTTGTTGCTGTCAAAAAGGGGGAGAAATTATTAGTTTGTTAGTTTGTGTATGTTTGTGTTTTATCTTTTTTTAGTGGTTCTGTTTGCAATTTTTTTTAAATAAAAAAAAAAAAAAAAAAAAAAAAAAAAATTGTTCTTTAATGCCTCCTTATTTTAATGTACTCATAAATTCAGGGGGAGTTTAGGAGATAAAAAATGTGTTTTAACTTGAAACCATACTAATAATAATTGTTTTGCCATCATCAAAAAGGGGGAGATTGTTTGAATAGTTGCTATTTGAATGAGTTATATTTATGCAACTTATGTAGTTTTGATGATTCCAAACATTATTGTTCAAATGTATAGTTATCTCCTAACAATTTCAGAAGATTTGCACTTGCTCTTGTGTGTACTAACATTTCAGGAAAATCAGACTCCAGACTACGAAAACTTCAATTCAAATTCAACATGAGATATTATGTATAATTGATGTTTATCTTTTCTTTGAATTAACTTTGAAAGGGAGTGATTGTAATTGAGTGAATAAAATCTCACACACACACACAAATAAGGAGATCTTGAAATTCTATACTGATCGTACAGGACGATATTTATCGTACTGGACGATCTGTCAGTTATTTCCTATAGAGAGCACTTGGAACGAATAGGAACTTGCCTTGAAAAATTTTCTAAGTCCTATTCGTCCAGGACGAAATTTATCATCGTCCCAGGCGATAGGTTCTCTGCAAAATTTTCGTCCAGACGAATGTTACCATCGTACGAGGCGACCAGTCCTCTGGAAAATTTTCGTCCCGACGAAAATAAATATCGTACAGGACGATCAGCTCTCTGGAACTTTTTTCGTACAGACGAAAACAAGTTATCGTCCGCGGCGATAGGTTCTCTGGAAAATTTTCGTCCAGACGAAATAAATAATCGTCCAGGACGATCCGCTCTCTGGAAAATTTTCGTCCAGACGACCACATTTTCGTTCAAACGACAAACCGACTTAGAACAGTTTTCAGCAGTTTCTAGAACCGACCTTGTAATAACCGTTCGTACTGGACGAACCAAGTTCGTACAGGACGATCAGATGTACGAAGTCAGTTCGTACACATATACAAATTGGGTCGTTTCAGATCGTTTAAGTAAAATCATCCAGGACGATCCAGAATCGTACAGGACGATACACTGCGTACAGAATTGAAAATTTGCAGTTTTTGGGCGGTTTCACTTGTCTTTTATATAAATAGTCCAAATTAGACTGCCACCCAATCTTTTTGTCATTTGATCTTCGTGCCTTTTGAGAGAATAGCCAAGGAGAGAGTGGAAGAGAGCATTCAAAGGAGGATTCCTACCATTGGAGCTAGAAGGCTTCACTTGGATTGCTAAGGTAAGAATCTCTACTTGTGAAATTGGATTTCTTCACTCTTTTTCTTTCTTCCTTCTAGATTCTTGTGAGAAGATCATTCAAGAAGGTCCGGTTCTCTGCCGACACTTGGAGAGTGTGAACAGCCGAAGGGTTCTCTGCCCACACTAGGAGAGTGTGAAAGGACGAAGGGTTCTCTGCCCACACTAGGAGAGTGTGAAAGGACGAAGGGTTCTCTGCCTACACTTGGAGGGTGTGAAAGGACGACGGTTCTCTGCCAACACTGGGTTTTGTGTAAAAGGACGGACGGTTCTCTGCCGCACCGGGGAGTGGTGAAAAGAGTGTGTTGTAAGGGCTTCTCCGCCTTGCTGTGGGTGCAAAAGGAGAGTCACTATTGGTATTAGTGCAATACTCAGAGGGTGCCTCTGAGGAGTGGATGTAGGTCTGGTTATAGACCGAACCACTATAAATCTGGTGTCATTTACTTTATAGCTTTTACGTTTCCGCACTTTTAAATTTCAGTTTTAACAACTCTGTGGTTGAAAAATATTTTTCTACTAACTTTAAAAAGAAAATTTTATTTCGGTTCAACTTTATTTTTAAGAGGATTTAAAATTTTAAAAACTACCAATTCACCCCCCTCTTGGTAGCCTTGGGACACTTACTTAGGCTTAACAACCTAATTACTGGACTCAACAGGGCAAAAGTCTCCTCAAAGTCTATCCCTTCTATTTGATTGTACCCCTTAGCCACTAATCTTGCTTTATTCCTCACCACCACTCCTGAATCATTCACTTTGTTCTTAAATACCCACTTTGTTCCAACTACACTTTGTTCCTTAGGTCTTTCCACAAGTTCCCAAACATCATTCCTAACAAATTGATTCAACTCTTCTTGCATTGCTATCATCCAAAACTCATCAGAGAGGGCTTGATTAATGGTGGTGGGTTCAGTCATAGAGATAAAGGCAGAGTGGTTCACCTCCTTCCTAAGTCCATGTCTAGTCTTAACTCCACTAGAAAGGTCTCCTAAGATCAAATCCTTGGGGTGACTAGTAGAGTATCTCCAATCTTTAGGCAAAGTGTGTGAAGTTTCTCCCCTTTCATCAAAAGTTTCTATTCCTTGGGTGACTCCTTCTACTCCTCCATTGCTTAGGTGCTCATTCTCCTTCCCCAAATTTTCTACTCCACTTGTAATCTCTCCAACATCATCATCATCTACTCCATGCTTCTTATGATCAGACTCATCAAAAACTACATGGGTTGTCTCTTCCACCATCAAGGTTCTCTTGTTAAACACTCTAAAAGATTTCCCAACACTAGAATATCCTAAGAATACTCCTTCATCAGATTTAGGATCAAATTTTCCCAAGTGAGACTTTCCATTATTGTGAATGAAAACTTTACAACCAAAGACATGAAGGTGGGAAAGATTAGGTGTTCTACCCTTAAGGATCTCATAGGGTGTCTTTTCTAATTTGACTCTAACATTCACCCTATTCAACACATAACAAGCTGTGTTAACCGCTTCAGCCCAAAAGTATCTTGGAAGTGAATACTCAGCAAGCATGGCTCTAGCGGCTTCCACCAAAGTCCGGTTCTTCCTTTCAGCTACTCCATTCTGCTGAGGAGTCCTAGGAGCTGAAAAATTGTGGCTAATCCCCTTCTCCTCACAAAAATCTCCAAATCTTTCATTTTCAAACTCTCCCCCATGATCACTATGGATGGTCAAAATCTCACATCCTAGCTTCTTCTGAATCCAAGTAGAAAAAGTTTTAAACTCCTCAAAAGACTCATTTTTATGAGAAAGAAATCTAGTCCAAGTGAACCTCGAGTAGTCATCAACAATCACAAAACCATAGACTTTCCCTCCCAAACTTGCTATGCTAATGGGTCCAAACAAATCCATGTGAAGGACTTCTAAAGGTCTAGAGGTGCTAATGTCCTTTATGGGGTGAAAAGAGGAGTGAATTTGCTTTCCTAGTTGACAGGCATCACAAAGGTGGTCTTTTGTAAACTTAAGTTTGGGAACACCTCTAACTAGGTCCTTTTGGGTCACTTTCCTAAGGGTTTTCATACTTGCATGACAAAGCCTCCTGTGCCACAACCAAGAATCATCAATGACAGTTTTTAAGCAAAAAGAAGCAGCACATTCAATGCTATTTAAATCAAGCATATAGACGTTGTTTACCCTCTTTCCCTGCAAAATGGTGTTGTTGCTTAAACTTACAATGCATGAATTTGTGAAGAATTGTACGATGAAGCCTTTGTCACAGAATTGACTGATGCTGAGCAAGTTGTGCTTCAATCCATCTACAAGCAAAACATTTTCAATCATAAGGTTCTTGGAATTACCAATTATACCTGCTCCTACCACCTTCCTGGTGGTGTTGTCTCCAAGAGTAACCTTGCCTCCAGTCCTGGATTCTAGTACAACAAACTGGCTAGCATCACCAGTCATATGTCGAGAGCATCCACTGTCCAGGTACCACATACTCTCACGAGGTCTTTTGTGAGAGGCTTCCTGAAAAATTATCAAATGTTAGTTTTAGGAACCCAAGCAGGTTTGGGTTCCTTCTTATGAAGAGAAGAATGCAATGCATGTGTGGTATGCTGTGGATCTTGTACCTTAGGTCTCCATACCCAATGTGAACTATGATGAATTGTACAAGTATGTGAGATATGTCCTATCATGCCACAAGAAAAACATCTAACTCCAGGAAAGGGATTTCTTAAGTAATTTGAGTTATAATGCCTCTCTCTAGGTTTTGGCAATTGATTAATAGTAGAATTCATTCTAGATTTCTTACATGCTTCTAAATCACTTTGAATCTTCAAGTTTGTGTTTTCTAAAATTTCATTTTCAATCCTCAAATTTTTTTCTATTTCTTTTGACTCCTTAAAATCAGATTCAAGAGATATGTGTGATATTTTCAGTGCATCATGCTCTTCAACCAACTTACCATGATTTTTATTTAATTCATCAAATTCATCAAGTAAAGTCATGTGATTTGAATCAATTGTTTGATGGTCCTTAATCAAAATTTCATGCTCTTTTTGTAGATTTAAAAATTCTAATTTCAAGCTAGCATGAGTTTTCTTTAATTTTCTATATGATGCATGAATTTTTTCTGAAACTTCAAGAAGTTGATCATATGAAAGTTCACATACCTCTTCTTGATCAATTTGATCTTTTCCCATGAAACACAAGTTTGTAGTTTCTTCCTCTGGTTCAGTCTCAGAGGAATCAGTGCCAGATTCTGCCCAGAAGCTTCTTTGGATTTTCTTCTTGTCCTTCCTAGACTTTGCTTTCTCATCACCTTTTTCCTTTTCTTTGCTTGAATGATCTTGAAGTGTAGGACAATCGGCTCTTACATGTCCAGGTTTCCTGCATTCAAAACAAACAACATCAGAAGATCCTTTAATATGTTTATGATCCTTACCTTTTCTCCAATTTTGATGATGCTTTTGTTTCTTCCTTAGAAAGCTTTTGAATTGCCTTGTGATGAAGGCAACTCCATCGCTTTCAGACCCAGAAGATTCAGAATCCGATTTGTGTGCCTTCAATGCAATTGTTTTCTCCTTTTTCTTTTCACCTGTATCAAGATTTCTTTGATTCACCCCTTGCTCGTAAGCAATGAGTGAGCCAAGCAAGTTGTCAATAGAATAGGTGTTTAAATCTTTAGATTCAGTAATTGCAGTAATTTTTGCATCATAGGTTGAAGGCAAGCATCTCAAAATCTTGTTAACTTTTTCATAGTTCGAAAGCTCTTTTCCTAGTGCATGTAATGAGGTAGCAATCTGAGTAAACCTAGTGTACATGTCAGAAATCGATTCATGAGGTTTCATACGAAAAAGTTCGTAGTCATGCAAGAGAATGTTTAAACGGGATTGTTTGACTTCATTAGTGCCTTCATAAGTAATGCACAATTTATCCCAAATTTCTTTACCAGTTTTGCAAGTTGAAACACGCATGTAATCCTCAGATTTTAATGCACAGAAAAAACAATTCAAACATTTAGCATTTAGTTGAGCTAAATCTCGTTCATCAAAAGTCCATTCGGTAAAAGCAACTTCCGTTTTAAAACCGTTAATTTCACGAGAAGGTGGAGAATACCCTTCTTGTATAAGCATCCACATGCGATAATCAGTAGATTGTAAAAAAGTTGACATGCGAGTTTTCCAGAAATCAAAAGGTAGGTTATCGAACAGAGGAGGTCGGGTAATAGAATACCCTTCCGTAGTGTTGCGATTCCCAAAGTTAGACATGGATCAAATTCAAAAAGTTTTTAAACTTTAATTTTCGAATCAGGGCTCTGATACCACTTGAAAGTTCGATGGGGATGTTAAGCCCTATGAACTTAGTCCCAAACTAACCAAGAGGGGGGGTGAATTGGTATTTTAAAAACTTCGTTTTTTAAACAAAGAAATAAAGTTGCATAAACCAAATCACATAACGGAAATAATGCGGAATTTTAAACGTGCGGAAGCAAGAAAAAGAAACACAGAGATTTATAGTGGTTCGGTCGACTCGACCTACGTCCACTCCTTGGAGGCACCCTCCAAGTATTGCACTACACAAAAAGTGACTCTCCTTTAGCCTCCACGGCTAGGTGGAGAAACCCTTACAAGAACCTCCTTTTTGCCACCCCGGCAAGGCAGAGAACCTCTCTCCTTTTGCTTCCTCCTGAAGCTGGCAGAGAACCAGAACCAAAAGCACAACTCCTTACCTCTACCGACCCTTCCACGGACGAGAAACTCTAGACGAAGACGACGCAAAGAGATCCTTGAAGCAACCCTTGTGAAACCCCTCACAAGCTCCCCCTCACAAGATCCTCTCTCTCTCTTCTCTCTCTCTTTCTCTCCTCAAGGTCTTCTTAGGTCAAGGCAGCAGCCAAAGGTCTTCAAAAAACGTTGAACAAGAGCTCTTTAAATAGAAGAGCTTCAAAAGAGCTCATTAATTGCAAGTTGCCGACTTTATCGTCCAGGCCGATATGAACATCGTCCTGGCCGATCAGTACAAATTAATGAAGATCGGCCAGAGCATAGCCCTGGATGCCAGATTGGACGATTGAAAATTAGCTTGATAGTCCAGGCCGATATCACGATCGTCCTGGCTGATCAGTTCAAATCAGACAAAAATCGTCCTGACAATAGCTCTGAATATGGGCTGGCCGATATTGATCGTCCTGAAGTAACTTAAGGTTTTTGACTAGATCGTCCTGGCCGATCCTGAGATCGTCCAGGACGATATGATCGTATCAATCATCCTTAATTACTTCCTTGATTTCCTGAACAATTATGGCATAATCTGTTAATATCGTCCGGGCTGATCCGAGGATCGTCCTGGCCGATAATTTAAAGATATGCTATACCATACCTGTCTATGGCGGCTACTTCTTTCTGTTTTGAGCGTATCGTCCTGGCCGATACACGTATCGTCCAGGCCGATCGGTTAACGTTGGCTGCCTTAATCAAGAACCCTTAATTAGACTTTCTGTTTTAAGCTGATCGTCCAGGCCGATATAATATATCGTCCTGGCCGATATGAGTAAAAACAGAATTTCTAATTCTCTCAAGTGTGTGTGTGAAGGGTTACAAAGTATCAGTCTTTTTGACTATTACAAGTGGACTCAAAAGGTAAAAAGTACAGACTGACTCAACCCTAACCCTACGCATTCCTGAACTTGGCTCCTTTTTGATTGTCCGATCGTCGATTCCTGAAAAGTTAGAAGCAACAAGCTGTCCAAGAAAAGTAGTGTTTGTCAATCATCAAAACATAAGACATGAAAAAATAGATTTGCAACAAGGACGATGGGAACCAACTATGGAAGTTTCTGGCAAAGTTTTGCAGTTTTCGGAACCAACTTTTGATATAACTGTTCGTACCAGACGAAATTTTTTCGTACGGGACGAATCTATTTCGTCCAGGACAAAATTGGTTCGTATAGATGCACAAATGGTTCGTACGGGACAGTTTTTTACACAGTTCATCCGTACTAACTCAATTTCGTACGGGACGATCCAGTGCACAGAAAAACATGTTTTTAGCAGTTTTTTGGGTGGTTTTTCATGTCCTTTCTATATAAGGAGTCCTAGAAACTATTACAAGTGCCTTTGGAGTTGTTTTCTCTTGAGAGGGATCATTGAGAGTGAGAATTTGGGAGAGATTGTAAGAGTGAAGAGTGAGAGATCAAGTGAGGGGTTTGTGAGGGATTCACAAGGTTACTTGAAGAAGAAGATCTCTTTGTTTCTTCCCATCTCCTTTGAAGGCTCTCTAGTTAACTTCAACAACATCGGTCCGGTTCTCTGCCGACACTTGGAGAGTGTAAAAGGACGATAAAGTGTATCTTTGACAGCCATTGTGTCTTCGTTCTTTGGGAGAAAACTAGAAGAGAGAACTTGAAAGGGAGAGAGGAAATGGTGGAGTTTGAGAGGGAGAAAATCCTTGGAGGGGATTTCAAGGGAGTGTGGAGGGGATATTCACACGGTTGCTCCGGCGAACTTGCACTTCAGTACCATCGGATTCAAGGGTCATCTTGAGGGAAGTTTTGGCGAGAAGAAGATCTCTTTGGTGTCAAAGAACCCGGCTACTCCGCCGCACCGGGGAAGGTGAAAGTGATTTTGTACAGGCTTCTCCGCCTTGCTGTGGGGGCAAAAGTAGAGTCTCTTTGTGGTATTAGTGCAATACTCGGAGGGTGCCTCTGGGGAGTGGACGTGGGTCAAGGTTTGACCGAACCACTATAAATCTGGTGTGTTTTTTCTTATTTTTCTTTCGCATTTAATTTTATTGCAAGTTGTTTACTCTGGTTGAAAAGTTTATTTTTTAAACTTTAAATTTAACTTGAATTAATAATTAAAAAGGTTTTCTAAAAATTCAAGAGTAGAAGTATAATTTTTAAATTACCAATTCACCCCCCCTCTTGGTTAGCCTTGGGATAATTAATTAGGCTTAACATCCTAATTCATATTGAACGAGTTCCAACAGTTTAGCCCTTTAAAAGGTCATTTGACTACCCATTGATTGTTTGACCAATCAATGGGCCAAGGTGGCTGATTTTGTAGGTGAGAGGACTTGATGAATTAGCTTGGAAGGAATATCAAGGCCTATATTCAATTGTTTAAGTGAAACAACCTATACATAAGAAGATTTGACCATAGTCAAAGGTTGACCAAGTCAAATCAAAGTGGTTTGACCTCAAATATGTTTAAAAAATTTTTGAATTTCTATTTGAAATGGGTTTGAGAACTCAAAGTGGAATAGGTTCATTGGGTCAACCAAGTTGACCTACGGGGTGGGCCCAAGCTCAAATGGTTTAGTTTGATATTTGAAAATTGCTAGAATAGGTTCCAAGCAATTTGAAAGTTATTTGGTTTGAAATTGATATTTGAGTCCCTAAGGGGTATTTTTGGTTAAAAGGGTCAAACTGGTCAATCAGGCTTAACCTAGGTCAGGGCTTGAGTCCATTGCATTCCTAACGATTGTTAGGAATCATTGGAAGATGTTTTGAGGTTTGATTTGAAAAGGACATATTGAAGTTTATGGAAACTCCAAAATTGCTCTTAAGGGGAATTTTGGTCATTTTGACCCCTGGTCAATTGGGGGTCAAAGTGGGTCCATCAAAATACAGTTTATCACTTAACATGACATAATTAAGGGTCTGGAAGTGTTTAGAGTCTTTGGAGAAAACTCTAAAGTCAAATTCCACTAGGGGACAAGTCTAGTGGCATTGGCTGTAAATATTTTAAGGTTTTACAACATTTGAATTTCAATTCGATTTCTGAGGTTAGAGATCTCAGAATGGGCTCAAATTTAGAGGGTTTCCTCTAGAGACATGTCCTATCAATATGAAATTGATAGAATCTGAATCAGAGGTAATTTGATTGGGTTTTGAAGTGTTTGAAAAACCCTTGGAAAAGGCTAATTCAGGGCTTGGACCTTTAGCCTTGGATTTTGGGTTTGAAAGTATGGATTTGATCATAGGGTCTTGGATAAATCCTAGGGTTTGGATTGATCTAGGGTCTTGGATAGATCCTAGGGTATGGATTGATCTAGGGTTTGGATAGATCCTAAGGTATGAATTGGTCCTAGTGATCTTATACAAAAATGAGGTCAACAGTCTTATCTAAAACCCAATCTACCTTCTGAAAATTCCCCCGGAACCTAATCTCGTTAAAACTCTCTGTCATCATCGTCACACATACACTTAAAAAAATATATATAGATCGATGGTGCGGAGAGGCCGAGATCACACTCATAAAATAGAATTTTCGGAGCCCGGCCACACTCTCATTTGGGTCAAGTGAATTTGTTAACTAAATATACACTTTTACATCTCTTCCCATGTATTTCACAGGTGCTTAACAGGTTCTAGCAGAAGTTGTTGGGTCGGGTGATTCACTGATACCCCTATATACATAATATTTTTCAAATTATAATATAAATTGATCAAAATAAAAAAAAATAAAAGGTTCTGCAAATTTACAAAATTGCAACTGTGCTCCCGGCGAAGATACAGCCCTCATGAATACGAAAAGCTGCCTTCCTTTTCCGTGTCCTGATACGCTAAATCCATGTGAGGACCGAATCATCGTACCAAAAACAGAAATGCATGTGGCAGAAATATACACTTAGCTACCCTTTCAATAAAATTTTACGAAGCAGCCAATCCAAACATACCAGATCATTATATACTATTCTCGAATTATCAATCACATTGCATATCAAACATGATTATCGTATTTATTGAAGCATATTAATCTTCAACAACATATTAATCGTTAGATCTTAATGAAGATGGTGTTGGCCGGTGTGGCGGTGGTGGAAATCTCCGGCGATATCGTCGGCGACCCTTTCCGACCACTCTCCACTTGTATCTCTCGTCACTTCCAGCAATGAATCTCTCACCTGCTCCGCCTGCACCCCTTCATTATCCCTCTTCTGTACCCAAAAATCAAATTCACATTTTGTTTTCGATATGATTTATGTAGTAAAGGAAAGAAATTACCTCAACTCTAAATACATTAAGTACGAGAGCCTTGAAGGTGGTAACGTTGGCGTTCGTGACCTCCAGCCCCAGCGAGCTCATTGCCTCCATTAACCTCACGAATCCACCGGGCCTCTGCTCGCAGAACACCTTCAGAAAGAACTCGTTGCCTTCCACTGCTCGCACCTCAACATGAGGCTGCAATGCATGGTTAATTATACAATAAATTTTAGTAAATTTAATTGCAATTTTTTAAATTAGAACTAAAATAAACATATTATTTCTATCATAATAAATTTTAATAATGATCTTTAATAACTATGTAACTAATTATTTAAATTTAGTCATAAATATTATTCATAATTATAAATATTAATTTACTTAGCATAACTCATTTACTACTTTATTCTCTATTTTAAAAAATTTCCGTGCTAGAATAATTTTTCCTATAATAATTTTATAAAAAAAAAATAGAAATGTCCCAATTTAGAAGATCCTATGTCTAAAATTAAGAATATAAGTGCATCTATTTGCAATCACATTATCGAGTTCATTTTGACCTATTGATTGAGAGTTTTGACTAACAACTAAAATATCTTAGATTAAAATTTTAGGTATGTGATATGTGTATGAATTTGATTTAATTATCTTAAATGTCTTTAAAAAAACAATCACATTTAAATAGATATAAATAATAATCAAAATATAATCTATAATGCTCGTAGTGTTAAGAAAGTAATATAGATGATTTTCACCTCCATGTGCGGCCCTTTGTCGTAGGTGCCGCCATGATCACAGCGATGCATTAAGGTGTCAGTAGGAATTTTAGTGCTGGCCGCCAACTTCGCGCTATTTAGAGAATCATCATTAGGGTTTGAGACCTCCAACTGGCAGTTGCTATTGTTGTTGCTTCCGAGCTGTTTTGGTGCGTCGTCGCCATCAGGATTGGTCTCCTCGAGCTCGTCTTGCAGGTCTTTGATTTGCTTCTGCAACTCCATCACGTACTCGATAGCATCACCGAGGATTGAAGCTCGATCCATCTGTTATAAGAATAGTGAGGTTAGTTGTAGCACTAATCACCTCAAAATATTATTGATCATTTCTTATAATGACAGAGAATTGAAATTGACTATTTGAAGGCTAAATGAAAAGCTAGAGTTGGCCTCAGAAATATGGGGAATTATTAGGTCCGGATACCGGACGTAGAGGTAAGTCCGGACACCGAACGTAGAGATATGTCCGGTGTCCAATGAAATATTAACATGTGGAATGTACACATGTATGCGGAAAGCGCGTCAAAATCATAGGTAAAGTGTAGGTAAAGTACAGTTAAAACGCAGGTAAAGTACATGTAAAGTGCAGTCAAACTGCAGTAAAAAAATGCAGTCAAAGAGAAATCAAAGCGCAGTTAAAGCACAGTCAAAGTGCAGTTAAAACGCAGTCAAAAAGCACAATAAAAGTGCAGTCCACGTAGCAAATTTTAATTGGATATCTGGACCTATTTTTAGGTCAGGTGTCCCGACCTAATAATTTTCCCAGAAATATGCCATCAGATAATTAAAAAAAAAAACTAACCTTTGTGATATTTGGAACCAGTGCACGAAGAGCATAGAGCCGATCATTGAGCTTCTTCCTCCTCTTCCTCTCCGCAAGCAAATTCTTTGAATGATGCCGCTTCCCGCCGCACCCAAGCCTTTTCTGTTCATCATCATCATCGCCTTGATCACTCCCATCCAAGCCCGAATCCGTTCTCATCATCAAGCCCTCCACTTCCTTAACTCCATCTTTCTCCACTTCTACCGCCTCCCTCGTCATCCTCGATGAGTCCAGGCGATTTGCCATCAACGGTGCTTGCTCGTAAGCTCCGAGAAGGGATGCCGGCTTGCCAGAGAGCAAGGAGTCGGCGGTAGAGCTGTCGAAGAAGGCTTCAGAGCCGGCTGCTACCTTGTCGGCCGAGAAGAGGTTGTGGGAGTAATTGTAGAGGCGGAATTGGTCGCCGGAGATGTCCCATGGGAGGGTTTGGTGATCGGCAGTCGGTAGCGGATAGTGGCAGCCGTTGGCAGGTTCTTGGTCTTGGTGGCTGCAGGCGGCCTCTTGTGGAATGGATTCGTAGATGGAGGGATGGCACTGAGAGAGGACGAAGTCGATTGTGTGCTGGTCTTCTGCCATCTGTTTGATTAAAAGAGTCGTGAGATGTTTACCCCATAGATAAGAGAGAGAGAGAGAGATAACTTAAGGTAAATTAGTATAAATTGATTGAAATTTTACTGCAACATTCTTCCACAACACTTTCAAATTGTATATGGATGATACATCTGTTTGATTACTGATAGGTTTCTATTATTCCATTTGAACTGAAAGGATGGAGTTAGATAAGAAGAAGAAGGCACGTATAGGACACGTAAAGATAGCTGTTGATGGCTTAAAGGTTTGGCCTTTATATATAGACGTGGAAGTTTGTTGTTTGTCACGTAGAAGGCATGAACCTATGGACAACAAGCAGGCTTTCTTATACAAAAATTTACAATTAAAATTGTTCTATCATAAAATATATAAGAACACTGTTGAAGGTCTTACATGGTTCCAGGCGAAGAGCTCAACCAGGCCACCATCTGGAATAGGAATCAATACTCTTGTCTTCGCAGCTTCCTTCTCCTGCAAAACAATTCGATATAGCCATAGAGAGCAATCTAGAAATCAGTGCTACTTAGATTACTTTACCTCCAAACTTCCATAAAATTATCATAAGATTAAGATCATGATATATATAATTGAGCTTACAAGTGAACCAGAAGAGGAGTTGATCACATTGGTTTGCCATGAGGGTTGATTTGATACTAACGCTTCTGCATAATTCCTGCTTCAAAAGGATTTCGATGGTTAATCAATTAGTTACAGATATTTATCTAATTACCATATCAAAATGGTTTAGAAAGAAGAATAGAGTATTACTGGTATAAACCTGAATGATGGGAGATAAGCCAATGAATCATCCATGGGAATGGATGAAGGGAACTCTGAGAGCTCATCGCAAGCCCTTGTTCTTTGGTGTGGGAAGGAATCAATATCTCTGCATGGCTGATCTGTGGGATTATCTGCGCATTGGTAAAACCCTCCTCTCTCCCTTCCCCCGCAGCAGCACCCCATCCACTCCAAAAGCCTAAATCATCAACAAAATCAATCAATTAAACTGGCTAATTAATTAACCTTCTTTTCATAGCTATGTTGGGAAATGTAATTATAGAATTGATCATATAGAGGTTGTTTGGTTAAAAATTTAAGAGAGAAAATATAAGGAATACCTATTGTCTTGAGATAGCTTCCACAAGATGCAGTAATCCCAAGCATTAGCACCCACAAGAGACCTCAAACCTTCCACCATGGACTTCATGTCTGCAGTACCCTGCAGCACTCAAATCAATTGTCTAAAATCAACCATTGCAGTCCCCAAAGCTATATAAAGAGATACATTCAGCTATAACGGGAAACTTGTTATGCTTTGTCAGTAAGCAGACGAAAGAGACGCAATAAATATCAAAAGACTGCAAAATAAATCCTCTCAATCAGAAGAAAACTCCCCCCCTCTCTCTCTTTGTAGTAAAGTGGAGGTTCTCTTGTCTTACTTGGAATACTCTGTTTCTTTTTGTTTTGACTGTACTGAAGAACAATGATAAAGGAAGAGAAGAAATTGACGGAGAGAGATGGATTCAACTGATAGCTATGGATAACTGCAGCATCATTGAGGGGACGTACTAATTGCAGAAGGCCACGTTACCTTTAAGAAGAAAAAGGCTGGAGAAGAGTTGAAGGAGAGGGATCAGAGAAGATTAGAATTGGCTGATGCTGGTTTGATTAAAAAGGGAAAAAAGCTTAGAGGCTACTTCTTTTTCGAGCTTACTGCGTGTGAGTAGGTGTGATGCACTAAAAGTGTGAGATTCTCCTCCCACCTCCATTCTCTCTCTCTCTCTCTCTCTCTCTCTCTCTCTCTCTCTCTCACTCACTTTGCGCTGGTTTAAACGCTATCACAGGGAAAGATGAGGTGGCTAGTTGTCATTTTCTGTTACATTTGGAATTGAGATTAGAACGAAAATCAAATTGCTACAGTATCACATGTGCTTACAGTTTTTTCTATAGAAATTAGGTTAGTTGTGCTCTTCCCATCTATACCCTTATTTTGCCAAGCCGAGAATTTGGGACTTTTTTCTTGTTTTATAAAATTTTATAGATAAAATAGTTTAAAGTTATTGTAGAAAGTAGTTTCCCAACAAAATTTTTTTTTAGAAAATAACAAAAAAATAATGATCAAATAGAAATTATGACCTCTAAATAAGGGTTACTATTTTCTTTTTCGAAAGACTAAGCTTTCGTTTGGGATAACTTTTGATCAATAATTTTTTATTTCTTTCAATTCATTTTTTACTAATAAAAAAAATTGTCCCAAATAAAATCCAAAATTTACTCATTTGACATAACCTCACTCTATAGTTTTTAGCCAAAGTATTATTCAAGTAAAATATCAAAATATTCGAGCAAAACACTAATGACACTATAGGAAAACAGCCTATTACCAACGGCTTTTTGGCGGACTGTTTTTCGGTGGACTTTCTGGCAGATTTCCGACGGATTACATTGAAATATTTCCGTCAAAATTTTTTCAGATTTTTATGCAGAATTTCCAGCGGGGTTCCGACGGATTTATTTTAATTATTATTCTAATAATTAAATTATTAATTTAATAATTTAATAACTTATCTTAATTAAATAATTAAAATAATTTTTAAATTACTAATTAATTATTGATTTAATAACTTATTTTAATTAATTATTAATTTATATATATATATATATATATATATATATATATATATATATATATATATATATATATATTATTTTTTAAAATTTAATAGCTTATTTATTAATTTTGAAAAAGATTAATACTATTTGTAATTCCATTATATACTTAATACTTTTATTGCCTGTTAAAATTAATTTTTTGAAATTTTATTATGTTTTCTTATTTAAATATAAAATAAATACAAATAAATCGTATTATGCACCGCAGCAAAGTGGTTGATGCTCTGAAACTGAAGAGGAGATCCTCAGTTTGAATCCACACGCAGACGTGCGCGGGGCGCAGGGGCGGGTTTGCCCGCTAGACGGGCTCGGGCACGGTTTGAGGGACGGGCGCTGGGGTTCACGCGCACGCGGGTTCACGCGCAGAGGGGTGCGGCCGTGGTTCGCGGAACGAGAGCGGGAACACTGCAGACAGGTGCGGTCGTGGTTCGCAGAACGGGCGCGGGTTCGATTTACCGGCGAATAAAATTTCGCCGGAATTACGTCGGAAACTTTCAAAATACGCCGGAAATTACTTAAAATTCCGCCGGAAAGAAGAGATTTTCCTTTAGTGTGATAGAACCAATGTTTTAAAAATCGAACCGGACCGGCCGGTTCGACCAGTTCAACCCTGAACTGGACACAAGATCAGTCATGTTTCATCTTAAAATTGCTTATGCATCGAATAGGACTGAATCGGTCATAACCGCAAGTTCAATCGCAAACTGGCCCTAGTTATTTTGAACCGGCAGATTCAAATCCCACAAATTTTAAATATTTTTTAAATAAATTAATTCCTCTATATTTAAAACATTTAATTTAAATTATAATACATTTTTTATTATAAACATTTGTCCTCAAACCATCATGAAACATCTTCAAATGGCCCAACCACTCCATGTGAGCTCTTCATGCAAGAAAACTCAAAAAAGCTATATAAATAATATCAAGAAAGTGTTTTCAAAAGATGTGTGACTAAAGAAAAGAGTTGAGATGTTTATGAGTTCCTAACATATAAAATGCCTATAAAACCTATTTTTAAACATATTTTTAATTAATTATTTTTAATCTAAATAATAAATTTTTATTAGTTAATAATAAAAAGTTATTTATTTATATACTATAAAAATTAATTTATCATTAATAATTTTATCTATTTATTAATGATTTTAGATATACATTTATAAAATAACTTTGGTATACAAAATAAACATGTAAAATATATTTAATCATATAATATAAAATAAGAATAATTTATATTAAATTTATAAACTTTTGTTAGAATTTAATTTATATTGAATATGTAACATTAATTAATAATAATTTATATTAAAATATATGGTTATATGTAAACTAAATTTAAATTAAAAATCAAATTTAATATTTGAAAAATATTTAAATTTAAAATTGTCATATTTTTATGAGTGTAAATTCTTATAATTATAAAATTTAGATTTTTTTTCTTTTAAGTGAGATTTTAAAATAATTATTTTACTTAATTATATAAGTTTTATGTTTCATATATATATTTTTTTAGTTTAATTTTTATCTCATATTTTGAATGATAACATTATTATTATATTAATTTTAATACATTTTAATAATATTTATTATTTATTACGGCATCCGGTTCGACCTTGATTAGACCGGTCGAACCGTGAATCTCTCATTCCAGTTCGACGTATAATGAGATAAAAAATTGATGTTCTTGTAGTATCAAAATAAAATAATGTAAAACAATTTGGTTTTTGTACTTTTTATTTGTAATTTAATACATTAAAATAAAATGATAATATTTTAATTAAATATCAAATAAATTAATTTTATATCATACTATCAATCAATGGTAAGAAATAACGTGATTACTTTTATTTTAAGGGGAAAAAATTATAAGAAAATTCGGAGTAAGTGACTATTGATTGCCTTGACAATCGCCTGTAAACTAAAAACAAACAAATGGAGATGCGGGGTATCGATCCCCGTACCTCTCGCATGCT
Source organism: Dendrobium nobile (assembly GCA_022539455.1). Classification (NCBI taxonomy): domain Eukaryota; kingdom Viridiplantae; phylum Streptophyta; class Magnoliopsida; order Asparagales; family Orchidaceae; genus Dendrobium; species Dendrobium nobile. The sequence goes on along the minus strand of CM039734.1, from coordinate 42,511,106 downwards.
AAGCGAGCGCTCTACCATCTGAGCTACATCCCCTAAAAACGTATTTGGAAATATAATCTTATATAATAACGTAGGTTGCCCTACAAGGTTTATTTCAGGCTTCAGCCCTTTCCAAGCGTAAATTAACTCCAAAGTAATTTATTGTTAAATAATAATGTAAGAATAACAAAATTACCGTTGATAATTAAAATTAATCATTTTTATCCAAATTGTGCATTTTTTTATTCTATTTGAGTTCATTTGTAATTATAAAAGATTTATATAATGCACAAAGGTATTTATTGGTCAAATGAGAATATTAGATAATGATGGGTAAATTTTGGATAAGCTATCTATAATTTTTATTGAAATTATTTGACTTAATATTTATTATATTTTATTTAATTGAGGAAAAGCTATGAGAGAATCATCTTAGATGGTTTGGTCACATTAAACAGGGGCCTTCTGATCAGTGGCGGAGCCAGAAAATGTATCTAGGGGGGGCCTAAATTTTTTTTTTTTTAATTTTCTTCAACTATTTACATCCGAACTTGGGAATAATATAGTCAGTTTTAAAAAGGATAAAACTTTGATAGTGAATTAATTTATTTTTTTCCTTCACAAAATGACTTCCAATCATAAAATCACTTGATTACTATTAGAACGGATTCAATGTATTAATTAAATATGTAATATTAAAAATCTCATTGCACAACAACAAATCATAAAATCTTTTTAAGATCAAATCAATACAGGATTAAGCTAATATCAACCAAGAAAAAAATGTAAATGAATAGGAAATTAAATTGGGAGTGATTTGAATGGACGGCCGATGTTAAATCTCTTGATCGTGGACCGTTTATTGGGCATTTAAATTTCTTAGTGATATCAAAATTCAGCGATCTTGGACTCGTTGGATTCATCTCATCTATCTGCTCAATTCAACTATAAGCATGTCATGTTTGGAAACCATTTGGTAATCCAAATTATGGTTTAAACCTTCCAAATACACTTCGAGTCTTTGATTTGGAGTCATTTGGGTTCAGATTGAGTCGAATTTGGTGCCATTGGGTTCGCATTTTCGAGACATTCAGTTCAATTGTAAGTTTACTGAAATCGGAGTTCTAATGGTCTCCGATTTAATTTTTGAAAAATACCAACGTGCCCCCCCTTCCCTCCGCCTATGCTTCCGATGACCCTACTAGGAAAGTTGAGGTATTAGATTTGACTTCTGTTAAAAAAGAGAGATAGACCTAAAAGACTTGGTTAGAAAATATTAAAAATGATTTTTTTTATTAGAAGTAAATGAGAATTTGACTTTTAACAGAAAAAAATGAAGAAAAAAGATTCATGTAGCCGACCCACGTAGTGGGACAAAGGCTTGATGTTGTTGTTGTTGAAGAACAAGCCTATGGAATTCTAGTTGGGGAAGACCTCACACAAGAGAATGACAATTCCAAGCCAAATGAGAAAATGTTCATAATTAGAAAAGGTCTTGAACACTCTAGAAGAATACGAGCCCAAGGGATATTCTTTACTCCAACATGAAAAAGATTTATCAATCTCATCTGAATTGGTAGATGGGACGTGTTTTAATCAGAAGTCAAATGTGTTGTTTTCTTTACACGGCTGATCTATTATGAATAATGTTCAATTTGAAGTTAACGCATCGAACATGTAGAAGTTAATAATTGTATGTGCTCAATATGAAAGTGATTACAAACCTTGTCTGTGGCAATTGCATGCAGGTTTAAGCAAGTGACTAGGAGGAATTTGGATGGTATCATCTATTAAGGAACATCATAGTTGCACCAATCCAATTCTTGCTGTTGGCCACCATTAATGTACCTCCCAATTCATCAACTTCATATTACCTATTATTAAAAACAGATGGATCAAGCCTCACGAAATTGCAGGGCGAATTGCCTTTTAACATAGTTGTATCTTACAAGAAGGTTTATGATGCTAGGCGGAAGGCTATTAAGGTTGTTTTTGCTAGTTGGGAGGAGTCATATCGATTAATGAATCTATTTATGGAGGCAGTTGTGTCATATATGCTAGAAATAGTGTATGGAATTCAATATACATATTCTCATAAGTTTCAGAGAATAATTTGGACATTTATACCTTCAATTATTGGAAGGATGTATTGTCGCCCAATACTTAGCCTTGATGGGACCTTCCTTATAGGTATATATAGGGAGACATTATTCACTGCAATTTTTATGGATTTAAACAATGGTTTGCTCCTACTAGTCTTTTCCATTGTTGAATTTTAATGCAATGAATCTTGGATCGAGTTCCTGTGATTAATGCATGAGCTGCTCCCCGGTGTTACCGGAATGTCGCAGTTGTGCCTAAAATCGGATCGACATGCATGTTTAGTACGTGGGTGTCGTGATATTTTATTGTGAAACACAAGCACAGACAAATCACTTTATGAAATGAATAACATATATAAGTAAATACTCACCAAAATAACATATCCTTTCATAATTGGGTTCAATAATATCTCTCAACAATAATTAATAGTTACAAAAGACAACACACCAGAGAAATAACATAACGAATATTACATTACTACTATTCCTTTAGTAGCTTGCATTTACACACTTGGAGTTGAGTTTGCGTTAGGCAACAAGCAAAGTAGAATTGAAGCTCGTATTGCATATCTTGCTAATCAATCACATTTAAACACTTCCTACACTTTCCTCCAGGCAACAACTTCTTCATTCTTTTTTTTTTATACAAGTCCAAAATAAAGGCTTCCTCGGCTATATCCCAAAATCAATAAAGTATGAGATGTTCGAGATCACAAGGTGGTCTTCCAACATACATAACATTTTTTATGTATAATAATAAAAAAAGGTGGTCTTCCAACATTGTTTGACGTCCCACCCACCCTTTCACAACGTACCTCATGAAAACACATTTCAAGATTGTGTTCACCAACAAGGTGACGATCTCTTTCAAAAAGCTTATCATGCACGCATTTCCATCCTTCGACATTTAGAAAATTTTCAGTTATAGTTGCCTCTCTCTTCATAGCCTTTGCATGCAAATACCAAAATACATGATCCCTATCTTCGGTCCATATATGCATGCAACATCGAAATATCTCATTGGCCCTAGCCTATTGCTCAAGCATACTGTTAGAACACCTAGCCATACACACATGAATTTGTTTGCTAATAATGTCCACCAACTTTTTCATTGGTATACAATGAACTTTCTCATTATCCGGTCAATGCATTACAATGAACGAACAAATGGAAATGAGAAAATACAAATGAGCCACTAGGGGGAACTACACTCAAGGTTCATAGACATATGAAGCAATACAAACTTAAATAGCTGAACTTCTACTTCACAAATCAATGCTATGTTCTTTAGCAATAATATCTAATAAAGAATTTCAAACACCTTTCTGCCATTGGCATAAGTATCCAATGTTTCTTTTTCGAGTATGGCCTCCCATCACTAACTCAGTATAGAAACAGACAAAATTTAATGCCTAAAAATCATTAAATGATTTGACAACACACAAAAGATGAAAACATATTTAACAAAATTAATTCCCTCAATAAAATCATTGAACTAATAATAATAATAATAATATTAATAAATTTTCTAAAAAATTCAATAACATAACCATAAGAGCTTTGCTAAATATTCAAAATAACAACAAAAATAATGACAAAAAAAATACAAATGTTAATATTCACAAAATGTTCATAATTAAGAAAAGTAAAATTCGTACATTTGAACATCTCTAACTATTAACCTAACGCTAAGATGATAATAATAATAATACTCTTCCAATCTTTTTTTTTTTTAAAATTAACAACAAAAAAATTCAAACCTTCGAGTACTAAATCATTCATAATTAATGTTTCATTCGAGATAGCTTTTGGTCGTTGTCTTTTGGCGGCTTCCATTAAATTTTTATGTTAGAAAGTTATTTTTGAAAGCAATAAGAAAGTAATTCCACACGAAGCCTAAAGCATTTTTAACATTTTAAAAAATAATTCAAAATGGTCCACTAACTCTCTCTAAATTAAAAATTTAAAAAACTAATTGTCAAGATAAATGGAAAAAATAAATCTATTAATATTCAATCGCTTGTTGCGCGACTGGCTATTACAACTTAATAACAAAAAAAGGTTCTAACGTGATCGAGCCGACGACATTCAATTAGAATGAGTCAATCGTCTGTTTGCGATTTTTAAATTTTTTTTTTGTGATGACTTTTATAAAATAATTAATAATGGGGCTTACTGCTAAAATTTATCCTTGCAATGATGGTAGCAATTGATAATGATCATTATTTTTAAATGCACTCAAAACATTAAAAAAAGAAAATATCTTTTTACAAAAAACTTGATTTATTTCTAAAATTAAAAAATACAATTAATTAAAATACACACTAAACAAATATATTAATAAAATAAAAACCAAAATGATCCCAAACTACTTATATTTGAAATTTATTCAACCCATACTCCAACCATAATTGAATCTTTCTAAAAAAGAGTTCAAATATAGCCCAAGACCTTGTTAAGATATGATTTGATTTTTGTTCGAATGTTATTCAAGCCCTATTCGAACTAATCTTTGTCGCTATAAACTTTAAATAAATTCTTGGCAATGAAACAATGGAGGTATTTTGATCTAAAATAAATTTTCATCCATATTTTTCAACACAAAAAAAATTACTAACATTTTATTATTTTATATTTAAAATAAAAATAAAATATATTTGATATCTTAAATAAATATCATTTTTCTTTAGATTGTTCGAATGATTTTTTTTTTAATATTTCAAATATTTTCATAAATAATTTATTTTATTTTCAAAATAAAAAAATAAAAAATAACTAAAAAACATTTATTAAAGGCAAAATAAAAAATAGAAATTCGGAGCAAAAACTTTGAAAATAAATAAAAGAATGAGCTGCTTGCTGTTCTTTATCAAAGCAGGACAAACAAAAACAAAAATAATTAGCAAGACAGCTAACTAGTCGTCCAAAAGAGTCTTAAAAGCTCCTTGCCAGGGGTTGTTAGCCTGACATCTTATGCAGAATGCCGTTAAAAGATCCCAAATAAAGAAGAAAAACTTTACAAGTCACTGGCGATTGATTAAGCTTCACCTGCACTGATCGGCCCTCCGCCCTGTTGCGGATCTGTAAAAGACAGAGCTAATGAGATCACAATTCTAAGATTTGAAAAATGTTACGCTCTGAAGATAATTTTACAATAACAAAGCCATTCAACAGATGATATTACCTCGGCCCTTTAAATCTGCAGGAGCTTCCTGCTGATTGTCTAAGGGGCCGCCAGAGCCTCCGTTGCCACGGCCTCTGCGGCGGCCGGAACCACCCCTGCCATATCCGCGCCTCCTGTTGCCTTCACCTCCATCCCCGGAATCTACCATAGCAGGTCCATTTCCTGGTACAGAGATGAAAATACATCGTTTCATATATTGTGCTAAATCATATAAGAGACATTTAGTGCATCAAATAGCACCTCTGCTCTGGCCTCTGCTGAGATTGCCACGGCCTCTACCTCGACGAGCAGGATAACTCTCTATGATGGAAAGAAAGCAATATTCAGTAATGAAAAAAAGTACATTATGGGGGAAAAAAATTAAAAAATCCGATCACTTGCTGTTTTTACCTCTCTCGCTGTCATATTTAGCGTATAATTTCACCTGATCTTCAGATAAAGTAGATTGGTATCTACAAGCAAATTTAAGGTGTCGTGAGCAATTGCATAAGATCAAGAAAGAATATTTTGGCCCTAAAGCAAGTTGAAAATAACTTCTAGAGATTTATGACAGTTTTATAAAAAAAAAAAAAAAAAACTAAAAAAAGTGTGCGACAAAAAATGTCTTGAAAGTAGATCCCCTGTTTTGTTTTTTGTGAAAGCATATCAAAACAATAAATCAGGTATCTACGATGTGCAAATACTTCATCATAATAAAGCATATCATGTTGAATACTTGCAAGCACATGCAATTACCCGACACATGTTCTACACGTGTCGGATACGCCATTTGTAGAAATACCTAATAACTTCTCTTGATACATCAGATACAAATACACTTGAAAGTAGAGAGATGAGGATATGAAAATTGATAAACAGAATATGTTGGATTAGAATAAGAAGAGGATGTTACTGGAGAACAATGTAGTGGTGGGGATGAAGTCTGTGGGTTGCTCGTAGAGAGTGGAGCTTGGGGCGTTGGTTCAGGTGAAGGAGGTGAGGAAATAATTGGTGGAAAATTAACAAATGTATGCTCAAATGTTGCAGTGGAAGTTTGTGGTGATAGTGGAAATGTTGTGGACTCATCAAACTACACATGGCAAGAAATTAGAATGCAAACGTTAGCTGGGTTGTAACAATTTCCACTATCAATTTAACATAAGTATATAATATGCCATTTATTGAAATTTTACAATCATTATATGCCATATGAATTTAACTTATGAATTACATGTGACAATTTAAGGGAGTGTAAGTGGCTGCATGCAGGATAACGTGGCAAGCAACATGAGTTTCACATTTTTGCTTGGGATAATTACAATATTAGGCTTAAGAAAAATTAAATGACTTATTTTACATAATTAATTATATATAAAATAGGATATCGACTCTTTTAATGCATATTCATCATTCGTTATTTTTTTTTTCATTTATCATGCGAACCAATTCACGTGTCGTCGTCCCTTGAAACACATGCCAATTTTGGATTTTTTTCCTCGTGTGAGAACTACAACAATATTACAGTCTTTTTTATTTTTAGTTTTTGACATTCCAGATACTACGACGTTGTCCATTTGCAAATGGACGATATTCAATCAATGTCAAGCAACATTCCATCCATAGTCCTTCAATATCGATGGCCTTCGCTTGATTCGATTATGAGGTGTCCTTTACTAGTTAAATTTGATGTTCTGAACACATCAAAACAACCTGTTTGGCAATCAGAAGCCATTTGGACAATTTTTTATTACATCGTGCTTGCCAAAAATCATGTTTACCCTCAATTTCGACTGAGTTACGCACAAAATATCTCCTCTTTGATAAAATTGATGTCTTGAATGCATCGATGCAGTTATAATTGGATAAAACTTGAATGACACTTTGATCTTCATTATGAGTGATGTCTTCTCTACCAGCAATAATCGATCATCATTTCCTTTTTATCTTGCATTAACCATGTCACATATATGGAAGTCAACAAGCATATGGTCGGAGCCATGGAAAGCAGCAACATCCAAAAATATGAAGATGATAATAATTTTGGAGGTTTATTGTAGAGTAACTGAAATAGAGAGAGAGAGAGAGAGAGAGAGGAAGTGGTGGGAGATGATATCGGCTTATTAGATATACAACAGTAAGTATAGAATCAACTCGTAAATCGGATGATAATTGTGATTCGTAGAGGAGGGCACGAACAGTTTCAAGGAGACGACCGTGCTTGTGTTTGGTGACTCCATTTTGTTGAAGAGCATAAGGACATGTCTATTGGTGATGAATGCCGTGTTGAGTTAAAAATGATTTTAGAGCATGGTTGATGAATTCACTGCCACCATTGGTACAAAGAGTTTGTATGGTATGGTTGATGCAGGACTACGTAAATGAGATGCACTTTCAACTCATATGGATTTTGCACAACTTATGATTAGAATAATTCTAGAACAAAAATTACTAGTGAATTCAAACAATGAATCAAAACAATTAGTGGTTATCTGCTTAGGCTAAATCACATGGTGAGAGCTTTGAAAATTCCAAAATAAATAGAAAACAATACAATGAGTAGTAGTAGCTTTCAAGATACTTACTAGTCTAACAATGAGAATTGGAAAGCATAGAGGTGCACTCAAATCCTACGTTTACTAAGCTTAAGCAAGAGCAATGTGGAGGAGCCCGTTGTGACTGCAATCAAATCAAGAGGAGTTAGACTAAAAGGGATAAGATGCAAGTAGGGAGAGAAACCTTCGTCAAGGGGTAGTGGAGATCCTCCACTCAATGCCTTCGAAGTGTTCGTCAATAGCCTCTACCAAATAGATCAACGTACGCTCCAAGTAATCCTCGACGGTGAGATCAACCCTTGGATTCACGTCGAAGAAAGTAGATTATAGGATGTCGACGAAGCCATCTTCGTCCCAAGTTATGCCGTAATCAGTTTCTGGATCCGCCATTCATGGGTGCTAGGAGATGATTCTTCCAAGGGATGCGTCTTCTTCACTATTGGGGAGAGAAAGAAGTTTCTCGTCCACGGAAGGGAGAGGCGAAGTGAAGAACGTATCCCGGTCAAAATCTGAAATTAAATTTCAGATTTTGAGAGTCAAAGACAAGGCCTTAGGAAGGAGAATCCAAACCCTAAGTCTTGTAGAAAAATTAAGTGGAGAGAGAGGGAGTTGAAAGAGAGGAGCGGCTAGAGAGAAAAAGGGAGGAAGGGGGCGGCGGGATGATGGGGGGAGGGATTGATTTCCTAAATCAATTAATTAGTTTAGGAAATAATTTGGAGGAATTATGGGGATGAAAATTTCGGCCAAATAGGGGAGATGGGGTTTAGAAATATTTCGTAAAACTAGACTTGAATTTAGGAGATAATTAGGGAACATTTAATGGGATAGGAGAGAGGGGAGGCCTGCAGCATGCATGGCATTATGCTTGCCTAAATTAGATTTTGGGATTAGAAAAGTAATTAATTAAATCCAATTTGATTTTGAAATTCAAATATAATTGATTTAGAAACTTTCCAAAAATAGGATTGTAAATTAGGAGAGTTTTCAGATTTCAAATTAGAAACTCTCTCAAGCTCTCAATACTCATGCAAGAAGATAAATTTTCAAAGCAATCATTCATTAATCAATAAGATGAAAGAAAAGGCTATAAATAGCCGGATACAATGACTCAATGAAATAAAAGACACTCTTGCCCTTTGGGCTTACATACGATGCTTCTCATTAAAGGGGTACAAACAGAAAAACATAAAAACACCTAATAAATAAAATGCATGAATAATAAAATAACACAAATGACTCAAAAATACAAAGACTCGATTGTGGCCGTAGATCGGCGGCCATGTCTCTAATAAACCTTCCACGATCTGATGTCCCCATCACTCCCGGGGTGGGAGAAAACTCGACTCCGTCGAGTAAGTATCTATGACGCTCTCATAGATCTCTAGTGCATCCGGGTCAATCTGCTGCAACTCCTCGCAATCTAGCCACGTATCCTCTGACTCAGGCTTTCATTTCCACCTGATCAAATACCTTCTTCGTCCTCCTTCTCTTATGGATATGATCTCGTCACTTAAGACTGCCTCCACTTGCTCTGTCATGGGAAATTTGGGAATATCAGGCAGTGGAGGTAGGTTCGGGATCTCACAGGGTGGGTTCACACAAGGCTGTTTTAATAGTGGATTTGGTGGGTTAAAGTCAGGACCTTCATGTGCCATTAAGTCTTTTACGTTAAAAGAGGGATTTATATTGAACTCTACAGGCAGATCTACTACATAGGCATTGTCGTTAATTTTCTTAAGTATTTTGAAAGGTCCAGCACTCTTTGCATGCAATTTCTTAACTGTTCCTGGTGGGAACAGTTCCGGATGAATCCGTACCATCACGGAGTCACCAACCTCAAAAGTTTTAAAATGTCGTTTTAAATCTGCATGTAATTTATATTCATGATTATTCCTTTCAATTTGTTGTGCAATATCCTTATGAAGTTCAAGCAAAGGAGATGCAAATGCTGATGCAGACTCAAAAATCCTATACTTAGAGCTCATGGGTATAAGATCTAACGGCTGTCTAGATTTGAACCCGTATACAATTTCAAAAGGACTAAGACCCGTGGTTCGGTTAATGGAATTATTATAAGCAAACTCAGCAGTAGGTATAATGGAGTCCCAATCTCTAATGTGCTCACCAACCAGAGACCGCAATAAATTACCCAAACTCCTATTAACTACCTCGGTCTGACCATCCGTTTGTGGGTGAAAGGCAGTGGAAAATTGAAGTTTGGTGCCCATTTTCATTCACAGGGTTTTCCAAAAATAGCTAGTAAACTTCACATCCCTATCCGAGACAATGGTTTTGAGTAAACCATATAAACGGACGACCTCATTAAAGTATAACTTCGCAATATGAGAGGCATCAAATGTTTTAGAACATGGAATGAAATGCGCCATTTTGGAAAACCAGTCAACTACCACACAAATGACATCGTGCCTATGGAGTGTCTTAGGCAGGCCTAAGATAAAGTCCATACTAACATCTTGCCAAGGACAACTGGGGACAGGTAGGGGAGTGTAAAGACCAGTGTTTTGCTTACGTTGCTTGCAAGTTGGCAGGTGTGACACCGACTGACCAGAAGACCAAAATCTCTCTTCAGGCTGGGCCAAATGAAACGGTACTCCACGGCTTCGATAGTCTTGTCCCATCCGAAGTGCCCAGCGAGGCCTCCGACGTGGAGTTCCCAGACCAGAAATTCCCTAAGCGAGGTGCTCGGAATGCAAAGCCTCTGGGCTTTGAAAAGATAACCATCCTCCAATAGAAAATCGTCCACAAAGTGCGTGCTACCTGTGGACAAGAGAGTGTAGGTCTCCTTGAAGTCGAGGCATTCCAAATGATCCCTCTTTATTTGGTCAAATCCCACGACTTCTGCTATCATTTCAGTGGTGGTCATCATACGACGACTGAGAGCATCAACAACTTTATTTAAACTCCCGCCTTATGCCTAAGGGTGTACATGTATTCATGAAGGAACTCAACCTATCGACCGTGGCGTGCATTCAACTTCTTTTAGGAGTTGATATAACGCAGAGCTTCGTGATCCGAGAAAATGACGAACTCTTGTGCGAGCAAGTAGTTTCGCTAATAGCGAAGAAATTGGATCACTGCGTAGAACTCTTTGTCATATGTGGAATAACGCTGCCGAATATCATTCAACTTCTCACTGAAGTATGCTACTGGGTGACCTTCCTGGGAGAGGACTCCTCCAATTCCGACCCCCGAAGCGTCGCAAGTCACTTTGAAGACTTTGGAGAAATCAGGAAGTCGCATCACTGGGGCTTCCACCATCTTTTATTTGATCTCATCAAAAGCTCGGGTGGCAGCCGGGGTCCAGTGGAAATCACCCTTCTTCAGGAAATCAGTGATAGGAGAAACAATCGTGCTGAAGTTCCGTATGAATCTCCTATAGAAGGTGGCTAATTCGTGGAAGCTGCGGACTTCCCGGATAGTCTGAGGGATAAGCCACTCTACAATGGCCCTCATCTTCTCGAGGTCTGCAGAAACCACTTGGGCTGAAACGATGAAGCCCAAGAAAATGATGCGATCTACTAGGAAGATGCATTTCTTGGGATTGGCATATAATTTCTCCTTCCTTAAGACCTCATAAACTTGCCTTAAGTGGTCTAACTGCTGGTTAATGGAATGACTGTATATAAGAATGTCGTCAAAGTAAACGCGACAAACTTTCCCATAAAAGAACGCAGCACTTGAGTCATGATTCGCATAAAAGTGCTAGGGGCGTTACTGAGCCCAAAAGACATGACTAACCACTCATAGAGACTATCCTTGGTCTTGAAGGCAGTTTTCCACTCATCACCGAGTCGGATCCGGATCTGGTGGTACCCACTTTTGAGATCAATTTTGGCGAATAGTGTGGCACCCGTCATCATATCGAGCATGTTATTGAGCATCGGAATAGGGAATCGATATTTGACGGTGATCTTGTTGATAGCACGTCTATCAACACACATTCTCCAAGATCCGTCCTTCTTCGGTGTGAGAAGGGCTGGCACCGAGCAAGAACTAAGACTCTCCTTAATGAAACCTCGCTGCAGTAACTCGTCAACCTGCTTCTTAAGCTCAGTATGTTTCGAGGGGTTCATGCGATAGTGTGGCAGGTTTGGGAGGGAGGCTCTAGGGACGAAGTCTTTAGCATGCTGAATGTCTCTAAGTAGAGGTAACTGATCTGGAAGATCATCGGGAAAGACATCAACATATTGTCCTAAAATAGGTTGCACCTCCTGAGGAATGGGCTCGTTAGATTCGGTGGGAATCTCACAGCCTACTAAGGTATAAAGAAGGGCGCCTTGAGCAATCTCAGCAGTCAGGACCTTGGCGGTGACAAGGTTCACACCTTTCTTAGTTTTGACTGGGTTGGATTTCGTGGCATCCGAAACCCGGGGCTGCGATGGCAAAAGCTTAATCTTTTTGCCAGCATGTTCAAACACGCAGGTGTTCGAACGCCCAAAAGTGTGGACATCGTTATCGTAGATCCAGGGACGACCCATCAAGATTTGTCCAACATTAATAGTCAACACATCGCACCAGACATTCTCCTTATAAGTGGCAAAGGAGATGGGCACGTGGCTTCGTTCCCTTACCTCCAAGGCAGTGGAGTTGACCCAAGCTACCTTATACGGATCGGGGTGAGGAACGGCAGACAAACCTAACTGGGATACAATGATGGAGGAAACAGCATTTATGCAACTACCACTATCCACTATGACTTTGCAGTTTTGTCTTTGATCTTGGTGTAGGTATGGAAAATCGAGGTCCTACGCCAGTCATCAGTGGGTGTCGGGTGGGATAACGCACATCTTACCACGCAGATGGGAGAGATATCCAATTTCTAAAGGCAATGGAGGACCGCAGTGTCGTCGTCCTCCTCGAAGTATTCGCCTTCTTCCTCAACTTGGTGGACCTGATCAACCTCGGGCTCGAGATCGTCCTCAGTAATCTCCTCGATGATTGAGACTTTATAAGGGCTGGAGCACTGAGAAGCGATATGCCCATACCCCTGGCATTGAAAGCACTTAATCCCGGGACTGAACCGAGGGGCATCCTGGGTGGGAGGTTTACTTCTAAAATCAGATATAGGTGCTGGTGGACCCGTGGGTGGTCGGGGCGTGCTCCCCGGAGTGGGTCGAGAAGTAGGAGTGTGTGGGGTGGAACTACCGATTGATCTGTAGGAGGGTCTAGAATCATGTGAACGACACGGGTGCTGAGATCGGTCTCCTCTAAATCAAGCACTAGGCTGTAGGCATTCTCAAGTGTAGTGACGTTCTGGGCAAACAACTCGTTGCGAAGATCCTCACGCAACCCGGTACGAAACATAGATAGAGTCTGCGCGGGGGTGGTAGAGGTTTCCCCTTTGCAGCGAATCAAGAAGACATTAAACGAGGCGATGTACTCCTTCACTGGTTTGTTGCCTTGGGTCAGCCTATTTCACCTGTCCAATAGGCGGGGGAAGTACGACGAAGGAAAGTACTTCTCTTTGAGTTCCCGCTTCATGGACGGCCAGTCTATAATCGGGTAGTCATTCCTAGCTTCTCTAAGACTCTAAATTCGCCCAAAACTGACTCGCCCTACCCGTTAGTTTCATCTCCGCAAAGCTAACCTTCCTAGCCTCAAATATGTCATACCACTTAAAGAAACTATCCATACCTTTGACCCAGTCCAGGAAGAGCTGGGGATCGAGGGTGCCATCAAAAGTAGGAGCATCAACCTTAATGTTCTTCATAAGTGGTGCATCGGGATCGTGGCCGTGGTAGGTAACTCGATGATTGGCACGGTGATGCCTCTCATCCAATTCAGGATCATGATGCGGATCATGTCCATGGTAGGGAACTCGATGATTGGCCCAATGTGGTCTCTCATCCGGGTAGGTCTCATCCCCACACATAGAAGGTGGTCTAGATGGGGTGTAGGGAGTGGGGTGGTCTTTAGCTCGCTCAAGTGTATCAAATTTCTCCATGGTGTTCCTACGAAGCTCAGCTAGATCCGACTGGTTTTCCTTAAGCTGCTGGCTAATGTTGTTCATTTGGCCTACCAACAAGTCTAAGGTCCTTCCTAGTTGTTTCGAGTCCATTTGGAAGTTACTACGGGACTCCTAACAATGCTAGGGTGTAAAGGACATCAAGTTTAAGATGAAACACTCATAAAAAAGATGCAAAATGATAGGGAAAATAAACGGGATAACAACCTAACAGATTTCTAAATGCTAAAATGCAAAGGTATGATGCAAAAAAAAAAATTAAAACTAACAGGAATCCTAAGACATGCAAGAGCATACCATGCTCTGATACTAGATGATGCAGGACTACGTAAATGAGATGCACTTTCAACTCATATGGATTTTGCACAACTTATGATAAGAATAATTCTAGAACAAAAACTACTAGCAAATTCAAACAATGAATCAAAACAATTAGTGGTTATCCGCTTAGGCTAAATCACATGGTGAGAGCTTTAAAAATTCCAAAATAAATAGAAAACAATATAATGAGTAGTAGTAGCTTTCAAGATAATCCCTAGTCTAACAATGAGAATTGGAAAGCATAGAAGTGCACTTAAATCCTACGTTTACTAAGCTTAAGCAAGAGCAATGCGGATGAGCCCGTTGTGACTGCAATCAAATCAAGAGGAGTTCGACTAAAAGGGATAAGATGCAAGTAGGGAGAGAAACCTTCGTCAAGGGGTAGTGGAGATCCTCCACTCAATGCCTTCGAAGTGTTCGTTAATAGCTTCTACCAAATAGATCAACGTACGCTCCAAGTAATCCTCGACGGTGAGATCAACCCTTGGATTCACGTCGAAGAAAGTAGATTATAGGATGCCGACGAAGCCGTCTTCGTCCCAAGTTATGCCTTAATCAATTTCTGGATCCGCCATTCATGGGTGCTAGGAGATGATTCTTCCAAGGGATGCGTCTTCTTCACTATTGGGGAGAGAAAGAAGTTTCTCGTCCACGGAAGGGAGAGGCGAAGCGAAGAACATATCCCGGTCAAAATCTGAAATTAAATTTCAAATTTTGAGAGTCAAAGACAAGGCCTTAGGAAGGAGAATCCAAACCCTAAGTCTTGTAGAAAAATTAAGTGGAGAGAGAGGGGCCGCTAGAGAGAAAAAGAGAGGAAGGGGGCGGCGGGATGATGGGGGGAAGGAGGGATTGATTTCCTAAATCAATTAATTAGTTTAGGACATAATTTGGAGGAATTATGGGGATGGAAATTTCGGCCAAATAGGGTAGATGGGGTTTGGAAATATTTTCTAAAACTAGACTTGAATTCAAGAGATAATTAGGGAACATTTAATGGGATAGGAGAGAGGGGAGGTCGGCGGCATGCATTGGCAAGGGGGATTTAGGGTGCGTTTGGGACGGCTGCTGCTGCCGGTAAAACAGGTTGTGAAATTATTGTACATAAAGCTGCTTTCTTAAGTTGTTGTATAGAAATCAGTCAATGTTGTTTGGATAGTATTACTGCCGAACTGCTGTGCTGCTGCTGTTTGACAACAAATTACCTTGTTATCCTTACATATATGAAGATGAATAAAATTTGTTAAAATTTAATTTTTTTAACTCTTTATGTTAAGAATTTTGATATAAAATCTAATTATTTTAACTTTTGGATTCGGTGACTAGATAGCCTTGTCGATTGTTCCCGTGGCCTAGGGCTTTTCGTGCTCCTCCTGTGGGGTTTGGATCGAGGTTTCTTACTTACCTAGCGAATTCTGTTCACAAAATGGATTTGATGTCGCGAGCTTCTTGTTTTGTTTTTCGAATGGATTTGTTATTTCATTCCTCCTAATCACATGAATTTGTTGCGTCGACATTTGGTCTGAACTTTGTGAAATTTCGACCAAAAGGTTGAGAATATAAAGCTAGTTTACATGGAAATGGTGACCATTCTCTCTCTTTTCATGGCCATTTGTTGTGATATGTTATTTTTTTTTTAATAGTTTACTTGATTGCAATTTAACTGGAAGACTCCCTTAACACTTTCCTGAAGGTTACCCAACCTTCCATCACACCTAAAATATACTTTTTAATTCTTCATGTAGATAAAACAGTTAGAACACAAGTAAGAAGGGAGAAAATAAGAAGAAACCTAGTGATAATCATAGTCAAGTTACAGGTAAAAAGGATTAAGAAGACATGAACATTCAAGGCACTGAAC
Source organism: Dendrobium nobile (assembly GCA_022539455.1). Classification (NCBI taxonomy): domain Eukaryota; kingdom Viridiplantae; phylum Streptophyta; class Magnoliopsida; order Asparagales; family Orchidaceae; genus Dendrobium; species Dendrobium nobile. The sequence goes on along the minus strand of CM039734.1, from coordinate 42,495,145 downwards.
TTCTTTTCATGATATCCCATGGAAACAGGATGCCGCCAAGCACAGATGCGACATATCCACAGAGGAGTGCGAACGAGGCACTGACGATGAGTAAAAACGAAGCCAGTCCGCGAGATTTGCGAGCAGCGCGACCGCGATAGGCAACAGTTCCGACGCTGAGCTGCAGCAATTGTCGACAACGAAGAGGAGAGAAAAAGGTGAGGGGAGCAACGAAAGGTGAGAAGGAGGGCGCACAACTCAAACATTGCGATTGGGCTTTCCGTCATTTATGCCCTTCAAAACTGCGGAAAGCAGCGACAGGCAGCGGACCGCGGGACACAATGAAAGTTCGCGAGAAGCAGCAACGGGCCGCAGAAATTTTTCTAATTTTGTTCTACCGCAATGCCCCAAACGAGCACTTAATAAATTTTTATAAAGCAAAGCAGCCGTGAAGCCGTCCCAAACGCACCCTTAATGTGAGATGTTATGCTTGCCTAAATTAGATTATGGAATTAGAAAAGTAATTAATTAAATCCAATTTGAATTTAAAATTCAAATATAATTGATTTAGAAACTTTCCAAAAATAGGATTGTAAATTAGGAAAGTTTTCAAATTTCAAATTAGTTGAATTTGAATTTTAAAAATCTGCCCAAAATCAATCCATCCAAATTAGTTAAGGGATTTAATGGGGATGAGGAAGTGGGTTGGGGTCGGCGGCTAGATGATTGGGCCGGCGGTATGGGGGTTTGGGTTGTGTGTTGGCCGTGGGGTTAGGAGGAGGGGGAAGGGGTTTCAGAGCGATGGAGATCCGGCGACTAAGTGAGGATTGATGGGAGGAAAAGGAAGAAGGAGATAAAAGAACGAAACCACGAACCCGACTTATCTAGGTTGGTGGGTATTGCATAAATCTCCCTCTCCATTAGCTCTCTCAAGCTCTCAATACTCATGCAAGAAGATAAATTTTCAAAGCAATCATTCATTAATCAATAAGATGAAAGAAGAGGCTATAAATAGCCGAATACAATGACTCAATGAAATAAAAGACACTCTTGCCCTTTGGGCTTACATACGATGCTTCCCATTAAAGGGGTGCAAATGGAAAAACATAAAGACACCTAATAAATAAAATGCATGAAAAATAAAATAACACAAATGACTCAAAAATACAAAGACTCGATCGTGGCCGTAGATCGGTGGCCACGTCTCTGATAAACCTTCTACGATCTGATGTCCCCATCAATGGTTTAAGTATTTTTCAATGAATGATTTGAAATGAATAACTATTTGTGTAATTTCTGATTTTGTTTTAAGAGGATATATCAAGTTTTAATGAGAGTAATCATCAACAAATATCAAGTAAAAATGAAAATCAGTTTTAGAAACTAAAGAAATTGTTTAGAGGAAATTGAATTCAAATTTTATTCCTTGGAATTATTACATATATATACACTCTAAGAGAATAAACAGAAAAAGAAAGATATTTAATCTAATTAATTACAATAAATAGAAGCCATTTAATCTAACTGATTCTAATAATTATATCCAACAAATCTTGTAATTAATCCCACGGGTCTTGATGTTAGAAGAAGAAATATCAAACTGCAGCCCACGAATTACAAACCTGTCAAAGCCGCAGGCCCCCTCCTTGCCGCGCGATTCAACACCCCCCTCGCCCTCAAGTTGGATTGTACAAGTTGTACAATCCTAACTTGCAAACAAACTTATCAAGCAGAGAGGTTGGTAGTGCCTTTATTAGAACATTAATAAGTTGTTCATGAGTTGGGGTATATATATTACTTCAATTTTCGAGTTCTCTAATTTCTCAGATATAAAATGTCTATCAATGATAACATGTTTTATTCTGTCGTGATGTATTGGATCCTTGACCATATTAATTGCGGCTTGATTATCACACTTCAACTTTATCGTGCCTTTAATCTTTATCTTCAGTTTAATCAATACTTGTCTGATTCAAATACCTTCACAAATAGTAACTACCAATGCTCTTAGTTTAGATTACACACTGCTTCTAAAACCAACAGATTATTTTTTGCTCCTCCATGTCCACTAGGTTCACCCACACAAATGAACAATATCATGTGGTCGATCAACTATCAACCTGGCTTTCCGCCCAATTTGCATCTGAATAAAGGATCAATGTCCTATATTTATTCTTCTTGAATTAGCCCCTTTAGGAGTGTTATTGAGATATCTCAAGATTTGATATATTGCCTCCATGTGCTCCTTCATAGGTGCAATAACTCAAATATGTGAAACAGATTTATTTGAAAAATATGAAAATTCTGAAGTAAAATGCTTTGATGTTGATATCTGGTGTGCACTGCGGCGCTAGGCAATGCATAGTGTATATATACATATCCCTGTCTCACCCTACCAACTCCCTCACTTGATTTCTTGACTAGGAAGAAATTGAAAGAGCGAAAGAAGAGAGGAAAGAGAAATGCTTTGGATCATATTTGTCATTCATTCATGTTACAGGTTTTATTCTATTCGTTGTAAGTAACTATCTTCTTACTTCTGTTTTCGATGATTTTGATTTCTATGGATTTATCTCTCTTAAATCTACAAAAAAAAAATAATGCATTATCTTCAAATTTTATAAGCCTTCACTGTACAAATTTGGATATATTATAGATGTGATTACTCTGAATGATCTGGTATAATTTTATTGCATTTTAAATGAAGTACTAAATGATATCAAATACATGATATGGTAACTCCATGTGACACCCTACTGATCCATGTAATTCAATGATTGAGAGTGTCATAAGGAGTTGAAGATTGATTGAAAATTATAAGGAGTTAGGGCGACTGATTCAAGTGGTTCAATGGGAGTTATAAAGAGTACATTGATTGGGAGTTATAAAAGGTGACTAATTGAGAGTCATAAGTGCAAGAGCAATATACCCTTAAAATACACTTATTTAATATTTGAATACTGATACCGACACTTCTAAGTACACTACACTGATATTGTGACCAACAGTAATATTATTTGCTGTCATTAACACTATTTAACGTTATTAATCATGATATTAATATTATTACTAGCATTAGTATTGTTGATTGTTACTAATACTATGACTGATGATATAATGAATTGAGATGTGATGAACTATAGAAGGATAAATTGACACATATAACCAATATAGGTATTAATGCATATATTTCTCTATATGATTTATAACATATTATTCATTATTATCTTGTATTGATTTCAGTTGTAACATTTTAGTTACTTACTGGACTATGTGCTCATTACATGCTTTTACATATTTTCAGGAAATGATAAGAATCATATGATATCAGGCTAAGTATAATATGCATAATTTTTCTACTTGCAATTTTAAATAAAATACAATCATGTTTCTTTTTGCTGTTCATTGGTTAGCTCTAGTTAAATGGTTTAAATGAAAGACATATAATTCTTTTAATATAGATCCCGCAGTGTGAAAAAATAGTATTAGAGCAATGATTATTGGAAGAAATAAAACATAATTAGAACTTATGAGCGGAATAGAATGTGAATTCCGGTTTATAATTAGTTGATTTGAGTTTGAAATTTTATTTTGAGCATGCTCTCGCTCACTCACTCTCGCATGGATATAAAAATGTCGAGAATAACATTTTTTTAAGGTGAGAAGATTGTAATAATTCAAATATGTGAAATAAATTTATTAAAAATCATAAAAATTCTAAAGTAGAGCGCTTTGACATTGATCTGATGAGCGCTACAGCACTAGGCAATGAATATATATATATATATATATATATATATATATATATATATATATATATATATATATATATATCATTTTTTTTTTATAAATATTCCTGCCTCACCCCACTGACTCCCTCACATGATTACTTGGCCAGGAAGAAATTGAAAGAGGGAAAGAAAAGAGAAGAGATAAATGTCTTTGGATCATATTTGTCAATCATTCCTGTTATATATTTTATTTTATTCGTTGCAAGCAACACCCTTCTTACATTTGTTTTAGATGATTTTGATTTCTATGGATTTATCTCTATTACATCTACAAAAAAAAATGCATTATCTCCAAATTTCACAAGCTTTCATCATGCAAGTTTGGATATATTATAAATTTGTTCATTCTGAACGATTCGATATGATTTTATTATATTTTAAATAAAGAACTGAAAGATATTATATATATGATATGATGACTCCGCGTGATACCCCACTAATCCACGTGATTCACTGATTGGGAGTCAGTCATTAGGAGCAGAGATTGATTGTGAGTTATAACGAGTCGGGACGACTAATTCACGTGATTCAAGGGGAGTTATAAGTAGTACATTGATTGGGAGTTATAAGGGGCAACTAATTGGGAGTCATAAATGCAGGAGTAAAATACCCTTAAGATACACTCATTGAATGTCTAAATATTGATACTGACACTATTATGAATATTATATTGATATTGTGACTGACACTAATATTGTTTACTATCATAAACACTATTTAACGTTATTGATCATGATATTAATATTATTACTGACACTAATATTGTTGACGGTTATCGATATGGTGACTGATAATGTAATGGATTAAAATGTGATGAATTATAGAAGGATAATTTGATATCAATAATAAGTATAGAAATTTATGCATATATATTTTTATATGATTTATAGCATATTGTTCTATTTTATTTTACATTAATTTCAGTTGTAAGATTTTATTTACTTGCTGAGTTATATGCTCAATACGTGATTTTATATATTTTCAAAAAAAGATAAATATCCTATGATATGAGGCTCTAGATAACATGCATAATTTTTTCTACATGCAATTCTAGATAAAATGCAATCATGTTTCTTTTCGTTATTCATTAGTAAGCTCTAGTTAAATGATTAAAATGAAAAATAGATGTAATTCTTTCAAGATAGATCCTGGAGTGTGATAATAGGATTACTCGTATATTGGATCACTATGCTCACAACAAACCCAATATCTGGACGGGTGTAAGAGAGGTATATAAGCTTTTTTACCTAACATTGTTATCTTCCTTTATCTACTGGAACCCCCTTCTTTTCTATCCCAAGTTTCTTCTTATGATTCATAGATATACTGGTTGGTTTGCATTTCAGCAGGTTGGTCTCCTTTAGTAGGTCTAAGGTACTTATGTTCGAAAACAAATATACCTTTGCTTGATCGAGCTACATCCATACCAAGGAAGTATCTAAGTGATCCTAAATCTTTAACTTCAAACTCCTTTGACAGAGCCTGCTTGATCTTCATTATTTCATCTATATCATTTCTAGCAAGGATGATGTCATCCACATATACAATCAGTACTGCTACATTGTTTCTTTCTAACTACTTCACAAATAAGGTATAATCCTAACATTATCTATTTTACATACTTCAAGAATCTTTCAAATCATGCTCTAGGAGACTGCTTTAATCCATACAAGGATTTCAACAATTTACACACTTTGTCCTTTCCATAAGACTTGAATCCCCATTGGAATCTCAATGTAGACTTCTTTTAGGTTCCCATTCAAGAATGCAATTTTGAAATCTAGTTGATTTAGGGGTCAATCTAAATAAGGAAAGAATAATCCTGATGGTGTTGAACTTTGCAACAGGAGAAAAAGTTTTTTGATAGTCTATTCCATAATACTGAGTGAATCATCTTGCAACCAATCTATCTTTCAGTCTCTCAACGCTACCATCCTCACCCTTTACAATGAACAACCATTTACAAATCACAGCTTTCTTTCATAGTGAGGGATTCGTAATTACCCATGTTTGATTTTTCTCCAAGGCCATAATTTCTTCTTTAACATTCTGTCTCCATCCTGGGTGATTCAAAACTTTGTGAATATTGGTCAGAATCTACACATCATCTAACTTGGAAAGGAATACTTGATAAGTGTATGATAATCTACAATAGTAGAGAACATTTTCGATTAAAAGCTTGATGCATAATTCTTTCTAGCCAATTGATGACTCTATCTCCTTTTGAACTTCCTCATTTTTGTCCTCTATATGAATCTATACAATTGCTAGATCCATTGAAAGATATTTGGCAAGTGTAAGATGTGCCTCATTGCTCTGCATATGTTGATTTTTCTTTATTTTTCTTGAGTATGCATATTGATGTTCCTTAATTGCTACTCTTTATAGGGATTAATTAGGACTTATGGGTGGAGGTAATAGGTCTGAAGGAGGAGATTGAGACATAGAAGATATACCTTGGGAAATACTAGTTGTTTGGATTTCTTGTGATATTTGTTGATTTTGATAGAACTCTATTTGGTTGTATAATAAAAAATTCCACTCCCAAGTTTAAAATTTTCCTTCACTCTCCCCATGAATTTCAAAACTAGTGAAATATGGGTTGTTTTCAAAAAAGGTGACATCCATAGTTTCAAATACCTTCCTAAAAGTAGGGCAAAAGCATTTGTAACATCTTTTAGTCAAATAATAGCCAATAAAGACGCATTTTTTTATCTTGGATCAAGCTTGCTCCTATCTTGTGAATAGATATGAACAAAGGCATAACACCCAACGTGTGAGGTGTTTCGATTGCTGCAGACAGTAAGAGCATTTCCATCTTCAACCTTTGGAGATCCTTGTAGGCCTCCCAACATGAACTTTCTTCTGCTCTCTTCCCGTCAACTTAAAAAAAAGGCCTCCCAGAGATTTGGAAAATGTTTGGTTCCCATGATCCATCCTCTAACGCCATCCAAGTTCTTGTTCAAACCCATCAAGAATTTGAATATTATTTTTTGTTTCAACAATCTTTTAGTGAAGTGCGTGATCTTTCGATCATTCCAGTGATATTATTCAAACATATCTAATTGTTGCCAATAACGGATTAAAGTATTAAAATATTGAATTACTGTCAGGTCCTCTTATCAGCAAACATGAAGTATGGTCTCAATTGTGAATAGCTCAGAAGTGTTGTCGGAACTGGAGGTCTCTTTAACGATCTTCCATATTTCTTGGGCCGTCTCATAAAGAAGAAAGTTCTCACTGATTTTTACATTCATGGAGTTGATGAGCTAAGAAATGATATGATGATTCTATGCTTTCCATTTTCTATAGAGAGGATCAATTTGAGGATGTATAAGGGCTTCACTAATGAGATAGTCCTCTTTCTCTCTCCCACAAATAAATATTCTCATCAATTAAGACCATTGCAAAAAATTTTGTCCATTAAATCTGTGGTTTCTGATGAGAGGAGAAATAGGAGAAGCGTTGTCTGCATATCCAGAGTTTTTGGTGTTTAAACTAGTAATATTTGGGTAGGAGGATGAGATCTCGCTATCCATGGACATGGTTGGGTTTCCTCAGTTGAAAGAGAAAATGAATTTTAGGCAAGGGCTACTAATGCTTGAAGAGAGGTTATCGGCAGGATGATGGAGAGTTACCGCCAGTTGAAGGAAGGCAGTCTCTTGGTACCAGTGGAGAGATCAGAGGAGACCCATCCAGAGCTGGGAAGAATTCAAGGACAGTTTGATAGAGCGTTTCCAAACCGACCGGGGAGGAGACTTCTACGAGTAGTTCTTTGCCCTAATGCAGGAGGGATATGTGGCGGACTACCGAGAGAGATTTGAGCATCTGGCCAGCAGGGTAGAGCGCTTGTCCGATACTGTGCTGGAGGGGAACTTCATTAAGGGGTTAAAGGCAGGGATTAGAGCAGAGATGAAGGTCCTGATGCCCAAGGATTTTTGGGAGGCCATGAAGCTTGCACAACTGGTCGAAAATCAAAAGAATCTGAAGAAGGGAGCTAGGAATAGCAGCTCAGGAGGCACTTACAGGTGGACGACTACCCACCTAGCTTCCAAGGGAGCGTCGTCCACAGGAGGGATGAAAGAAGTTCCGAAAGAAAAAACAACAGGAGGAAATGGGGGGCAGTTCAAGAAGCTTACTGAGAAGGAAATGCAAGAGAAGAAAACAAAAGGGTTGTGTTTCCGATGTGACAAAAAATACATGCCAGGGCATAAGTGCAAGGATCGAACTCTTCAAGTTCTCCTCGTTTGTAAAGACAAGGAAGACGAAGAGGGAGCGGTTCTGAGGTGGAGGAAAAACTGCATCTGGATGTGGAAGAAGTCTCTCTTAACTCCGTAGTGGGATTCACTCCGAGTCACACAATAAAGGTGAAAGGAGAGATAGCTGACCGTGAAGTTGTGGTGTTAATCGATAGTGGGGCAACCCACAATTTCATTTCCACCCAGATTGTGGAGCTGCTGGGGATGGAGTTAGTAGATACAGGAGGCTATGGGGTGATGATGGGCACAGGGAAGGTAGAAATGGGAAGAGGAGTTTGTAGAGGGGTGGTGCTGAAGATCCAAGGTATCCAAGTGAAGGAAGACTTCCTTCCCCTAGAATTGGGGAGTACAGATGTCATCCTAGGGATAAAATGATTGCAGACCTTGGGGGAAACCAAGATCAATTGGGGTACTCTGAGGATGGAGTTGGTGAAGGGAGGAAGTAAGAGGGTGATTCAAAGTGATGCGGAGCTGACCAAGGCAAGGGTTTCTCTCAAATCCCTAATCAAGAATATTCAGGAGGGGGAAGACTATTTGGTGGAATTACATAGATTGAAGGGAGTGAGTTTGGAGGAAGGGGGAGACATACCCCTCTCTATACAGCCTTTGATCTAGGAATTCTATGAGGTTTTTCAACCATCTCTAGGGTTGCCACCACCTAGGGAGTAGGAGCATGCCATCATATGGAGGGAGGGAGTCTCACCTGTCAGCGTACGACCTTATCGTTACCCTCAGTTTCAGAAAGATGAAATAGAAAAGTTGATCAGAGAAATGCTGGAAGCAGGGATCATCAGGCCCAGCACTAGCCCGTTCTCTAGTCCTGTTCTATTGGTGAAGAAGAACGATGGCAGCTGGCGGTTCTGTGTATACTACCGTACACTCAACAAGGAAATTGTACCTGATAAGTTTTCTATACCAGTGATTGATGAGCTGTTAGATGAATTGAGTGGAACAGTGATCTTTAGTAAGATCGACTTGAAATCAAGATATCAACATATTCGAATGAAGAAAGATGTGCCCAAGACTGCTTTTAGAACTCATGAGGGCCACTATGAGTTCCTAGTGATGCCCTTTGGCCTCACCAATGCCCCAGCCACGTTCCAGGCACTCATAAATAAGATCTTCAAACAGTATCTCAGGCGATTTGTTTTAGTATTCTTCGATGACATCCTAGTGTATAGCAGAATAGAGGAGCATTGGGGGCATTTGAAGAAGGTGTTAGAGGTTCTCCAGGAGCACTAGTTGAGGGCTAACTTGAAGAAGTGCTGCTTCGCACAAGTCAATGTGGAGTACTTAGGACACGTGGTATCCAAGGAAGGGGTAGCAGCAGATCAGTCCAAGATTGAAGCCATGTTAAAGTGGCCACTGCCTAAAAATCTGAAGGAGTTAAGGGGATTCCTAAGGCTTACAGGGTACTATAGAAGATTTGTGAAGGGATACAACACTATAACATGGTCATTTACTGAGCAGTTGAAGAAAGATGGGTTCCTATGGGGGGAGGCAGCCACGACAGCATTCCAGAAGTTGAAGAAAGCTATAACCACAGTCCCGGTCTTAGCTTTGCCGGATTTTATTCAAGTCTTCATAGTAGAGACAGATGTATCGGGATATGAATTAGGAGCAATGCTGATGCAGAGTCACAGGCCTATTGCTTATTTCAGTCAGGTGTTGCCTGCCAGAGCCTGACTGAAATCTGTTTATGATAGAGAATTAATGGCAATCGTTTTGGCCATCCAAAAGTGGCGCCCATACTTACTCGGGAGACATTTCATTGTCATGACCGACCAACGGAGCCTGAAATATTTGCTGGAACAACGCATGGTGACAGAGGAGCATCAGAGGTGGCTATCCAAACTGCTGGGATATGATTTTGAGATTCAATACAGGCCAGGGGTAGAAAATAAGGCAGCAGATGCCTTATCCAAGTGCATGGGGGAGCTGCAGACAATGACTGTATCAATCCCAATGATGCTAGATTGGGAAGCCATCAAGGAGGAGAGTGCTAGGGATGAGGAACTAGGCAAGATCAGGGCTAACTTACTAAAGGAAGAGGGCAGCCATCCAGGGTACTCATTGGAGGGGGAGAGATTGTTATACCAGGGGAGGTTTGTGTTGCCCAGAACATCAATTCACATTCCACATTTGCTCCAAGAGTTCCATGAGACCGCAGTGGGAGGTCATTGAGGAGTGCTAAAGACCTACAGGAGACTGGCGGCAGAGCTGTACTGGAAAGGTATGCATAAGGATGTGGAAGAGATGGTATCTAGGTGAGAGGTTTGCCAAAGGAATAAGTATCTAGCTATGTCACCAGGGGGGTTACTGCAGCCATTAGCTTTACCAGGTCGAGACTGGGAGGAGGTATCTATGGACTTCATTGATGGGCTACCCCGCTCTGAGGGATTCACTGTGATTTTGGTGGTGGTGGATAGATTGAGCAAATATGCTCACTTCATTCCTCTATGCCATCCATACACTGCGCTGACAATAGCGTCAGCATTTATCAGGGAGATAATCATATTATATGGGGTACTGCTTACCACCCACAGCCATTTCTGGAAAGAATTATTCGGAGTGCAGGGGACTGTGCTGAAAAGGAGTACTGCTTACCACCCACAAACGGATGGTCAAACAGAAGTAGTCAACCGGAGCTTGGAGACTTATCTGAGATGCTTTGCGTCAGAGACACCCAAGTTGTGGGCTAAATGGCTATCATGGGCCGAGTATTGGTACAATATCTCTTTTCATTCAGCTTCTCAGATGACCCTGTTCAAGGTGTTGTACGGAAGGGATGTGCCCCACTTGGTGCATTTTGGGAGTAGCAGTACTCCAGTTTCTTCAGTAGAGGTGTACTTGGAGGAGAGGGATAAGATACTTGAAGAGTTAAAAAGACATCTATTGAGAGCTCAACAGATTATGAAGAAACAAGCTGATGGGCAACGGAAGGATATTCAGTTTGAAGTGGGCGAGAGGGTGTTTTTGAAACTCCGTCCATATCGACAGAAAACGGTCGCCAACCGAAGGAATGAGAAGCTTGCTCCAAGGTACTTCGGTCCTTATGAAGTGTTGGAGAAAATTGGAGCCGTGACATATCGTTTGAAGCTACCACCTATGGCGACGATCCACCCCGTTTTCCATGTATCCCAGCTGAGGAGAGCCATTGGAGATTATGCTACCAGTTCGGAGTTACCAGGGATATTAACTGATGAGATGGAAATGATATTGGAACCTTTGGAGCTTATGGAGGTTTGTCAGAAAGCAGATGGAGCTACAGAAGTCCTGATCAAATGGAAGAACCTCCCTGACTACGAGGCCACGTGGGAGCCATGCGACTGAATGAAACAACAGTTTCCTGACTTCCACCTTGAGGGCAAGGTGGTTCTTTCGGAGGGTTGTAATGTTAGACTGGTCCTCTATGGACCAGTCCAGTCGGCCTAGTCCCTTGGACCGGTTCAGTTTGTTTACATCAGAAGGGGGCCGGCGGCATCTAGAAGAGAGGAGGGGGTGGGGTCCACTTGATATTCAAATTTAATCTTAGAGCCAAAAGGGGGGCGGTAAGGGCAATTAGGTCCTTTTGTATTAATTTTGAATTTCATGCATTAAGGGCGAAAAGCTAGGGTTAGGGTTATGTGAAAATTTTCTAAAAGTTCTCTTGGGTTTCTCTTGTGGCTAGGTCTCTAGATTGTTTTCTAGAGATTGGGTGAGTGTGATCCTCCTCTCGAATAGAGGATCTCTTGTAATCTTCATTGTTTTTCTTGCATCTACCATTAATATCAAATATTTTGGTGTGATTTATCTTAGGTTTTCTCTATTTTTTCTCTGTTGGCGGCTATTTTCCTGCTGTAAACAGCAGTTTGGTCGCTGTTTTCTACTGATTTGGGTAATTTCAAGTATTTCCTATCAGTTGGCCATTAAAAGAAAAGCATAATATTAAGTGTTGCATAGATGAGGATGCTAAGGTGGATGAGTTGCTTTACTATTAAAGTCAGAATACGAAACAAATATATACGTGAAAAGGTTGGAGTAGCTCTAGTGGAAGATAATATTAGAGAAATTTTAAAACAGCGGCCTTTTGATGAGCCGATTGGGAGAGTAGATGTATTAGATTTGGCTTATGTTAAGAAAGGTAGATGTAGACTTAAAAAAACTTGGTTAGAAAATATTAGAAACATTTTTTTATTAGATTTAAATGAGAATTTGACTCTTAACAGGACACAATAGAGAATAAAGAATTCATGTAGTCGACCTCACATAGTGGGATCAAGGCTTGTTGTTGTATATAATATTATAATATCATGCAAAGTATTATTATCTATATTCTTAATATTATGCATGTCCAGTGTATGTGTCGTATTATATACATATCATTCAACATAATCTGATATCCACAGTAAAATGGTCAATTACAGGCAGCATACAGAGCAGAAAAACTGCTTGATGCAAGCTTTTAGGTAGAAATCTACCTGAGTAATTTCGATAATTATGTAAACATGGACAGGAGCCAAGAAAAAGAAGATTAGGAGATACGCATCAAACGGTTATAACAACTGAAAATCACGTGTAATGGATGGAAGTTCAAAAATTAGTACTCACCCAACAGAAGACCTATCAAGTTCTTGCTTAGAGAGTGTAATCGCGATTACTGACACAAGCCTAGTAGTTTCCAGTCTGACCAAGAACCATCAGCAATTTCAATCAGAAAATATGTGATAATCAAAAGAAGACATGGCACGCTACAGTAGATGATCATCTACATCTTTAGGCATGCACTTGCAACGTAAGATATAAGATCCACTTACGGAAGTAGGCCTTCCTCTAAAGGCACCCATGAATCAGTAATGAATGTGGATCCTATTTTAGTATCTTGATGAAGACCAGCAACCCTTCTCTACAATGCCATAGCATAAATATAGAATATCATTAAATCAGCTGACGCATTTAGCTTCCATAATCTCAACACAACATAATGATTGAAAGACCTGATAATCCCAAGGAAGAAATTCAAATGAAAATTGTTTATGATTTACCTTAATTAGCTCCACAATCAAGACAGTCTTATTAATAGCTCTTCCCATTGCCTTGATGACAATTTTATTCGAATCTTTGCCCTTAAAAATCAATGGAGAAATAGCCATTAGAACATCAAATCAACACAACGGAAAATTACACCATGAGATGCACAACCATGTTAATAGAAAGTTAATACAAAAATCAATGCACTGCCCAAAAATTCCCAAAGCATGATTCTGATAAAATCCATCTTGGACTTACCATTTGGTTAAAAAACTGTAATCTTTCATTTTCCTGAAGTCAAATCAATGAATAAAAAAGAAAAAAGAAAAATAACTTTTACTGCAGATGATTCCATCAATAATAAATTTTAGTCAACTAATTTCCTTTTAAATGCTAATGCATTATTATAACAACTCATAAATCTTTAAGAGTTGCTACCTTAGCCTTAAATGACCAAAGAATATTTGAAAGAGGGGAACATAGGAAATTAATAAATTTCATAAAGAAAGCTCTAAGCATAGCATAATTTTGCTTAAGGGATCACAAGCCACTTTAATATCCAGCAAAGAGCACAAGAAAAATTTCTTCTAAAGATCATTTGACAAAATGGAAAGCCCACCCTTTATTTAACGTGACTACATGTGGATTGCTTATCCATCAATTTAACACCTAATTGTATGATGGGTCAATTTAGTTCATCACAACAAAGGGCCCAGAGACAAAAACATTGGACTGAATAGTAAACAAACTTTCACATAAATGCCCAAATGCCAACTAGGAAGGAGAAGACACCATAAAGTTTCAAATTTTATAAATCAAGAATGACACTAACTTCATGGCCCAAGGCAGATCACGCAGCTCACCTTGGTTTGTTAGTTGGGAGCTTTGGCTACCAAAACCTCTTCGAAATTTACGTATATGACGTGACGTGTATATGACGTGTGTGTGAGTTTGCCTTAATCGGCCCAAATGTCCAAAAAAAAAAAAAAAGAGAAACTTCACAGCCCGCACAAATTCCACAACAAATGAAAATACAATAAAACATATGAATAGTAACCCAAAACCAAACATAAAAATTTAGGAAACAAGGCTACATATGGCTAAAAAAAAAAAGAAGTTAACTTAAGATGAATGTAGAAGTAGATGTATACCAGAAGCAAGTTGGTGGCATAAGTGATATAACCGCGCATCCTTCCCATAGAAGTTATACGAATTTCATTCTCCTTAGAAGGCGAAACTTCCCTGGGCTTCAGCACCCTCTGATACCGATCCATCTTCTCTTCGCAAAACCTAAACCAGAATTCTCATTTTTTAAAACAACCCGTCAACACAGAAACGCAAGTGCATAATTTTACAAAATAAATAGATAAATAAAACTTGCACAACCACCCTCCCTCCCCTCTCCATCCTACCTCGCACTTAAAATCTAAAAATTTCGCACGAAAATAAGTTATTTCTTTAAGCAGATTCAAACCCCTCGACTAGATGTGACAAAATCGAAAACCACCAAAAACAAAAGAACTCTCCATCAAGATAGCCAATACCAAAGAGAAATCACTCGGCCGTCAATCTAAATCAATTTAAACCAAGCCAATGGAAGGAGAACTACAATGAGGGGAAGAACGAGTGCGCAAAATCCAAAGAAGACTATAATGAAGAGAATTGAGGGGATGGCTCATACAATGACACCAATGAGGTCGGAAGGGAAGAAAATTAGGTATCCAATATGAGAAAATTTTGATCCTTGCCCTGCTCCGCCCTGTACCTTGGCTGCGTAATAATTTTCGGCCCTGAATTCTGCTCCCGCAACGGCTTCACTTCATAATCCGCTTCGAAGCGAAATGGTCTTCTTCTTCGGCAGGGGTTTGTTTCATTACGTGGCGAGAATTTGAGCAGTTTACGGTCAAGAATGATTTCTGCTCGATAGAGGCACGCAAAATCGAAATTTTTTTTAGCTTGTGATGTGCGGCTCTGCGGAGTGCAGATTGACGGGTTAGTACAAAATTTTTATGCCCAAGAAAAAAATTTCTACATTTTTTATCATTTAGATCTATTCACACCTATAAAAATTATGTTTTTATTTCTATGTATAAGAATTCGTCTATCCTAACATCACATGCTAAAAAAAAGTTTGCATGCATGCAATTTTATATCATTCTATTTACATATTTAATGCTCAAAATTTTAATATTATATACATATCATCATCTATTATTTTAATATTAAATATGTCACTCATATTTCCTTCCTATCACTCATATATTTTATTTATCCTACTCATATTTGATATGAAAGTAAACTATAGATGATATGTATGTAATATTGAAATTTTAAATATTAAATATATAAATTAAATAGTATATGATGGTATGTAGGTAAATCCCTTACGAAATATATCCTTTTATTTTGATCATCAACTTGTTCTTGATTTTAATGTTGAAATTGCTGGAGATACCTCATTGGACAAACAAATATTTAAATTTTAAGAGGATCTATTGTGATTGATTGCTGATTCATATGTCCCGTAAATATTTATAAATTTTGATTTTTTTTAGGTAGAACTCGTTCAAACTTTATTAAAAAAAAACTAATTGACTTGAATTTTGTCTCTAAAAAGTTGTATCTGTTGGGCATCTTTTCCAGGATTCCCTGAAGAATAAAAAATACCAACTAAAAATAGCTCAATCATTACAAGTTTATGATGGTAAGTGTTGGTAAATTAAGACAAGTAAGCCTCTTTCAAACTTATTGACAAAATGAATTTTCTCTATGAATATCATAAAATCTTGCTCATAGTGTTTTGACACTATAAATTAGAATCATATTCGATAATTATAATTTGTAATATAGAAAGTGAAGTTAAATCCTCGATGACTTTAGCCTTCTTTTAGAATTTTTGGCTAAAATCTTGCTCGATAATAATAACCCACTAGCATAAGTCAAGTTGATAATAATAATCATTTAAAATTGCTAGTCAGAGATTTGTTTGGTAATCGTAATCTTGTTCAGAAGAAAGTGAATTGAATATGCTAAAGGTTGATTGCATCATTTTAAAGATGTAGCTCAAATATGGGCAACCCAAATTTGATTCAAAATTTTGGTTCACTTTAGATTGGCCTAAGCCTTTCAAAATTGAGTTTATAGGCTTGCTTTTGGTTGAAGAGTCTACTAAGGAACTATAAAAGTTGCATAGAGATGTACATTTGGCTTTGAAAAAGAATAATTTGGTTTATATCTACTTTAATTACAATCTCATGTATGCAAGACACCAATGTTGTTATTCCCTTACAACTTCAACCTTAATAAGAGAATATGCCAATGTCAAGATGTGTTGGCATCAAATTAAAGTTATGAGCAACCACTTTAGTATTCCAATAGTTATTTCATACAAGGATGAGATACCTTAATTGTCCCAAGTCCTTGATCAAGTTTAAAAGATTCTATAAAATGATGAATATAACTCTTTGATAAATGTTTAGTATTTTCTTCTCTTCCTTTGGGTGATTTGATGTTATTGAGAGTTACCCACAATATGATGATTTATTTAGGAAGCTTTCTTGGTTATGCATGTGGCATATGCTAATGAAGTAGCATTAGTGATGTAGCCAACAATTGAGTGATAAATAGTGCTATTTGTGGAGGTGTAAGTGATGTTGAAGGCTTACGTTAGTACATTACATTAAAATATGCAATAATACAATAAAATATGTAAGGAGCATTGAATAAATTTGAGAAGAGAGTAACACAATCCATTATTGATCAAGCAATGAAGATGCTTGAAGTGGACCAAGTGGCATGACCAACTATAGAGCACACAATGAAGCTTCTAAGATGGACCAAGTGATGTACTTAGCTACAAAGTGGGTGACAAAGCTATTTAAAGAGATATATGAGACTTGATGCTAATGAAAGAGGTAAGTTAATAGACTAGTGTACATTTCCAAGCACATCACAAGTTGACGTGGCAGCGTGCCGATACTCCCCGTTCCCAAAAATAAAAAAATAAAAAAAATAAAAATCAGTAAAAGACATTATGTCTATTATAGAATTGATGATGATAATTACTACTTTATATTAATGAGAAAAACAAGCCTTATTCATGAATGGACAACACTTACCTTGACACATCCACTAATGTTTATTTATGAAAAATAAATGGATTTATCCTACTATAATGTTACAACACAACCCAATATGACCCATAGAAAAAGAAGGTCATATCGTGTTGACTTATGATAGACCGAGCCCAAGATTAAAGTTCAAGGGGCTCTTTTAGAATTCTTCCATTTGAAATTTTGAAATATACAATAAAGCTTCTAATTAACTTCTAGTGAGTAGAAAAGTAAACTCATCCACAAATTTCTATTATTTTCATTCAAAGACACATGCAAAAGAAAAGAAGGGCAAAGTTTCACTTCATCATTCTTGTCAGAATGGGTCAAAATAGGTGTAACTCACCATTACAAGTATTACATATTATCATTCCCATGATTTTTACATAAATGTTTAAGCCTGAACCTATGCTGGAACCCCACCCGCCTTAACTTCTCCTTAATAAAAGACCTTTTATGTTGCTACTAAAATGCAATATCATCTTGCATTAGAGGTTGATTAGGAAGAAAAAGGGATTAGGCCCCTACCATGATTAAGGTTAATAAAGGTGAGAATATATCCCATAAATTATGTCAAATTATTGAATGTGAGAAATCAAACTAATGAGCAAGGATTGTTCTTAGCCACCTTTACTATATTTGATATTACACATATGATAATATAAACATATAAGAGAGAGAGAGAGAGAGAGAGAGAGAGAGAGGCATAAAATATTTTATTCTTTCTTGAGTCGTATCATATAATTGAGTGGATATCATTACTGAGCAACTTTGCACACACACATATGGAGAGATGAATGAAACATTTTTGGGAGAGTTATTTTTTAAGTAATTCATATTTTATGATCTTGATTTTGTACTATATGAAGTAATTCATATTGTACAATTTTAATTCATACTATACAAAATGTTGTGCTCTATCAAAACTCTAACCGCCAAAGGTTAAGAAAGATACTAATTATGTACTGATCGTACAATACGATTTGGTTCGTACTATACGCCCTAATTGAAATCTTTTTTAATTAATTTTTTGATATCATGCAATCAAATTATGAACAATTATTGTGATTGATCATATTGTACAATAGCGTTCGTACTTTATGATTACCCATGTACAAAATTGGTTATCCTAGAGATTGTGCTAAACAAAATCCATGATTTTTTGTATTGATCATATCGTACGATGTCCATTGTATTGGATGATCACCCGTGTATGAACTTGGCCATTCCAAGGATCGTCCCAAATGAATAGAAGGAATTTTTACAGTTTGTACTGTATGATGTTTTGGTCATACAATACGAAATGTTATAAAAGTTGAGTAGTTCGTCTGAACAATCTTATTAAACGAGTCTGAATTATACTGATTATACCTTATGATACATATACTATACTGTATGAATAGAAGATGGAACTCTTAAAATTTAAGGTTTTTTAAGGATTTATAATACTCTTATGATAAATCTTTTGTTATGGAGTTGATGTGAGAGTGAGCTTAGAGAAGGAAGAGAGAGAGAGAGAGAGAGAGAGAGAGAGAGAGAGAGAGAGAGAGAGAGAGAGAGAGAGAGAGAGAGAGAGAGATCCTTGTGAGGGGGAGTTGTGAGGGATTCACAAAGGTTGCTCCAAGTAAGGTTTCCATCGTCTTCTTCAAGCTATTTTTTTGGTTCCTTGGTGGCTCTACGGGAGATCTTCATCAGCACCAGATCTAGGTTCTCTACATTCACCAGTAGGGTGAAAAAGGATTCTGAGGTTCTCTGCTTACTTCAAAAGGGAGTAAAAGGATTTCAAGGTTCTCTTCCTACTTTAGGAGGAAGTAAAAGAATTTTGAGGTTCTTTGCCTACTCCAAGAGGGAGTAAAAGGATTTAAGCCACTCTATCTCATCAAGTCGATGGAAAGATTTTGTAAGGGCTTCGTTGCCTTGATATGAGAGTAAAAGGAGAGATACTACTTTTAGTATAATAACCGGAAAGAAGGTGTCCAGGGAGTAGACGTAGGTCAAGTTAACCAAATCACTATAAATCTGGTGTGTTCTTTCTATTTACTTTTTTATATTATTCGTTGATTTGTTCTGTGGTTATAATATCTGATTTTGTTATTGTGAAATTAGTGTTGCTTCCGCATAAATTATTTATTTTAAAATATTCAAAAAGATTTCAAAAAGGTTTTCTTTTTTCTTAAGAAAATTTTAAATAACTAATTCACCCCCCTCTTATTTAGCCTCGGGCTAGTTCATAAAGGTTTAACAACACTCATGAACTTTTAAGAGAGAGAAAGAAAATTCTTAGATTTGGAGGTTGTTAAGCGATTTTCGTCAATCGAGTCTATTGGAAAATTTACTAGTCTCACTATAAGAAATCGTTACCATATTTTTTATTTCAAAGATTTTATATTTTTGATATTTTTTTGATCAAATATATATTTTCATTACCTAACAATAACGATAATTTTGTATTGGTAAAACTTTCACCGTGTAACATTTTATATTTTGTAGATATTGAGATTATGAATAGTTTGAGTATTTATTTGAGATTTTTTATTTGGTGATTTTGAAAATACAATAATTTGTCTACTTAGGAATTATTTTTTCATCTAAAAATAATGATTTAGTTCAACTAAAGCTTTAGAATGTTATTTTATCCAATATCTAATAATTTGGTTAAATTCTAAAATATAAAATTTTGCTTAGAATGATTTTTGTTGTTTATCATTATGGCATTTTGACACTTTTTGAATTAAGCTCAATTATGCTTTATTTACTACAATGCATTGAAAATAAATATGGATATGTGATTGAGTAATAGCTGGCCGCTATTGAAAGTTCTTGAGAGTTTTTAAATATTTATGAACTAGTCTCGAGGCTAACCAATAGGGGGTGAATTGGTATTTAAAAACTTCTTTAAAAATAAAGAAAAATATTTTTATAACTTGATGTAGAAATGAATTAAATTTATAATAAAAAGATAAATCAATATTTTCACCCATACAATTAATCGCAAGATAAATAAATGCAAAAATAATAAAAGAAATAACAAACCAGATTTATAGTGATTCGATCCAACCTGGCCTACATCCACTCCCCGGAGGCACCCTCCAAGTATTACACTAAAATCTTTTAGTGTCTATCATTTTACCACCACAGTAAGGTGGAGAAGCTCTTACAAAATCTTTATACCAACCTGGTGTAGCAGAGGACCGAAACTCCTTTCACAAGCAGAGAACCTTGACTCCTTTTTCTCTCTACAGGAGATGATAAAGAACCATGAATCCCTTTCACCTTCCCTGGTGTAGCGAAGTAGTTAAGTCCTTTGACACCAAAGAGATATTCTTCTTTCCAAAACTTCCTTCAAGATGAACCTTGAATCCGATGTGAAGTACCCTCAACACTCCCTTAAAACTCCCTCTAAGGATCTTCTCTCTCTCAAACTTCACCCTTTCCTCTCTCCATTTCAAGTTCTCTCTTCATGTTTTCTCAAGAAGAACAAAAATGCAATGGCTGCCAAAGACACTTATAATGTCTTTAGAGAAAGCTTAAATATAGGGCTTTAAAGATTATACAGTATGAGTGTCTATGACAAAGATTATCTAGTACAATCCTGAGATTGTCATATACGATTAGTACAAAATAGCCCTTTTAGCTAGTACGATTAGCATTGTCCTATACGACCAATTCAAGTTTTTGCACAGATCATCCAGTATGATCCTAAGATCATCCGGGATGATTAGTTCAACTGACATGTATTTCGTTCATGATGAAACATGGGGCGGCCAAAAGTATCTTTGTCGACCCTATATTACGATCAAGATTATACAATATGATCATAATATCAAAATTAAGCATATTTTATTGATTAATCATATGATTAATTTAGGCATAATTTTCATAGATAATCTAATATGATGTACATCATCATGTACGATTAGAATAAAGTATGAAATTCAAAATCTTTCCTAAATTATGATTATAACTTATTGTCATAGATGCTCCAAATCATCTAGTACAATTAGTTAGATGAGCTTATTATACAGTACGATATAAATCATATAGTATGATTAATTTAAAAATTAAACTTTTGGATTTGACTCAATCTCACTCCCCCTGAGTGCATGTGTGTGTGCATGTTCACTGAGCTAGCATACACCCTTATAGGACTTGACTCAAGAAATCAAAAATATATCAATAAATATTACAAAAACACATTTAAACATAACCTATTCTACTTAATCTTGAGCATTAAATCTTCATTGGATGGTGCATGATATTCCTAAAATGTTTGTATACACACAAACAACTATATATTGTAAATATAATTAGACATAAGGATATGAGCCACAATATTTATTATCATAAAAAATATAAACTCATGAGCTCAAGTTATGACAATCTCCCCTTTTTTTATGATGCCAAATATTACTGATTGAATTTACAAATTTAAAAAAGATTTTCTCCTAATCTCCCCCTCACTAAGATAATTATATTAAAATAGGAGAAATAAAATAATATTTTTTCTTCTTCTTTTTCATTTATATAGAAATAAACAAATGTCAAAAACCATTTTGAACCTAAATAACATATAGACTAATGTAAAAACAAGATGAACATATGCAACTTAAACACAAATACAACCAACCAAATACATTCTCCCTAATTTGACATTATGAAAAAAAGGGAAAAAAGAAAAAAACAACACACATAACAAACTAAAGATCATACAAACTCTAATCAAGTGTAAGTGGTGGTGATGTTTAAGAAGAATCAATTAATTTTAACAAGTTTTCTGGGAATGAGAAAGTTACCTCTTGATTTTATTCAAAAGTTTAGTAAGCAATAGATTGAATGTGCTAAGATCTAGAAAGGTTAGAAATTTGAATTTTATAAACCCTAGCTCAGGCTCCTTACAGGTTAAAGTCCTTTTTAAATAAAAAAATCTAATTCATAAAAAAGAGTTAGAGATGAAAAAATATCTTTTTAATATTCTTACATGAAATAAATCTAATATAATATCAATGCAAAAAAGATGAGTGGGGAATTATGATTTTCAAACTCAAGTGTTGAAAGTATCATTGGAATTAAAATTATAAGAAATGTAAGTTAACTTATTGTGGGGTCATTTTATGTCTCTTTATCAATTTTTGGCGCACTTTGGGCATCTTTTGATTTTTGATATGCTTTTGTGCATCTTTCAATTTTGGTGTACATTGCACATCTTTTCATCTTTAGGCTCATTTTATACCTATTTTCATTTTTATAAGTTTACTTCCTTTCTTAATCTTTAATGAATCAAAGCAAACCCGATCCAATGATAAAAACAAATATCTTGATTAAGAAAATTATGAAGTGGATTCATCAGTTTGCAAAAGATTCATATGAGATAGAAGAAATGTAGTATGATAAAAATAATTTAAATTCAAAGTCCATTTCATAAATTGAGATAGTTTTTGATTTAAAATTGCAATAACCTGATTAAGAAAAATGAGAATGAGAGATATAATCATGAATTTCTGTCCTTTAATAATTTAGAAAAAGGCAATCATCACTTAAAATTTTTTGGTAAAAATAAGGTAAAATTTTCATAAAAAATTTAGAAAAGTTAATTGATTCCCTTATGCAAATACAATATGAAATTTGATTTATGTGTATTGACCAGGGATAAATCATAAAAATATGCATGAAAAATAAAATAAAATGATTACAAATAAAAAAAACATCAAAAACATCACACAAAATATTTATAATGAATAAAACAAAATAAAGAACTTATACATATGTATTAACTATAACACATAAATACAGAAACAAAACTTTATACCTCATCATCTTGCTCCTGGTCTGATGATTCAGAAACTAGGTCTGCCTTGAAGATTTTTTATTTTTTTATCATTTTTCCTTATTGCATTTTGCTTCTTTTTAACATTTTTCTTTGGTGGAAGAGTTTAAATTATGGCATTCATTTTTCATATGTGCAGATTTCCTCCACCTAAAATAAATAATGTCAGAAGAAATCATAACATTCTTACAATTTTTATCTCTGTTTCACTTTTATTGATGTTGATGTTTATGCTTCAATAGTTTTTCAAACTTACTTCTTATTGAGGCTATCTCCTTACTCTCATTATCTATTAAGCCATTATTATCCATCTCTTTAACTTTTAGCACTATTGTTTCACCTGCATTGAAATATCTTTGACCCAAATTTTTCTCATAGGTAATGAGAAAGCTAATGAAATTATCAATAGAATATTCATCCAAATTTTTTTATTCATAAAAAGCAATGACTTTGGCATCAAACTTTTTAAATAGACAATGTCAAATTTTATTGGCCTTTTCAAAGTTTGAAAGATCTTTACCTAAGGCGTGTAATGTTGTCACTATTTGAGTAAATCTAATAAACATGTCTAGAATAGTCTCATTAGGTTTCATGCAAATAGTTTATAATCATGCATTAAAATATTCAACCTTGATTATTTGACTTCACTAGTACCTTCGTATGTAGTGTGTGATTTATCTGAAATTTTCTTATCAGTAATGCATATGGATATTAACATACAATCTTTAGAATTCAAAGCACAGAAAAAATAATTCAAGTATTTAACATTCAATTGAGCATTGATTTATTATATTCTGCTCCATTTGGTAAAAGAAATATCAATTTTGACTCAATCTATAATATGTCACGATACAGAATAACCAATTTAAATTATATTCCATATTCAATAATCAATTAATTATAATGAATTAGACATACAATTTTTCTAAAAATCAAAAGAAATATTTTCAAATGAAGGTGGTCATATGATTGAATATCCTTCCACAATGTTACAATTTCAAAAGTTAGCCATTAATCTTTTTTAAAAAATTTTCAAAAACTTAATTTATGAATCTGGTTCTAATACCAGTTGAAAGTTTGTGAGGGTTGTGAAACCCTAAAGAACTAGTCTTGAGGCTAACCAAGAGGGGGGTGAATTGATATTTAAGAACATCTTTAACTATGAATAAAATTATTTTTATAACTTGATGCAAAAATAAATTAAATTAACAATAAAAAGATTAGTCAACATTTTCACCCATGTAATTAATCGCAAGAAAAATAAATATAGAAATAATGAAGGAAAGAACACATCAGATTTATAGTGATTAGGTCCAACCTAACCTACGTCCACTCCCTGGAGGCACCCTCTGAGTATTATACTAAAACCTTTTAGTGTCTCTCCTTTTGCTCCCATAGCAAGGTAGAAAACCCCTTATAAAATATTTCCACCAACCAGGTACGATAAAGGACCAAAAATTCATTCATGGGCAGAGAACCTTTACTCCTTTTTCTCCCTCTAGGAGATGGCAGAAAATTATGAATCCCTTTCACCTTCCATGGTGCAGCGGAGTAGCCAGGTCCTTTGACACCAAAGAGATATTCTTCTTCTCAAAACTTCCCTCAAGATGAACCCTGAATATGATGGTATTAAGGCGCAAGCTCGTAAGAGAAACCGTGTGAAATCTCCTCCACGCTCCCTTGAAACTCCCTCCAATAATCTTCTCAATCTAAAACTCCACCCTTTCCTCTCTCCTTTTAAAGTTATCTCTTCAAGTTTTCTCAAGAAAAACAAAGACACAATGGCTACCAAAGACACTTATAATATCTTTGGAGAAAGTTTAAATAGAGGGTTTTAAAAATTTTTAAAATCAATTCTATCGAAAAAGATCATATTGTATGATCCTGAGATCATCCTGTATGATTAATACATAATAGCTCTTCTAGCCAATATGATCAGCATTTTCATATACAAGCAATTAAAGTTTTTACATAGATCATCAGTACGATCTTCGAATTATCTGGGATGATTAGTTCAATTGACATGCAGTTCATCTAGGATGAAATATGGGACAACCAAAATCATCTATGTTAATCATATAATGTAATCAAGATTATATAATATAATTAAAATATCAAAATTATATAGATTCGATTGACTAATCATAGGATTAATTTAGGCATGATTTTATAGATCATTCAGTATGATGTACATCATCCTGGACAATTAGAATAAAATATGAAATTTAAAATCTTGCCTAAATTATAATTGATAGTTATTTTTCATGAACATAACTGATTGTCCTAGATGATCCAAATCGTCTAGTATAATTAGTTAGATGAGCTGATCATATAATATGATATGAATTATATAGTATGATTAAGTCAAAAAATAAATTTCTAATGTTGACTCAATCTCACTCCCCATGAGTATGTGTGTGCATGGTCACCGAGTTAGCATACGCCCTTACAAGACTTGACGCAAGAAATAAAAAATACATCAATAAATATTACAAAAAATTCTACAGCATAACATATTCTATCCAATCTTAAGTCTTGAATCTTTATTGGATGATGCATAATATTCTTGAAATTTAGTATAAAAATAAATAAATATATATTGCAAATTCAATTAGACATAAAGATGTGAGCCATAATATTTATTACCATCAAAAATATAAATTTTTGAGCTCAAGTTACAACATCTATTACTATTATAGTATTATAATAATAATGTGTGTAAAAGACTTGTTAAAACTTACTAACCCATGGTTGGAGAC
Source organism: Dendrobium nobile (assembly GCA_022539455.1). Lineage (NCBI taxonomy): Eukaryota > Viridiplantae > Streptophyta > Magnoliopsida > Asparagales > Orchidaceae > Dendrobium > Dendrobium nobile. The sequence continues at coordinate 42,469,411 of CM039734.1, read as the reverse complement.
TGATTGACCTATATAGGATAGTGGGCTGACAGACTTTCCTTTAAATTAAAAGTTTTTTAGGGATATTAAGCCCTTATGAACTAGCCCAACCTAACCGAGAGTGAAGGGGGGGGGGGGGGGGGGGGGGGGGGGGGGGGGGGGGGGGGGGGGGGGGGGGGGGGTGAATTGGTATTTTAAAAAAATCTTTCAACAAAATTCAAACCAAAATTCACCTTAAAGAATTTTAACGTACGAAAATTAAATGCAGAAAAAGCAGTAGAAAAGAACACAGAAATTTATACGACCTATGTCCACTCCCTAGAGGTGCCCTCCAAGTATTGCACTAAACTCAGTGACTCTCCTTTTGCTCCCACAGCAAGGCGGAGAAGCCTGTATAAAACCTTTTTTCCATCGACACCGGTGAGGTAGAGAACCCAACTCTTTTTGCTTCCTCCTGAAGCAGGCAGAGAACTTTGATCGATTACTAAAGTGAAACTCTCTCGAACCTCCAAGAATAAGGGATAATGATTAGAGAAGATGACTTGGATCATTACTTGGAGCAACCTTTGTGAAATCCCTCATAAGATCCTCTCTCTCTCCCCCTTTCTCTCACTCTCCTCTAGGCTCTCTAAGGTCAAGATAGCAACAAAAGATAATTTCTTAGATAGAGCAAGAGCTCTTAAATAGAAAAGTTTTGAAACAACTCTTAACTTATACAAACCGACTTTATCATCCATGAAGATATAAATATCATACTGGACGATCAGCTTAAATTTTGCTCAATTAACCTCGACAATTTGGGATGATAAGAAGGTTTTTGTTCATATCGTTCAGGATGTAATATATCATCCAATATAATTAGTACAAATCAAATAATATCGTCCAGAACATCACACTGAAAGGATGTCTAGATGGTAGAAAAATAGCTTGATCGTCTTGGTCAATCTCACGATCATCCCGGACAATTAGTTCAATTTTTTGAAAATCGTCCAAATCATTGCCCTGAATAGAAGGTGGCCGATGTTGATCATCCAAGAATTACTAAGATTTTTTGAACTGATCGTCCCGGATGATCCTGCGATCATCCAGGATGATTTGATCAAGTAATCAAACCTTAATTACTTTCCTTAATAACCAGATTAATTTAGGTATAATTGTGTTTCATTGTCATCCTGAATAATGTCCAAAAATAAATAATACCTAAATATATATGGTGGTTGATTCTTTCTGATTTGAGCTTATCGTCCCGATTGATACAAATATCATTCAGGATGATGTGCTTAGTGATGACTGCCTTAACTAGGATGCCCTAAATAGAGTTTCTATTTTTAACAGATCACATAGGATGATTTTTGGATTGTCCAGGATGATGTGACAAAAAACAAAGAACTCTAAAATAGACAAAAAATTTCTCCTATGTGCGTGTATGTAAGGTTACTTAGCATCAAGAATCACATAGTTTACAATAGACTCAAGAAAGAAAAAAAAGTTTACAAACTGACTCAGACTTAGTCTACCTAATCTTGAGCTGATTCAAATTGCAGTTTGATCTTTTGGACCTAAAATGTTAGTAGGCAAGGCAGTCGTAGAGAAATAAAAGTGTTTGCTATCATCAAAATTATACTCCTTGAAAGTAGATTTGTAACAATCTCTTTCTTTTTTATGATGGCAAACACAAAATAATTGAAGCAGTTCAACACAGATTTAATAGAAGCATGTAAAGAAACAACCATAGTTCAAAGAGTTTAACTATCCATCATAAAAATATAATAAATTAGGATAGACTAGAATAGTGCAAACTAGTATATCTACTCCCCCTTTTGACATCACAAAAAGGAGGAGGGAAAAATAAAAACAACACAAATGACTAAACAAAAGTAAAACAACATCACAAAAAAATAAGCAAACTAAAAGGAAGACAGACCCTAATCATCTGAAGGAGAAGGTGGTTATGGTGGATGTGGCTGAAAGTAACTGAAAAGAGTTGCAAACGGCTCCCCAAGCCAGGCCATATCCTGGTTGTGCTGGAGCTGGTGGTGAGCTACATAAGCATCAAAGTGAGCAAAGTCCTCTGCATGTTGCTGCTTCTATGCAGCAACGAAGGTCTCAAAGTGAGTCTCCCACTGGTTGAATCGCTCCACCAACTTATCCAGTTGAGAGTGCTGGCAAAGCGGAGTAGGTGCAAGAACAGGTATAGGAGCTGCCTCCTCCTCAGCTCCCTCATCTTTCTCATTCCCCGGGTGGAGACGAGTACTGTGAAGAATGTGGAAGGAGTTGTTTGAGTAGAAGGTAAGCTAAAAATTTGATGGGGTAGGATATTGGAGGTTGTATTTTGATTCTAAGGCATATACAATGATATGTCCTAGGGAAAGATTGGATTTCCTCTTATGTCCTGGATCTCGAATAGTGGTCAGATGCTCAATGTAGCAAAAAATTAAATCTGTGGCATTGAATTCATGACGAGCCAAAATGTAAAAAGTGGAGATCAAAAGAAGAGGAGTGATATGAACGTGATCATCAGCTTTGAGAAGAATTGAGGTGTAAAGGACATGCTGGATTGTCCTAGCATCTTTGAGTAAGGTGATAGATTCTCCAACATGAAAGTGAGCAATAGTATTTCTAAAATAGTGGTTGGCGGGAGCCCAGTCGTAGTCAGGATTAGAGCATAAGGTATGGAGTTTATCTCTTATGGTGGAAAGTTACAAAAGTTCTTCATAGTCCTGATATATGATTTCGACGGGACGTAGATTCATATAAGACCAGAGAGTAGTGAAAGAAGAATTTATGTCGAGGCTAGAAAAAAATTCAAAAAGAAGCTCGAAGTTGAATGGGACAAAGAGACTAAGAAGGAAGGTCAAGGAAGTGTTCGCAAATAAATCTAGGATAGGGTAGGAAATACGGATTGACAGTCCGAGATATAGTAATCCCGACTATTTTATACCTTTGATAGGCGGCTTGATCATCCACCTTAGTGAAGCGAGGGTCCAGATTAGCCCTCGAGGAACTCCTAGAAGGATGGCGAGATCGCTTTCCACCGACCATACTTAGGAAAATAGAGCACAAGAGTAAGAGAAAAAAGAATTTGAGAAGGTTTGTGTGAGAAAAACATTTGAGGGTCTCAGTTTAAAAAGAATCGGTCAGATCATCCATGATGATCACAGAATCATCCAGGTTGATATGGTGCAATAATTTAGTCCGGAATGATTGGCCAAAAAGGCAGTAAAATCATCAAGGATGATCAGATATCGTCTAGAATGAAAAGACATAGGCGATCATCTCGAGTAGTTATTTCGGAAGACCATTAAAAAAGCAGATCGTCCTAGCCGATTAGGTGGATCGTCCAGGATGATGCACAATAATGGATTATAACAACCGAATTAAAAATATTTAAAGCATTACCACATGGATTGTTTAGGATGAATAGGTGTATCGTCAGGGACAATCATCAATAATTTTGTAGAAATTGTGAAGATCATCCAGGACGATCACAAATAATTGAAACAGAAGATGATCCGTCCAGGACAATCAGAAGCAGAAGAGTCAAAATAGCTGTTAGATGGAATTCAAAGAGTGAATTAAATAGATCGTCCAGGATGATATAAATATAGTCTAGGATGTTAAGAGAAAAAGTTTAAAACCAGAGAATGGATGGAGATAATCAGAGAAGGCCTAAACACATGAAAAATTAACTTAAAAGAAAAAAATAAAATACGAAAAATATAAGAATAAAAGAAAAATAAGATTTTTTTTAATCAAAGCTTGAATATGATAAAATTTTCATGTGATTGAATTTAAAAAAAAATTGTAAGAATCAATGAGTTAACATCATTAAAATCCAAAAAATGGTAGAACAATCGATCATGTTAGCCCTAACTCAGACTTCTCCCAAGGGAAACTGTCTTTTGTAAACAAGGATCTAAATCATAAAAATTAATTGGATGAAAAAAAAGATATATGTTCAAGACTTGATTTTAAAAAAAATATTTTATAGAATAATATATCAAAGTAATTAGTTACAATCATGAATTCTGAAATCAAGCCTTTAAAAAATATCAAGTGACACATGAATTCTTCTAAGATTTAAAAATTTTTAAAGAGAAAAAGCTTGTTTTTGGTGGGCTCATTTTATACCTATTGTCAATTTGATTGGCGCTCTTTACATATCTTTTGATTTTTGATACGCTTTTCAATCAATTTGGCGTCATTGCTCATCTTTTGATTTTGATATCATTGGCCACTTTTTTTTCCATTTACTCTTGCAAGCTATATCCCTTTTTCAAAATTTTTAAAAATTATCAGTTGTGATTATATCTTTCACATATTAGAGAAGAAAAACTCACTCTCTAATGTAAGAAAAAATGAATCACAAAATAGAATAAAAAATTAAATGATAAATTTAACGACAAGATTACAAAAATTTGAAAGTAAAATAAAGACTTTGAATATTATATATATATATATATATATATAATATATATATATATATATATATATATATATATATATATATATATATATATATATATATGCAAGGTTCTGAAAATCGGACTGGACAACGAACCAGAAGAAAGAGAGGTTCACGGTTCGACCGGTTTGACCGGTCGAACCGGATGACATAATAAATAATAATATTATTAAAAAAAATTAATAAAATTAATAAAATAATGAAATATAATAACCATATAATTTCTTATAAATTATTCTTAATTTATATTACATATTTAGATTTAATTTATAAATATAAATTATTTAAAAAATTAAAACTCTCAATATAAAATTATAAATATAATTAAATATTTTAATTAAAAAATATTTTATTTTGTAATATAAAAATCTTTAGAGTTGAAAAATAGAAAAACTGAAACTTTACAAATTTTTTAACATAAGAATAATTCATTTGATAAAAAATAAAAATTATTAACTAAAAAAATAAAATAAACATTTTACAAAAAAATTAAAAAAATAAATATTATTCAAATCATAAAAATAAATTTTTATATTATAATTTTTACTTGAGCCGCTTAGAGAACAAAAAAAATCACATAAACTTCATAATATATATAATAAAAAATATTAAAAAATAAAAATTAAATATTAATATTAATAAATAAAAAAATAAATATTATTAACTTAAAAGATAAATATTATTCATATTATAAAAATTAATTAAAAAATTTTGTTAAAAAACTATGTTGTATAGTGTGTATAAGTGTATAACTATATATGAACTTAAAAGTAACTTTTCTCTTTGTATAGTTTAGTCCCACATCACTTGGAGGTGGTACTTTATCTTGGTTATATACCTCTTTTCTTTCTCTCATGACATTAGCTATAACATGGAGAAAGAAGACATATGAGATGATTAAAGTAATTATTTGATTATATTCTTTAATATAAAAATTTAAAGTTTTATATTAACATTTAGAAGAATTTAACATAAAATAATTTATTTAATTATTATTAAAAAAATTTGAACCGACCGGTTTTAAAAAACCTAGACCGGTTCACTGGTTGAACCGGCAGTTTTGGCCAAAACCGGCCGGTTTGAAGTGAAGGCGGTTTTAGGGTTGAACCGAACCGGCCATCAGACTGGTTCACGGTTGAATCAGTCGGACCGGCCAGTCCGGTCTGATTTTTAAAGCATTGTATATATATTACTGTAGCAAAATTAAAAAGATCTCAATTTCAAAATTCATTTATTAATGTGAGACAGATTTTTGTTTAGAAAAGAAAATTACACTACTAAAAGAAGTTAAAGATAAGGAAACAATCAATGGTATTTTTCTCCCTTTAACTGATTTAGAGATATCAATCATTGACTACAAATTTTCAAAAAAAAAATAAAAATATGGCATAAGATATCAATTCAGTAGTGATTAAAAGAAAAAATAAAACGAAGAAAATTAAATCAACCGAAAAGAAATAAAAAAGTATAAAAAGAAAAAAAATACAAAAAGAAAATAACAATCAACAGATAAATAATCAAAAATCAAGTTCATGCATTTATGTCAATCACACTCAATCTGGTTCTTAATGTGCTGAAAGTGTCGAAGGCCAGTGGTTTAGTAAAGATGTTAGTCGGTTGATTCTCAGTTTCCACATGGTGTAACTCAATGTCTCCTTTGGTCACATGGTCTCTAATAAAGTGATGTCTTATGTCTATGTGCTTGGTCCTTGAATATTGGATAGGATTTTTAGAAATGCAAATGGCACTAGTGCTGTCAAAAATGATTAAAATTATGCATACAAGTAATCCTAAATCTAGAACTTGTTGCTTCAACCAAAGGACTTGGGCCACACAACTTCTTAAGGCAATGTACTCAACTTCAATAGTGGAAAGTGCAATAGAGTTTTGTTTCCTACTAGACCAGAAGACTAAAGACTGTCATATGAATTGGTAAGTCCCAAAAGTGCTCTTTCTTTTCACCTTACATCCTGCAAAATTATAATTAGAATATCCAATAATCTTAAAAGAAGTGTTGTGTTTAGGATACCATATTCCTAAGTTTTGGGTTCCTAAGAGATATCTAAAAATTCTCTTGACTGTAATTAGGTGGGATTCTTTAGGATCAGCTTGAAATCTAGCACATAGACAAACGCTAAATATTATATCAGGTCGGCTAGTAGTCAGGTAAAGTAAAGATCCAATCATTCCTCTGTACCTCTTTTGATCAGCTGATTTTCCATTAGGATCCTTATCCAATTGAACACTGGAGGTCATGGGAGTATTAATTGGCTTAGCTTTATTCATTTCATATTTTTTTAAGATATCCTTTATATATTTTGATTGATTTAAAAAGGTTCCATCATCTAGTTGTCTTATGCTAAAGCCCAAAAAGTAAGATAACTCTCCCACCATACTCATCTCAAATTTCCTACTCATTGATTTAGAAAAATGATCACATAGCCTTTTATCAGAAGATCCAAAAAGTATATCATTGACATAGATTTGAACAATGAGTAATTCATCTCTTATTTTTCTCAGAAAAATAGTGGTGTCAATGCTCCCCTTAACAAACTCCCTCTCTAGTAAGAATGTGCTAAGCCTCTCATACCAACCTCTGGGTGCCTGCTTTAATCCATATAAGACCCTTTTTTTAATTTGAAAACATGATTTGAAAATTGAGAACTCTCAAAACTTGAAGGTTGCTCTATAAATACATCCTCTTTTATTACCCATTTAAAAAGGCACTCTTAACATCTATTTGAAAAAGCTTAAATTCTTTATAGCAGGCAAAGGCTAGTAGCACTCTAATGACTTCCAATCTAGTTATAGGGGCAAAGGTCTCCTCAAAATCAATCCCTTTTATTTGGTTGTACCCCTTAGCCACCAATCTTGTCTTATTCCTAACCACCACACTAGAATTATTCATTTTATTTTTAAAGACTCATTTGGTTTCAACTACACTTTGTCCCTTTGGTCTTTCTATAAGCTCCCAAACATCATTCCTAACAAATTGGTTTAATTCCTCTTACATAGCTAAGATCCAAAACTCATTAAAAAGTGCTTGATTGATGTTGGTGGGTTTAGTCAGTGAGATAAAGGTAGAGTGGTTCACTTCCTTCCTAAGTCCATGCCTAGTCCTAACACCTTCAGAAGGGTCTCCTAATATCAGTTCTTTAGGATGACTCAAAGAATATATCCAATCTCTCGGCAAGGTGTGTGTAGGTTCAACCCTTTTCTCCAAATTTACATTTTCTACTCCTTGGGTAATCTCACCTACTCCTTCATTGTTTTGGGGTTCTACCCTCTTCTCTAAATTTTTAACTCCTATAGTAATCTCTCCAACTTCATCTTCATCCTCAACTCTAAACTTCTTAGGATCAAATTCATCAAACACTACATGAGTAGTCTCTTCCACCACCAAAGTCCTCTTATTAAACACCTTAAAGGAATTTCCCAACACTTGAATATCCTAAGAACATACCATCAAATTTTGGATCAAAATTTTCCAAGTGTGACTTTTTATTATTAAGAATGAAAACCTTACAACCAAAAATGTGGAGGTGGGAAAGGCTGGGTGTCCTACCCTTAAGGATCTTATAGGGTATCTTATCAAGTTCGGCTCTAATATTTACCCTATTCAACACATAACAAGCTGTGTTTATTGCTTCAGCCCAAAAGTATTTTGGAAGTGAATACTCAGTAAATATGGCTCTAGCAGCTTCAACTAAGGTCTGGTTCTTTCTTTCAGCTACCCCATTCTGCTGAGGGGTCCTAGGAGTTGAGAAGTTGTGACTAATCCCCTTATCCTCATAGAAGTCTCCAAATCTCTCATTTTCAAACTCTCCCCCATGGTCACTATGGATGGTCAAAATCTCACAACCTAGCTTTCTTTTTAATCCAAGTGAAAAAGGATCTAAACTAATCAAAAGACTCATTCTTATGTGATAGAAATCTAATCCAAGTAAACCTTGAGTAGTCATCGACAATCACAAATCCATAGACTTTTCCCCCTAAGTTGGCAGTGCTAATGGGTCCAAACAAATCCATGTAAAAGACTTCTAAAGGTTTAGAGGTGCTAATGTTCTTAATGGAGTGAAAAGAGGATTGAACTTGCTTCTCTAGTTGGCATGCTTCATAAAGATGGTCTTTAGAGAATTTAAGCTTGGGGATACCTCTAATTAGGTATTTTTGGGTCATTCTCTTAAGATTTTTCATACTGACATGATATAATCTCCTATGCCACAATCATGAATCATCAACAAATTTTTTTAAGTAAAATAAAGCAGTTAATTTAATATTATTTAAGTCAAGCATGTAAACATTATTGATCCACTTTCCCTGCAAAACAATGTTATTATTTAAGCTTATAATGCAAGTATTTGCAAAAAAATTTATGATGAAGCCTTTATCACAAAGCTGACTGATGCTCAGCAAGTTGTGTTTTAGTCCATCTACAAGCAAAACATTTTCAATCAAAAGGTTCTTGGAGTTTCTGATTATACATGCGCCTACTGCTTTCCTGGTGGTGTTGTCTCCAAGAGTAACCTTGCATCCAGCCCTAGCCTCCAGCTAAATGAATTTATTAGCATCTCTAATCATGTGTCATGAGCATCCGCTGTCCAGGTACCACATGCTCTCATGAGACATTTTGTGAGAGCAAACATACAAAATCATTAAAAGTCAAATTTAGGAACCCAAGCAAGTTTAGGTCCCTTCTTATAGAAAGAAGAATGCAATGCATGTATGTTATGTTGTGAATCATGTAATTTGGGTCTCCACACCCAATGTGTACTACGGTGGATAGTGCAAATGCGTGAGATGTGTCCTAATATGTTACATGAAAAATATCTAATACTAGAAAAAGGATTTACTAATTTATTTGGGCAGTAATGCTTCTTTTTAAAGTTATGTTATGCATGTAATATTGGTTTATTATTTTCAAAAACTTTGAGATTTTCTAATTTCGTTAACTCTTTTTCTAACTCAGCATGAGATGACTTCAAAGAGTCATGTGCATCATATAATTCATTATACATTTTTTTTTCTACATCAAACTCATCAAGTAATGACATATGATTTCTATGAATTGTAGGATGATCATTAATTAAAATTTCATGTTCTTTTTGCAAATTTATAAATTCCAATTTCAAATTAGCATGTGATTTCTTAAGTTTTTTATATGATACATAAATTTGTTTAGAAACTTTAACTAATTGTTTGTAGGTTAGTTCACATACCTCTTCTTGGTTAAACTGACATCGTCCACCATCAAGCACAAGTTTGTTGTCTCCTCTTCAGCTTCAGTCTCAAAGAAGTCCAATACTGAATCTACCCAAAAAGCCTTTTTGAACATCTTCTTATCCTTTTTGAACTTGGGTTTTTCCTCACCCTTCTCCTTGCTTGAGTGAGCTTTACGTATAGGATAATCGTCTTTAACGTGTCCTGGCTTCCTACATTCGAAGAAGAGAATTCTTAAAATTTTTGTTTCCCTTACCTTTATTCCACTTCTGATGGTTCTTTTGCCTCTTCCTTAGAAAACTTTTGAATTACCTCGTGATTAAGGCAACATCATCACTTTCAGACCCAGAAGAATCAATGTCCATATTATTGGCCTTCAACGCCACAATTTTCTCTTTCTTTTTCTCACTTGTATCAAGATTTCTTTGATTCACCCCTTGCTTGTAAGCAATGAGTAATCTAAGTAAATTATCAATAGAATAAGTATTCAAATCTTTATATTCAGAAATTATAGTGATCTTAGCATCAAAAGAAGAAGGCAAGCATCTCAAAATTTTATTTACTTTTTTATAATTAGTTAACTCTCTTCCTAAAGCATGCAATGAGGTGACAATTAGAGTAAATCTAGTATATATATGAGAAATTGATTCAGAAGATTTCAAATGAAAAAGTTTGTAGTCATGCAACAATATATTCAATCTAGATTGCTTAACTTCATTGGTTCCTTCATAAGTAACGCACAATCTATCCCAAATTTCTTTACCAGTTATACAAGTTGAAACACGCATATAATCTTCAGATTTAAAACCACAGAAAAAATAATTCAAATATTTCACATTAAGTTGTGTTAAATCTCTTTCATCAAAAGTCCATTCAGTAAAAGAAAGTTTAGTTTTAATGCCATTAATTTTGCGAGGAGGTAAATTACCATCAGTAACAAGCATCCACATGCAATAATCAATCGATTATAAAAAAGTAGACATGTAAGTTTTCCAAAAATAAAAAGGAATATTGTCAAACAAAGGTGGCCAGGTAATAGAAATTCAAAAGTTTTCAAAAACTAAATTTTATGAATCCCGCTCTGATATCACTTGAAAGTTCGTTAGGGATGTTAAGCACTTATGAATTAGCCCAAGCTAACCAAGAGGGTGGGGGGTGAATTGATATTTTAAAAAATCTTTCAACAAAATTCAAACCAAAATTCACCACAAAGAAATTTAACGTGCAAAAATTAAATGCGAAAAAAGCAGTAGAAAAGAACACAAAAATTTATAGTGGTTAGATCAACTCGACCTACATCCACTTCCCAGAGGCTCACTCTGAGTATTGCACTTAACTCAGTGACTCTCCTTTTGCTCTCACAGCAAGGCAAAGAAACCTGTACAAAACCTCTTTTCCACCGACACCAGTGAGGCAAAGAATCCAATTCCTTTTGCTTCCTCTTGAAGCAGATAGAGAACCTTGATCGATTATTGAAGTTGACCTCTCTCGAACCTCCAAGAAGAAGGGACGATGATCAGAGAAGATGACTTAGATCTTTACTTAGCGAAACCTTTGTGAAATCCCTCACAAACTCCCCCTCACAAGATCCTCTCTCTCTCTCCCTTTCTCTCCCTCTCCTCTAGGCTCTCTCAGGTCAAGATAGTAGCAAAAGATAATTTCTTGGGTAGAGCAAGAGATCTTAAATAGAAGAGTTTCAAAATAGCTCTTAATTTATATAAACCGACTTTATCATCTAGGATGATATAAATATCATCTTGGACAATCGACGTAAATTTCACTCAATCAGTCCGAACGGTTTGGGACGATCAGAAGGTTTTTGTTCATATCATCCAAAATGATAATATATTATCCTATACGATTAGTACAAATCAAATAATATCATCCAGAACATTGCATCAAAAGGATATATAGATGGTGGAAAAAAAGCTTGATCGTCTTGGCCGATCTCGCGATCGTCCCGGCCGATCTCGCGATCGTCCCGGCCGATCTCGCGATCGTCCCGGCCGATCTCGCGATCGTCCCGATCTATCTCACAATCGTCCCAGATGATTAGTTCAAATTTGTGAAAATCATCCACATTATCACCCTGAATAGAAGGTGGCCAATGTTGATCGTCCAGGAATTGCTAAGATTTTTTGAATTGATCATCCCAGATGATCTTGCGATCATCCAGGATGATTTGATTGAGCAATCAAATCTTAATTGCTTTCCTTAATAACCAGATTAATTTAGGAATAATTATGTTTCACCATCCAGGATTATGTCCTAGATAATGTCTAAAAATAAATAATAGCTAAATAGATCTGGCGGCTGATTCTTTCTGACTTGAGCCTATCATCCCAGCCGATATAAATATTGTCCAGGATGATGTGCTTAGTGACAGTTGCCTTAACCAGGATGCCCTAATTAGGTTTTTTATTTTTAATAGATCATCCAGGATAATTTTTTATCAATCCGTATGATGTGATAAAAAATAGAGAACTCTAAAAATAGACAAAAAAATTTCCCCCATGTGTGTGTACAAGGTTACTTAGCATCATGAACCACATTATTTATAATAGACTCAAGAAAAAGGAAAAGTTTACAAACTGACTCAGACCTAGTCTACCCAATCTTGAGCTGGTTCAAATTGCAGTTTGATCTTATGGACCTAAAATATTAGTAGGCAAGGCAGTCGTAGAGAAACAGAAGTGTTTGCTATCATCAAAATTATACTCCCTAAAATAAGATTTGCAACACAAATATTATGATTTTATGTTATCCTATATTGATTCACGTGATACACTAATTGAGAGTTATAAGAGAATGATTATTGTGCTGATGGGCAAAGAGTGATATCTCTGTTTATTAAGCTAATAATTTATTGATGCTAACACTAATACAATACTAAAAAAAATTATGATAGCCATAATTCTTATTTGTTTAGTATGAATACTAAAATGATTGTTAATGAGGCATTATCCATATTCTTGTATGGATTTATTATTAACACTATTACTGATTTATTTATACAAAAAGAATGATATATTTATTGAGCATGTGATATATGAGATGTATTGAGCATGTGATTAAGATATTGATTTAATAATTATATATAATAACTAGATAGCATGTGTACATTCATATATGATTTTACTATATTGATTTGATTTTAATAGCATTTAATAATATTTTAATTTGATGCTTTATTTGATTTTTGTACTAATTGATATTAGAGATATAACAATTACTTTATAAATTTGGCACTCATATTGGTTTACTAGCTTCCGTATCGTAGTATTTTACTATTTATAAATTATATAACTATTGCATATAGATTTTAGTTTTTTTATATTAATTCAATGATCATATGAATGCTACTATTATAATTTGATCCCAGATAGACATATTCCTCCTTTTTCATGCTTTGAATTTAATTGTAGGTTTTAGTGACCTGCTGGGCTTTTTAGCTCATTGTATATGGTTAAATGATTTCAGGTCTGGGTAGAGGATCATGAGTGTAAGGCTAGTTAGGATTATTCAAGTTTTATTTTTTTGTTTTAGTTAATCTTTTATACTCAGGATATGATATATATTTGATGTTTATATAAATCTTGAGTAGTGTATATAATTTTTATATATAATCTTTAATATATACATATATATATATATACATATATATATATATATACATATATATATATATATACATATATATATATATATATATACATATATATATATATATTGATATTTTGATCGATAATTTTATTTATGCTGTTATTGATATTAATAAAAGAAATTATGTAGCTCTAGTTGTTATTTATTAAAAGATTAAAATAATCTTCCAATTTTAATTATGGGGCATCACAATATTATACAACATAGTGCTTACAATTATAAAAAAAGTAAATAACAATATATAAAAGTAAAAAAATCAAGTAGTTCATATATCAGAGCAAAAAAATAATATATTTTTTAGGCCCTCATGCCTCCCATTTGAATAGAATTCGCGAACTTTGGACCTTATGACTCTCATGCTGACATACCAAAAATAGGAACTTATGACTCCTAATACTCAACATCAAAGCAGAATGTTGTATATTAAAAAGCATGCAATTAAGTTATGTGTTGCAGAGATGAAGATGATCAAGTAGATGAGTGGCTTCACTTAGTAATAGAATGAGAAAAGAGCATATGCATGAAAGGTTAGACTAGCTCCAATGATAATTAAGATTAAGAAGAGTCACTTGAGATGGTTTGGTCACATACAACATCAACCTTCTGATGACTCGATTATGAGATTAGGTTTATAACATTTGGCCTATTTCAAGAAAGATAGAGGTAAACATAAAATGTCATGATTCAAAAAATATTATAAATGACCTTTTTATTAGATTTAAATGAGTATTTAACTCTTATTAGGACATAATGGAGAAATATTATTCATGTTGCCGACCCCATATAGTCAAATAAAGGCTTAATAATGTTATTATTTATGTAATGATAGATGTCCATATGAAAGTTACATGTCAATGCCGTCAATGTCAAGAAAAATACATACTTTAGCTCTATCCATTTTAAAGAAAAATGTGTACTCTAGGTCTCTCCATTCTAGATATAATATTAAAGAAGTGAAAAAAATGCATACTAAATAATATCTTACTACTATAAAGAACATAATTTAAAAGCCATAGTGAGCTAAGTTATGTTGACTAGTAACTATCACCATCTGATTTGCATATCATCTAAATTCTATCCATGTAACTCTAGGTCTATCCATTTTCCTTCATAATCCTCTGATATTATTTTTATCAACTCATATAATGAAATAATTTATCCTTCGTCACACACGCTTAAATTAATTAAAGCCTTTCTTAATCATTTTTTCTTCAATAGATGTCACTCTAATCTCTAATAACTTCATAACTGATTGACACAATGATGAAAAATATTAATAGATGAGTTCATTAATGGGATGAATTTTTTTATCCAGACAACCTATCAACTGCCTTGCTTTATCTCAAATGGAAAGTTTTATTGTTCGTATTCTAAATATAAAAATCAAGTACACCTTACACTAGATAAGGTAATTATTGATTTATATCATAGATGATTCCTATCATAATATTGAAAGTTCATTAGGGATGTTAAGCCCTTATGAACTTGCCAAAGGCTAACCAAGAGAGGGGGTGAATTGGTATTTTAAAAAACTTCTCAATAAAATCACGAACTCAAACCCAAAATTCACCACAAAGAAAAATAAAGTGCGAAAATTAAATGCAAAAATAATAAAGGAAAGAACACACTAGATTTATAGTAGTTCGGTTAAACCTTGACCTACATCCACTCCTCGGAGGCACTCTTAGAATATTGCACTAAACTCAGTGTCTCTCCTTTAGCCCCCACAACTAGGCGGAGAAGCCCTTACAAAACACTTCCACCTTCCCCGGTACGGTAGAGTAGCCAGGCCCTTTGACACCAAAGAGATCTTCTTCTTCTCAAAACTTTCCTCAAGACGAGCCTTGAATCCGATGGTACTAAGGTGCAAGCTCGCCTGAGCAACCATGTGGAATCCCCTCCACACTCCCTTGAAACCCCCTCCAAGTTCTCCCTCTCTCAAACTCCACCCTTTTCTCTCTCCCTTTCAAGCTCTCTCTTCAAGTTTCCTCCAGAAGAACGAAGCCTCAATGGCTGCCAAAGACACATATCAAGTGCCTTGACAGAGCTTAAATAGAAGAGCTTCAAAAAGGCTCTTAAATGCACCAAACCGACATTATCATCCAGGATGATCATCCCGTACGATATACTTAAAAAGAGGGCTTTCAAAAATCCTAAAAACTCAATTTTGGTGCCAAATATTATCCAGGACGATCACCGGATCGTCCCGTATGATGTGCTTAAAAAGAGGGCTTCAGAAAATCCTAAAAACTCAATTTTGGTACCTAGAATCATCCTGGATGATCGTAGGATCGTTCAGTACGATGTGTAGAATTTGACCTGATAGTCTTGGACGATATTTAGATAGTCCAGGATGATTAGTACAAAAATGTACAGATCATCCAGGACGATATTGTGGACCGTCCATGAGGATTAGAAGAAAAATTATGGTATTTCGGCTTGGACAATTTAGGAAAATTAAGTATGTCAACAAACATTATCCTGTATGATATATAGATCGTCCAGGATGATTAGATTGAAAAATTTAACCATAATTAATCCCCTAATCACTAGATCAATTTTGGCATGATTTGTATTGATCGTCCTGGATGATCAAGATCATCCTGGACGATTAGAACAAAAATTAAATCTTAAAATCTTGCCCAATATAACATTGGCATCTATTTTCCAAGATCATAAAAGATAGTCCTGGATGATTAGTTCAAAACTTGATATTCTGGATTTGATTAGATCTCATCCCCTTGAGTGTGTGTGCATGATCACCAAGCAAGCATACACCCTTACAAGACTTGACTCAAGAAATCAAAATTATATTAATGAATATTACAGACCCTTTTACAATATAATATTATTCAACATAATCTTGAGCTCTGATTCTTTGTTTGAAGTTGCATGATATTCCTGAAATATTAGTCTACACACAAACAAACATATATTGCAAATACAAGTAGATAATAAAAAGTGAGCCATAATATTTGTTATCATCAAAAATATAAACTCATAAGCTCGACCTGCAACAATCTTCCTCTTTTTTATGATGACAAATATTATTGGTTGAATTTGCAAAATTAAAAATATTTTTCTCCTAATCTCCCCCTCACTAGAATAAAAACTTTAAAAATAAGGGAAGACAAAATTTTGTTATTTTTATTTTTATATTTAAAAAAAAGAAAATAGATATAAATATAACAGTACATTCTCCCCCTTTGATATTATCAAAAAGGGGATGAGCAAAAACAATCAGAATAATAAAAATAAATAAAAATCAAAACAATCCCTGATCTAGTGAAAAGAAAAAAAATCAAATATTATTAAAATGAGAAAGTTACCTTTTGATTTTATTCAAAAACTTAGTAAGAAATGGATTGACAATGCATAATCCAGAAAAGGTTAGAAATTCAAAAATTATTAATCCAAGCTCAAGTTCTTTTAAAGGCTCAAAAACTTTTTAATCCAATATCTAAATCAAGAAATAAATTAGAAAGAGAAACACTAATTTTTCAAAACTACTTTCATAAAATATATCTAATATAAGATTAATGCAAAAATTGGTGAACCAGGAATCAAGATTTTCAAGCTCAAGTATAAAAAATATCATGGATTTTCTTAAGTTTTAAGAAGTAAAAAAAAGGTAAGCATTCCTTTTTGTGGGCTCATTTTATGCCTCTTGTCAGGTTTTTGGTGCAATTTATGTATCTTTTAATTTTTCATACACTTTTCATATCTTTCTCAATTTTTGCGTCATTACGCATTTTTTGATTTTGGCGTCATTGGCCACTTTTTGTTCAATCAAATGTGCTACCTTTTTAAAATTTTAAAAATAAAAGTAAACCCATTCTATTGATAAAATGAACTACTTGATTAAGAAAATTATGAGGTAGATTCAACAACTTGCAAAAGATCTCTATGCGATAAATAAAATGTAGGGAGATGAAAAAGATTAGTTTCAAAATCCAATTTATAATATGATGAAGATTTTAAGTAAAATAACTTATTTAAGAAAAGAGATAGAGAGACAAAATCTTGAGTTTCCTTCCTTTGACTATTTTTAGAGAAGTCAACCATAACTTACATAAGAATTTAAGAAAAATAGGAGGTAGGTTTTTCATTTTTAGAAAGGTGGACATGTCTGTTGATCAGAGAGAACTTCACAAAAAAAGAGTATAGATAAATTTAAAAAAAAAAGGAAGGAAAAAAAATGAAAAATAAATCCAAAGAAAAAATAAAGAAAATACATAAACGAATAAAATATGCATACACAGGAAAATAAACACACAAACAGTAGTTTAAACATCATCTTGCTCATGTTCTAATGGTTCAGAAGCTAGGTTTGTCTATGAGATTTTTTGTTTTTCATTATTTATCATTTTTATAATTTGCTTAGCTTTTCCCTTTTCTTTTGCAGGAAGAGTTCTTAAATTAGGGCATTGACTTTTCATGTGTCCAGGCTTCCTACATCCAAAGCAAACAACGTCAGAAAAAATCTTAACATTCTTATCATTTTTACCTTTATTCCACTTTTGTTGATGCTTATGTTTTAGTGAGCTTTCTAATTTACTTGATAAGTTATCGCTTTTGTCACCAACTAAGCCACTTTTTTCCGAGTCTTCAGCATTTAGTACTATCGTTTCACCTGCATCTAAAAGTCTTTGACCCAAACTTTGCTCGTAGGCAATGAGTGAGCCAATCAAATTATCAATAGAATATTCATTCAAATTTTTTTATTGACAAATAGCAATAACTTTGGCATCAAATTTGTCAAGTAAACAATGTAGAATTTTATTGACTTTTTTAAAGTTTGAAAATTCTTTACCTAAAGCATGCAATGATGTCACAATTTGAATAAACATTGTATACATGTCTAAGATCGTCTCATAAAATTTCATACAAAAAAGTTCATAATCATGCATTAAAATATTTAATCTAGATTATAGGATTTCACTAAAGTCTTTATATATAGTGTGTAATTTATCCCAAATTTTCTTGCCAGAAGAGCATGTAGATATAAACATAAAATTATCAGAATTTAAAGCATAAAAAAATAGTTTAAAAATTTAGCATTCAATTGAGAATTGATTTGTTCTTCTCTACTCCAATGATTAAAAGAAATATCAATTTTAATTCCATTTATAATACATGACGGTACAGAATAACTAGTTAAAATCATTTGCCACATTCAAAAATTAATAGATTGCAAGAAAGTAGACATGCAAATTTTTCAAAAATCAAAAGTAATATTTTCAAATAAAAGTAGTTGGGAGATTGAATAAACTTCCGCAATATTACAATTATAAAAATTAGTCATTGATCAAAATTTAAAAGTTTTCAAAAACTAAATTTTATGAATCTCACTCTGATACCGCTTAAAAGTTTGTTAGGGATGTTAAGCCCTTATGAACTAGCCCAAAGCTAACCAAGAGAGGAGGCGAATTGGTATTTTAAAAAACTTCTCAATCAATTCACGAACTCAAACCCAAAATTCACCACAAAGAAAAACAAAGTGTAGAAATTAAATACGGAAATAGTAAAGGAAAGAACAAACCAGATTTATAGTAGTTCGGTCAAACCTTAACCTACGTCTACTCCTCGTAGGCACCTTCTAAGTATTACACTAAACACAGTGTCTCTCCTTTAGCCCGCATAGCTAGGCGGAGAAGCCCTTACAAAATCACTTCTACCTTCCCTAGTGCGGCGGAGTAGCCGGGCCCTTTGACACCAAAGAGATCTTCTTCTTCCCAAAACTTCCCTCAAGATGAGCCTTAAATTTGATGGTACTACAGTGCAAGCTCACCGGAGCAACCGTGTGGAACCCCCTCCACACTCTCTTGAAACCCCTCCAAGGATCTTCTCCCTCTCTCAAACTCCACCCTTTTCTCTCTCCCTTTCAAGCTCTCTCTTCAAGTTTTCTCCAAAAGAACGAAGCTTCAATGGCTGTCAAAGACACATATTAAGTACCTTGATAAAGCTAAAATAGAAGAGCTCCAAAAAGGCTCTTAAATGCACCAAACTGACATTATCGTCCAGGACGATCGCCGGATTTTCTCGTATGAAATATTTAAAAAGATGGCTTCCGAAAACCCTAAAAACTCAATTTTAGCACCAAATATTATCCATGACAATCGCGAATCATCCCGTACGATGCACTTAAAAAAAGGGCATTAGAAAACCCTAAAAACTCAATTTTGGTGCCTAAAATCATCCTGGATGATTGCAGGATCATCTAGTATGATGTGCAGAATTTGACCTGATAAACCTGGATGATATTTGGATAGTCCATGACGATTAGTACAAAAATGTACAGATCATCCAGGATGATATTGTGGATCACCTAGGACGATTAGAAGAAAAATTATGGTATTTCAGCTTGGACGATTTAGGAAAATCAAGTATGTCGGCAAATATTGTCTTGTACGATATATAGAACGTCCAAGACGATCGGATTGAAAAATTTAACCATAATTAATCCCCTAATCACAGGATCAATTTAGGAAAGATTTTTATTGATCATCCTAGATGATTAAGATCATTCAGGACGATTAGAACAAAAATTAAATCTTAAAATCTTGCCTAAAATAGCATTGGCGATTATTTTCCAAGATCATAAAGGATTATCCTGGACCATCCAAAATCATCCAGTACGATTAGTTTAAAACTTGATCTTTTGGATTTGACTTGATCTCACTCCCTTGAGTGTGTGTGTGTATGGTCACCAAGCAAGCATACACTCTTACAAGACTTGACTCAAGAAATCAAAATTACATCAATAAATATTACAGGCCCTTTTACAACATAACATTATTCAACCCAATCATGAGCTCTGATTCTTTATTTGATGTTACATGATATTCCTGAAATGTTAGTATACGCACAAACAAACATATATTACAAGTCCAAGTAGACAATAGAAAGTGAGCCATAATATTTGTTATCATCATAAACATAAACTCATAAGCTCGAGTTGCAACAAATATTAGTATTGAACTTCTCATGGTGAGTACGGGCCACATTTCAATTCTCGATGTGGCCCATTTAAATGTTCTAGTATAACTAAGGAAGAAAATATCAAAATGCTTGAGGACTTAGTTTATGTTGTAAATGGGACACAATTTTAATAATATACAGAAGAGTCACTACATAAGGAGCCAAAGAACTTCTTTAATTTTTATATACTTCTTAACAACCAATTTGAAAGGAGTACACTACTCACTTAGAGTTATCTATTACTGTTAAGATGTTAAGCATTAATACATATTATAATATCTCTATGAATGTTTTAATTAATTCATTGGGCTACTTAAGGAGACCAACCCAATAGATAATATAATTCATACAGATTTATATCAGACTAAAAAGTTGGTTTTCAAAGTTGGTTTGACATATATAAAAATATATTGTTGAGTTAATGGATGCAAGCTATAATATACAGATGAATTATTAGAGATTACATATCACTATTACACTATACCAAGAGTTAAACCAAAGTTTGGGATGAAAGGAAAGTAGAAGAACGTACTAGTTAATGGGATATTTTACTTATGCATAATCTTAGATTGTAACATTTATATGGATCTACAGATTATTCTGATTACCGCACTTGGTCGCAAATGGTAGGTGGAATGCAGATAGGACAAATTTATGGTTTAGGCTCACAAGCCTACATGCATAAGGAGAAGACCTCTAGTAGCTCCAGCTTCTCAGCAAACAGCCATGAGACTTTGTATAACTAACATGTTTTCTACCCTTATAGCAAAGCTAGATTATGTCTAAAAATCACGTTGACATGCAAATGCAGATGAAGATGCAACAAAGTCAGATATTAGAGGAGTTGTAGAGATTGACAGAGCAATTCAATGGAAAGCAGCTAGCACCTACAAAGGAGAATGACAACATAGGTTTTGATTTAACTTTTTATTATTATTGGACATTAGACTACTATGTGTTTGTATAATTCATGGTTTGTTTTTATGGAGTAACGAACTTGATGTTTATTTTAAACATATTTTGTAATTGTAGAATATCTTTTTGTAATCAAATGTCTTATTACATATAGTGTTAGTGTTTTTTTTTTTCAATATTGAAATGTGAGGACGATATATGTAAGTTTGCAGAATTGTTGTGTTGCAGAATGATTGAGAGAAAGTGTTATTTTTCTAGTACATATTTCTAGCAGATTATCCACTAGAAACATTGATACGATGAATTGATATACTATTTCTAGAGGAATAGCTCCATTGGACATTCAGGCAACTAATTTATCGGTAAGGTCCATCAATTAGCTCAACAAAAATAATCAACAATTTGATGGTCAGTAATTCCGAAAAAATATATTCTACTGAAAATGCTTATGGAAAACCCACCAGAAAAAAACTTGGAAGCGTCATTTCTAGGAATACATTTTTGCCAAAAGCCAACCAGTAAATTTGCTAGAAATAATTCTGGCATACTCATTTGCATTAGAAAAGTATTTTCGACAAACATTTTTCTATTGAACCATTTTTTGCTATAAATTTTCCATAAAGTCAATGTTTCTAGCAAATAATGTTTATTTCTGTTGAATTTTAGCCACCAAAAATACAAGTTTTTATTATGATGGAACCAGAATGTTCCTTTGACAGTAGAATATACGTTCAACATAAGAACATAACTTCCTCCACTCACATCAGATCTCCATAGAATCACACATTACAAGCAGATAAATATATAATCATTGTTTTGAAAAAAAATAAATATAAATATACTCATTTAGAATTTACTAGAATGTTTTAACTATAGAAAGTGGAATGTACTACTAAGCAAAAATGTACTATTTCATAATATATATAAATTATTCAAAGCATCATTTTAAAGCTTTAATTGTACTACATCAATATTTTAGGACTATAATTATTTTTTAGTTTGTCAAAACCTCATATTTTCTAATTTACTTTAAAAAAAAATTTCTGACTTACTTTGTGAAAATTCTCCAATAAAATACCTAAATGCTCAAAACTATTATATCGATAATATACATAAAGTTACGAAAGTTTTGTAGATATCAAGTTATCCGCATTTTTTACTGATGGAATTATAAATTAAATTAGATTTTTTTTTTGTTTTTTTCATATTTTTGAAAACAAAGATAAACAAAATGCAGCCTATCTTGTGCCGGACAATTTTCCAGAACTTGCCCAATAGTTTAAAATGATTTGGAGTCGCCCAAAAATAGCTTTCTCTCTCTAGGATTCCTCCCTCTCTTGTCTAGCTGACTATCTCAATGGAGTGAAATGAAATGGTTTAGTAAAAATGTATTTTTTATATAAAAATTTGATTAAGCATCATGGCACCTAATCACGTGCGCCATAGAGCCACCCCCAGCGCCTCGATGCTGAATTAATTTCTTAAATTCTAGAGAGCTCAAAGCCGTGGTGTTGCTAGATCCAATACCACAACACTGTAGAGAAAAAAAATTTAGATTTCATAAATATGCACATAGACATTTACACCCGCTTTAGAGCCCAAGCAAATTTTCACATGCATACAAAATAGTCTCATATACATATAGAATGATTCAAATGCAAAAATTCAATGGATTACCTTGAATCAAATCAGGTCAGAACATGTGGAACTATACATGAATATGTAGGTGTTACACTAATGAGTCAAGTTTAAGCCAACCCTGTCTCGACTCATTAGTTTGCGATCCAATTCGTTTAAAGAATATGAATATTACATGCACTCAAGATTTATTAGTATTCAAGATTTTAAGTACAAAGTTGTAAAAGTATTTATATTTTACATCTTATTTTCTTATATTAGGCAATTCTTCATTATTTTTCTTTTAATTTCTCAATTATTTTATCATTTTATTATAATTGTTGTTTGAATCATAAGCATTTTCTCTCTTTCAAAATAAAAGAGACGACTCGTGAGCTAGCTTGAACTCATAAAATAGAGCTCAAGCTAGCTCAAGCTCAAACTCAAACTCAATTAGTTAATAAAGCTCAAGATCAAGCTATAGCCTGGGGTGACTCGAGCTCAACTCAACTCATTCACACCCATAGTTGAGCTTCTCCAAATTTCCTAGACTAGCAAGCATTTATTAGAACTTTTATAACAACCATATTATTACCAAAACAGTTCAAATGGATTTAAAATAAAAACATAATGTATTTATACTTTTACCATAAATTTTAAATAAAAACTTCATAACTTTTTACCTCAATTGAGAATAATTGCTCCATGTTCTCTTTTCAAGTTTGGCTTTGGAGAGTGGAATGGCTATTTTTATACTAGGGTTTCTTATCTTATATTTTACACTATGATGAACTTCCATTTTTTCTCCAAGAGTTATATAGTGTTCGACATATCAAATACATCATGGATTTGACACACTTTCTTTATGTATTGGATACACTGATCGATTAAGTGTCAGATTACAAAAATACTAAAATAAATTAAACTTGCATATTTCACATACGTATCTCAAATATCTTATAAAATTTTAATACATTTTTTTTGTATTTTAAATTTTTTGAAACTCATCAATTGAAATGGTTCATATATTATTTTTGTTCATTGAATATGATAAGTACTTGATTAAGGATTGTTGTGCGAGACTCAATGATCATGAATATAAAGTAGTGTTTTCCTTTGTTTTCATTTGAGACAACTTTCTTACTATTTTTAAAGCAAATTTCAGTATATTTTTTTAAATTAAAAATTTTGTACTAGAAAACTACTTTAAAAAGCAATAAGAAAGCTATCCCAAAGAAACCTTTGTGGGGTTGAAGGATGTTACACTAAAATAGATGGATTTATTACAAATATGGATCCAAGTACTGTGATTTTGATGATAAAAAATATTGTTTTGTTTGCCCTACTTACTATTATTGCATATCTATTTTGTTTGTCTTGCTTACTAACCTTTCAGGTCCATAAGATCACTTGAAATGCAAATCAACTCAAGATCAGGTAGGCTATGGTTGACTCTATCTATAACTTCAATTTTAATGTACTTTTTACTTTTCTTGAGTCAAGTCATTTATCTAGTGGACCCCAAGCTAAATAACCTTACACACACACACACACTTAGGGAAAGAAATATGGTGTGTTATAATTTTTTTCTATTTTTGACCTAATCATATAGGACGATTTCAAATCATACTAGATGGTCAGTTAAAAATAAAAACCCTGATTAGGCATCCATGCTAATTACAAGTGATTAAACTAATTATAATGGATAATCCATATCATCCAAGATGATCAGTTTAAATAGCAAAAAATAACTGCATATCATAATTTAGGCAATATTTTAATTTTTAAATTTTGTAATAATTGTACAGAACAATATACATCATCTTGGATGATTCATGACAATCATGTCTAAATTAATCCCATGATTATGAGAATATATATAGTAAAACTTAATTTGATATGATTGTACATGACGATTGGTGACGATCATCTTGGATGATAGAGAATATGTTTGGTACAATAAGGGATCACCACCTATCGTACCAGACGAATACCATAATTTTGCAACTAATCATCGAGGACAATAAACCCATATCGTAATTGATTATAGAGAAGTACTTGGGATAATAAAGCATCACCTGGCATTGTACTAGACAAAGATACTAATCATTTAGGATGATATTCAAATCGTCTGGGACGATTAGCCTATTTCTCTTGAACTAATTGTATAGGTCATTGCTGGTCTTCCTTGCTAAAAAATGCTATTTTGTCTTAATCATACAGGATGATCTATCAATCAAACTAGATGATCAGTTTCGCATAATTAAAATTAGGACTTCTTTTGGAGGCTCTCTATTTAAACAATTGTATTAACCCTTGAGTTAATCTTTTGCTATAGAGTTGATCCAAGAGAGAGCTTACAAAAGAAGATGGAGAGCTTGAGAGAGAGAGAGAGAGAGAGAGAGAGAGAGAGAGAGAGAGAGAGAGAGAGAGAGAGAGAGAGAGAGAGAGAGAGAGAGAGAGAGAGAGAGAGAGAGAGAGAGAGAGAGAGATTCTTGTGAGGGTGAGTTATGAGGGAATCACAAAGCTTGCTCTAAGCAAGGTGTTCATTGTCTTCTTCAAGTTACTTCTCTAGTTCCTTGGTGGCTTTAGGGAGATCTTCTTCAACATTAAATTCAAGGTTGTATGCCTACTCCATGTGGGAATAAAAGGATTCCCAGGTTCTCTGCCTTTACCATGTAGATGAAAAGGATTTTCAATTTTTCTTCCTACTCTAGGAGGGTGTAAAAAGATTCAAGGTTCTTTGCATCACTGTAGTCCTAAAAGCCTTTTTCATTAAATTTTCAAACACTTCAAAACCCAGTCAAATAATCTCTGATTCAGAGTCTATCAATTGCACATTAATAGGACATGTCTCTAGAGGCAAGCCTCCAAATTTGAGCCCATTCTGAGGTTTTTAATCCCATAAATTGAATTAAAATTTAAAGGTTGTAAAACCATCAAATATTTATATCCTATGCCACTAGACTTGCCACCCAATAGATTTTGATTTTGAAGCTTTATCCAAAGCCTCCAATCACTTCCAAGCCCTTAATCCTGACTTATTGAACATTAAACTGTATTTTGGTGGACCCATTTTCACCCCCGGTTGACCTAGCGATCAAAATGACTAAAATACCCCTTAGAGGTTTGAATAATCATTCCAAACCAAATGACTTCCAAATTGCTTGGAACCACATTCAATAATTTTCAAATATCAAACCAAACCTATTAGATCCAAACCTAGACCCTGGGTTAACCTGGTGGATCAGGTCAACCTAGGTTGACCAAATAGGACCTTTGGTCTCTAAATGTCTAGGCTTGGGTTCAAATAATAATTTTGACTAAATTGACTTTTCCAGACATTATGACCACCTCTATTGGTCTCTAAATGTCATTTCAAACTTATTGAACCCAAGCCTAGACCCTGGATCAATATGGTTGACAAAGTCAACCTAGGTTGACCCAATATTCCATTGAGGGTTTAAATGGGTCATTCCAACCCATTTAACCATTTTAAACTATTTAAGATCTTAAACCCACCGCAATTCATGATTCGAATATATTCAAACTTGTGAGGGGTTAAATCATATTTGATTTGACTTGGTCAAACCATCAAGTTTGGTTAAATTTTCTATGGTTTGGTCCTACCACCATATACACCTTATCAAACCTATTTTAAGCTTTAACCCAATCACATATCATGGCTCAAGTACATCTGAGCTCAATATGAGCTAATTCATAGTCATGACTTGTTGGATCAAGTTAACTTATATTGACTTGGTCAAGCCTCCTTCATACATGTGTATATATTCAAACCCATTATAATTAAACCTTTCAAACCTCAAAGACCATTCAATCCTATTCAAATGCATACTTCAAACATCCCTAAACCTATCATGAGTCATATCATGGGGTTTTAATCAAGACATGGTTGTTTGACCAAGTCAACTCTTTATGATTTGGTCAAACTCTCCTTCATGCATATGTATGCATTCAACCCTTAAGCTTTTAGCTTCAAGCTCCTTCCAACCTTCTCAAACATACTTCATCCATGCCACCTCATTAGTCAAAGTCATAGTTGACTGGTCAAAGTAGTCAACAAAGTCAAATTACATGCATAAGTGGCTTTGCAACCTTGGCAAGCAAAAGCCACCTAATAATCCATGCTCTCATGCATTTTGATGGCTGGGAGAGATACTTGGCAGCACCCTCGACCTCCTCTTTCTCTTGATTAGGATAGTAATCATTAGGAAGAGTAGAATAGCCTCACTCTTCACTCAAATCCTTGGAATCTTCTCCAACCATCCAAACTGATCAACTCCGATTGAATATATCCTCTCTCAAGAATCCCTCAGCTCCTCCATCTATAAATAAGGACCCCACAACCATTGAAATGGTTGTTAAAATTCTTGAGAGCCCAAATTAAGAAGAGAGAGAGAGAGAGAAAGGCTAATTACTGTAGCAGAATTTGATCCAACAGTCAAAAGCTTTTGGACCCTTGAAGGAAGTTATAAAGGATTGAAATGACTTTCCAACAAGCCCAAGATCATCAAAATCCATCAATAGGATTATAACATATCTTAACTTTTCTCTAAAACTTCAATTTGAAACTACAGCAAATCAACAACACATGAAGCCTCCAAACTTTGGGTGTTGGAAGATTACATTTCCATAAAGCAGTGTTTCAAATTTCATCCCATTTGGACGAGTATTTTGAAAGTTATGGCTAATTGAAGTTTCAGTTCAATTTTGAACTATTGAATTTAGCTCAATCAGAGCCATCCTACCGTGCCCTATGCACGATCAGACGACTTGTGCATCGCCGGACAGCATGTTTTTTTCGACAATCTAAACAACGGATATAGTCCCAGACCACAAGATATGATGTGGAGTGTTTTGCTTATGACACGCGCCCCGCTGTTCAATTTTAGTCAAATTGAATTAAAAATTCAAATTAAATAGCAAGAACTTCCAAAATTCATAAAAAATCTATTTTGTCACCAAAATTTTCATTTTTGGGCTCGTTGGAAAGGTCTTGATCCCTAATATTTATTAAAATTAAAATCCAAGTGTTTTAATGACTGCATTATGAGTTATTTTAGATTATTTCAAATTCATTTGTAGCAATTTTCTCATAATCCTATCATCAATTTGAGCCCAAATTTTGGTGATATATTTTTGAACATCTTAATCATCACCTGTAAAATTCTTAGGAACACATGTTCAAAGGATTTCTGTGATGTGAATTTTCAAAGTAATAGGTCTATTTTGGACCCAAAATTTCGAAAATTCACAACTCTTCAAATTCGTAAAATTAGGTTGCATAATTGTTGTGGTGTGCTTGCATATGTCTTAGGGTTAGATGACAAACATTTCAAACCTATTTGAACACTAGAGACACTATTAAGGACAATAATTAAGGACATGTTTAAAAACTTAGAAAAATTTTAGTAATTAGGATACATATCATTTTGACATAAAACTTTGAACACTTAAACTTAGTGACACATACAGCCCATATAATTTTTCTCACTGGTTTTAAAATTTATTGTCCCTTAGTTGATTTTCTTAAGCTTAAACCCTTAATTAAGCATTAAACCTTCTAAAAATTACATTAAATCAAATTTAAATACAAAAAATAAATATAATACCTCAAACTGACCAGAATTCAAACCTTAATCAATAAAAAATTAAATCATTTTAATTTGACAATAAACCTAAACTTAATTTAATTTTAAGTGAAATTAAATATTTAATTAATGTAATTAATTAAAAATAATTAAAAACTCCATAAAATTCTCAAATACTTGGGAATCTCTTATTAGGTCATTCCTTACTTTTGGAGTTGATTTGAAGAAGTTTGGAGTTCATTTGGAGCAAAATCATTTAAGCCCCATTAATTGAACCAATTTAAAAAATTCAATAATTATCAAAATTTGAAAATCCATAATTAATTCCAAAAAATTCTAAATTTAACAAACTCAAAGGCATTCAACTCAAAATAAAATCTAGTATTTATCAAAAATATCAAATCTTCAAAAAAATAAGTTAAAGTCAAAAAGTTAACAAATCGAAGTCAGAATCAAGTCAAATCCTCAAACCTTTATAATAAAATATAGAGAAATCCAAATCCATCAAACTTAGTGTCTAACAACTCATCTTAAGGTCTAGTATTTTATAAAAATACTAATATTACAAAAATCACTCTTAATCAAAATACCAACTTTTGACCCCTTAATTAATTAAATGATTAAAATAATCCAAAATATTCTTAAAACTCAAAAATCACTTTAAATATCCAAAAATCTTTAATCAACCTTAAAACCAGTAATCAAACAACTTTAATTAAAATTCATTAACCTTCAAACCTTAATCAAATCAAATCACTCAATCATACTGGTTACAACTGTGTAACCCAGGCCTACGAGGCTACTAGCTTAGCCCCAAGGAATGTTAAATAAACTTCATGGCCTCGGTGAGAAAAAAAGGTGGTAATTAATAACACTTTAAAATACACTTTAAAGTCAATTAAGCCATTAATACTTAAATTCCTTAAGCCTTTCAACCAACCAAAACCTTAAGTAACTTCAACTAATTTCCCTATATAGGACATATCAAACCCACACAGCCTACCTCACACACTTTAAATGGTTTGCTAGGACAACCAACTCTAATGCAAGGTTGGTCGGTGTTTATTTTTCTGCAGTTGTGTGCCAAGTTTTTTGTGATTTTCACTGCATGCTGGTTACTATCTTAGAATTGATTGATTGTTTATTTATCTACTACACTCTCTATTGTAATTGATTGAGAGTTTAAATTTCAAATATATCATTTGCTTGGGATATTTTAATTGTTGAATACTAGGATAACCCTGCAGGTGTCTTATTTAGATTTTCTATTTTTCAAATGTAATTTAATTTCAAGCATTGAGTTGTACTTTTAAGTGACTTGAGAATGGGATGTTAAAATATCCAATTTGAAATCCAAAGAGGAAGGGACATTCTTTAGGGGAGGCTATCTCTCCATTTGGAGCTCCAAATTTGGATGACTTTGAAAATATCTAAGAGGAAATATAACACCCCATCCAAGGGAGAATTTCTTTTCATTTGGATATTCGGACCTTGTGATCCAAGGAGTTACAGAAGGACGAAGAAGTGGATAACGAGAAGAATCCCAAATCTCAAAGTCACTTGAGTCTTAGGAGTAGAATCCAGGTTGTTATTAGTGGTGTCCGACCACTTTACTTTTCTATAATTCTGGGATGTAATATTAAGTGGCACTTACCATATGGACATTCAATTTGAGAATTTAATTTAATTGATTGTGTAGAAGAACCACCTATTTTTTAGTCATTTACTTGCATGTCATATTTGGATTAGCTTAGAATTCATTCGTAAGATCATAAGGACTCTCTTAAAACTATTTCTACTTAAATAAAATTAAAACTTTTTAAGATAACATGGTAACTCTAATGATTTAAGAAGTAATCCTAGGACTGCCAGAAGTTTGCATGCATAATTATTGTATATTCTTTCCTTTTGCTAGGCACCTCCCCACCTGCGGGTTTTGGCAGACCACCAGGCCTATGAGGGTACAGATCTGTCAAGGGTAATCAGTGCATCTTTAGGATAAAACCTATTTTTTAAGCCTTTTTAAAACTTTTTCATTTCAAATTTAAATTATTTAATCAAGTCGATATGCATGCACTGTATTAGTAATAAATTTAAAAATCTCTAAATCTTTAATTGCATTTACTTAAGCATCAACATCCAATATATGTTAAGGGGCCAATTAGGATCTGCTCTAGATGTCTTCCCCAACTCCTCAAACTTAATGTAATTAACATCCCTACCACTCTTACATAAAAGACCGGACTCATGATTTTAAAGTGTCTAGGTGGTTTAGCTGGCTCCCCAATCTAGGCCGAGATAAGTCCATATTTATATTGCACTAGTTAGGTTTGGGTCACTGATTTTTAGTACCCACTTTAGACTTAGGTTCTGAGACTGGCTTGGGCTATAAGACCTCAACCTCTGAGAATTGGATCCCAGATTTCTAATAAAATTGATCATTCAAACTAAACATCTCTTTCAATCAAATTCAAGCCTAACACTTAGGATAGACTAGGGCACTTCTGAATCGTTTCAAAATCCCAAGTGCCTTCTACCCTTCCTTCTTTAACTTCAGATATAAGTGTTCAATTTTGAACAATTCCCATTTGAAATTTCCAACCTCACCTCCTTTGTTATCAACCTTTAAAATCTTAAATAAAAATTTTACCGCTATTTTAATCGAGAATATTCATAAAAAACTCCAATTTCCTATAATATAATTAACTATGAGGGCTTGCGCTCGTAAGAGATTTAGAAACTTATACCATATTTTTAAAATTAAAATATTCAAAACCTTTAATTATTTATCTTTGCAAAAATTCAAAATTTAATGATCATTATCGTCATTTTTAAATGATCAATAGCGATTGATAACTTCTTTCATTGGAGAGATATATTAATTACTATTGTAATGTTGATTATGAATATAATGATCTTTTATCCAGGTTAATGTAATCAAACACTCAATTAAATTTCATTTTGACCCTTCGGGGTCATATATGATTTACACTTGTGTTTGACTATGATAATCAGGATGAATTTAAAGTTTTATAATTTGAACCTATTATGGAATGATATTATCGCCTCCAAAGCCGATACATTATTCATAATAAAGAGTTCAATTTAAAAACTAAAATATCAGAATTTGATCTTTAATAAAAGAAAATTAATATTATTTAAAAATACACTTTTCAATCAAACACCTCCTCCTCTGCTTCTTCTTCTAACGATTCTGAGGCAGTTTCAGCCCAAAATGTCTTTTGTGTCTTCATCTTCCCTTTATTATATTTCATTTTCTCCTTGCCTTTTTTTCTTAGTTGGCTGGTTCTTTATGTTGGGACAATCAGCTCAGAGGTAACCCAGTTTCCTGCACTCAAAAGAAATCATATCAGATGAAACTTTAGTAGTTTTTGAGCTTTTACCTTTGTTCCAGTTATTTTGATGATGACTTTATTTTCTTTTCAAAAAATTCTTGAATTGTCAGATTATTAAGGCTATGTCATCATCTTCCTCCGCTACATAACTTTCACTTTCTGAGTTGTTTGCTTTCAATTCCACCGTCCGCTCCTTTTCTCCTACATCATTTTGCCTTTGACTCACTCATTGCTCATAAGCAATGAGTGACCCCAGCAAATTATCAATTGAATAAATGTTTAAATCTTTAGATTCAATAATTGTAGTAATTTTAGTATCATAGGAACTCAATAAGCATCTTAAAATCTTATTAACTTTTTTAAAATTTGATATTTCTCTTCCTAGTGCATGTAAGGATGTAACTATATGGGTGAACCTAGTGTACATGTCAAATATAGTTTCGCTAGGTTTTATATGGAAGAGTTCATAATCATACAATAAAATGTTTAATCTATATTGTTTAGCCTCACTAGTTCCTTCATACATGATACACAGTCTATCCCAAATCTCCTTACCAGTAGCACAAGAAGACACTCTCATGTAGTCCTCTGATTTTAATGCACAAAAGAAATAATTTAAGCACTTTGCATTTAATTACGCTAGATCCCTATCCTCATTATTCCATTCACTAAAAGGCATTTGAGTTTTCATGTCATTCACAAGTTTAAATGGTGCAGTGTAAGCTTCTTGAACCAACTTCCACATACAATAGTCTATAGACTATAAAAATATAGACATTCTAATTTTTCATATATCAAACGATATGTTGTCAAAATAGGGGTGGATGAGTTTTAGAATAACCCTCTGTAGTATTACGGTTACCAAAATGTGTCATGATCAATTTTTCAAGGTTTTCTAAAATACTATTTTTGAAACCCCGCTCTAATACCAATTGAAAGTATGAGATGCACCAAGAGGGGGGAGTGAATTGGAAAATTATTATAATAAAGTAACAATCCTAAATATGAGTTCTAATTTTTTTGTTTTAAATTTTAAACAAAAACTTAACTTGATGTGGAAGCGAATGATTAAAACATGATTGCACGTAAGTGATGAAATTTTAATCACATAACAAAAGATCTAGAATAGACTTTTCACCAAGCAGTTATAACAAATGTAAAATGCATAATATAAGTAAAGTGCAGTAAAAGGAAAAATCGCACCATAAGATTTATACTAGTTCTGTCACTTATACTACATCCACTCTCTGGAGTCCTTCACTTCGAGAATTTTACTACTCAAAAGTAATTCTCCTTTTGCCCCCACAGTAAGGCGGAGAAGCCTTTACAAAACCTCACTTTCACCTTTCTTTGTGTGGTGGAGTACTAAACGCTATGTCACCCTCCCGGTGATGGCAACGAACCTTCTCATTTTTCTCCCTCTTGGAGAAGGCAGAGTACCTTACAGGACACGGACCTTGAAGGATCTTCCCTTTAGAAAGCTTCCCACAAGATCTTCTCAGGCTACAGGAGGAGAAAGCATGGAGCAGGATTGGAGAAACCGTGTGATCCCCTAATGCTCCTTCTCTCTCACAAACTCACCTTCTCCTACCTCTCACAAACCCAAAATCTAACCAAGTAGCTCTCTCTTAAGAAGTCCCCTTCTTGTCACGTTCTTTTATCATATGTTATTTCAAAAAACAAAAGTATCATATATAAATTAGACTCCAAGAAACCATAAATATTTAATTTAGACATTGCTGTTCATACAGTATGCTCCAAGTTTGTACAGTATGATCAGTTCAAAATAGACTTCATCTTGGTATGAAGGAGTACGAACATGCAATTTTTATGAATAATATCGTACAGTATGATACAAATATCATCCAATATGATATGTTATATTTCTTCCGTTCGTACAGGACGAATGCTAGGATGACCAAAACTCGTCTCTATTTATCGTCTCGTATGAACCACTTCGTATAGTATGATCAGTTAAAAACATTAGGTCGTCTGACACGATGTTTACATCATCCTGTATGATTAGTTCAAAAATCAAGGGACCATCCGGTATAATATTCGGGACGATAAAAAATAGTCTCAGTTCATCGTACGGTATGAACCATGTCATACAGTACGATCACCTATCAATAATTAATCCTTGATTTAATTGACTAATCACGGGGTTAATTTAAGTAAATATTCAAATATTCATACTGTATGATTCGATCGTACAGTACGATCAATTTAAAATTTACGATTTAAGAATTTACTTAAATTAATCTAGCTGTTAGGGTTTCAAATTAAAAATACATCATACAATACGATAATGGTCGTACAGTATGATAAGTTCATAGATAACCATTGAGCCACAAAAGGTCATACAGAATGATCTAAATTTGTACAGTACGATCTACAAGGAATAAAAAAAATTTCCTTTAAAAGAAAACTCTCCCCCTGTGTATGTGCATAGTTGCTCAGTTTGCATACACTTTGTTGTATGACTCAAGAAAAGAAAAGAACAAAAAAATAAATAAATATTACAGAGTTACAGACTACACATTCTACTTTACCCAGCCTTGAGTATTCTTGTTATCTTGAGTAATATGTGATCTCCCTAAAATATTAGTACTCACAGACAATGGTAAATTTCAAAATATTCAATGAATAAAGAGATAATTTAATCAACATTATTTGTCATCATCAAAATCTTAAGCTAGGGGTCATGGACTGCAACAGACACCACTTCATTAGGGACAATGTTACTAAAGGAGACATAAAGCTACATCATGTAGCTACTGAAACC
This sequence comes from Dendrobium nobile, assembly GCA_022539455.1. Taxonomy (NCBI): domain Eukaryota; kingdom Viridiplantae; phylum Streptophyta; class Magnoliopsida; order Asparagales; family Orchidaceae; genus Dendrobium; species Dendrobium nobile. The sequence continues at coordinate 42,434,818 of CM039734.1, read as the reverse complement.
CAACTTGGTGATATCTTTACAAAACTACTGGCCTATAAAACTTTCACCATCTTAAGAACTAGATTAGGTGTAATATATATTAATTTCTAAAATTATTTCTTTCTATTTTTTGATGTTGTGTTTTTGTTTTACTTGCATGTATGTTTCTTTTTATGTATTTCTATTTTATGTTTTTAAACTTCTATTAATTTTTTTCTTAAAATATTTTTTTTAAAGAATCAGATCAATAGTCACTGCTGATATTGATTTCTTAAATAACATCTTTACCTTGCTTTTGGTTTTGAAAAATTAGTAAGTAGTGTTTGACTTCCCTAAATCAGTTAAAGGAAGAAACATCGATGATTGTCTCTCTTCTTCTAACTCCTTTAATGGTGTATTTTTCTTTTTGTAGCAAAATCTATATCAAATTAAAAATTAGACTTTGAAATTGAGATCTTTTAATCTTATTACAGTAATTTACCTCATATGAATAATGCACAAACTTATTAAACCACTTTCAAATTTTCTTAATTAAGTTGTTGTATTTATCATATAGATATGATTCTAACTTGTGGTTTATTCTTTCTTATATTAAAGAGTGAGTTGTATTCTCTTATATTTGGAAGATAATCTCAGAACTGAGAGTCATTAAAGATTTTGAAAGGAAGCCAGCTTGCAAAAAAATGACAAGAGACACAATATGAGCTCAAAAGAAAAATGAAAAGATGTGCAATAATCGCCAAATAATTGCAAGATACACCAAAATATATCATAAATTAAAGATGCTCAAAATGCGCTAGATAATAAAAAAAGAGGCACAAAATGAGTCCACAAAAATAAGCTTCCTTCTCTTTCAAAATATTTAAATCTTTGAAGAATTCATTTGGCACTTGATGTCTTCAAACACTTAAATATTGAAAATCATGATTTTGGTTGATTACTTTGCACTATTATTCTATAAGATATTTAAAAAAAAAAAAATTGATTAGATTACTTTTTTATCTGATTTCTTTTCTAAATTTGATTTTTGTTTTAAAAAGATTTTAACCTATAAGGAGTCCGAGCTAGAGTTAACAAGATCGATTTTCTATCTTTTCTAGATTTCAGCATTGTTAATTTATTTCTTACTAATTTTTAATCCACTCACAAGGAAAATTTATCATTACTAGAGTTGATCGATTAAAAAAAATATTTATGACTAGTTTTTTTTTTTTTAATGTTTTTAGTATTTTTATTTTTGTTTTAGAACTCCTGATCATCCCCTTCCATCTCCTTAAAATTTCATTTTTTACTCACATCGTCTAGGATGATCCACATCATCTTGTATGAACTTAACAGAAATTCCTATCACTGCTCACCACACATCCAATGACTGATTGGAGTTAATTATTGGAGATCATAATGGACGATTCTCATTTTGCCCTATACGATCCATGTGGTAGAAACAGTTAGATGATTTTAATGTTGTTAGGTCAATCTTTTTACTGTACATCGGCCCAGATGATCCATGTTTTTATCTTGTATGGTATGTTTAGTCATTGATCATACATGAGGGCTCCTCGGGATGATCACTTATGTCTAATCATCCTGGATGATCCTAGATGATATGACTAACTTTTTTGACAGATTGTCTGTACAAATTAATTACACTTGATCATCTCAAACTATCGTCCTGGACGATTTAGTTGATCCTATTTAAATAGCCCAAATTCAAGGTATTCTTCACTCCAATTCTTCAACACTCCTCCCTTCTCCTCAAAACTCTGATCCTTGCACTGGCTAGAGGCAAGCAATCATTACAAATTATAGGAAGTTCTTCTCAATGTCAAGTTGATCCACCATTTACTGAGGCAACAGATGAAGATGTCTATAGTAGATATAAGGAGGCTAGAATTACACCCTCCAAAATCATAAATCAGGAGGAACTCCATTTTAAAATATTACCCCTTTTTGCTCACATAACTCTAATTTTCCTTCTTACTATTGCTTGTCCTTTTTGTTATGAACTACTCCTTAATTTCTTTACAAGCCTGCGAATAAAAAATGAGTGTATTGTATTGTCCTTCATTTATATGTCAATAGGAATCTAGAAGAAATCATCTATCAAGACCTTCATGCTTTTCTACATATATCCACTACTGGTGAAAAAGTTTATATTTTAGCTGCAAATCTTGAATTCAATTGGACCCTTGTCAATACCACTCTTAAAGGATCCACCAATAACTTCCATGTTGCCTAGGTTAGCACTATAGGTCAGGATGCTTGCATCATCCAGCATACTTAGAAATTCTATTGTTCCTAAAGCTGTTGATTGACTCAACATCACTTATCCTTTCTCCTGTAATTTATTTCATAATGGATCAGATTGACTTTAATGTAGTAGATCTTTTAGTTCGCTTTCTTTCTAATTTGACTTGTATTAGAGATCCCAAACATAAGAGAATTCCCAATATAGCCTTCAGACATATCATAGCATTTCTCATAGAATCCATGTACAACTTCTAATTTTTACACCGCCCAATCAATTAATAGTTTTTTACTCTGATACTTCCATGTTATCCAAAGTGCTTATCATTATTGCAATTCATGACCCCTAGTCTGAGATTTATATGATGACAAATAATGTCGTTTGAATTACTATTCATTGAATACTTTTGGTTTCTGCTCTTTTCTATGAGTACTAATACTTTAGGAAGATCATAAGTTACTCAGGACAACAAGAAAACTCAAGACTGGGTAGAGTAGGAGTTGGAGTTTATAACATTATAATTTTTCATTTATTATTAATTTTCTTTTCTTGAGTCTGACCATAAATTATATACAAGACTGAGCAACCACGCACACACACAAGGGGAGAGGGTTTTAAATTTTTTCTCTATTGATCGTATTGTACGAGTTTAAATCATAATATATTATCTGATCTGGCTGAAATGGCTATCTGTAAATAAGTCATACTATACGATTTATATCATACTGTACGAAGTGTTTCTAATTTAAAAACCCTAACCGCTAGATTAATTTAAGTAAGTTTAATAACTAATTGTGCTGTACGATTTATTCGTACTGTATAATATATTTTGAATACTTACTTAAATTAACCCTAAGATTAATGCATAAATCAATGATTAATTTTTTATTGATTATCATACTGTATGACCTAGTTCGTACTGTACGATCAACCGAGGATATTTTTGGTCGTCCCGAATATAGTACCGGACCATCCCTTGATTTAGTACTAATCGTACGATACGAAGTGGTTTGTGCCATATGATGTCCAGAGATGAGTTTCATCATCCCAGCAATCGTCATGTATGAATAGAAGGATTTTACATATTATATCGTACGGGTTTATATCGTACTGTACAATAATATTCAGAATTTTGGCATGTTCGTAAACCTTCGTACCAAGATGAAGGCTGTTCTGTACTAATCGTACTGTATGATATATGATCGTACTGTACGATCATAACAGTTAAATTGAAATTTTTTATGATTTCTTGGAGCCTGTTTTAAGTATCAAAATTTCTATTTTTGATGTGTAACTGTGAGAGAGGAACGTGATTAGAGAGGGATTTCTTGGGAGAGAGCTCTTGAGAAGATTTTAGGGTTTGTGAGAGGAAGGAGATGGTGGGCTTGGTGAGGGAGAATGAGTGTGAGGGAGACCATACGGTTGCTCCAAGCTTACTGCACTTTGCTCCTCCTATGGCCCAAGAAGATCTTGTGGGAGGCTCTCTGAGGGAGAGATTCTTCTACATCCGTATCCTCTAAGGTACTCTGCCTTCTCTAGGAGGGAGAAAAATGAGAAGGTACGCTACCGTCGCTAGGAGGGCGACAAAGCGCTTGGCACTCCGCCATGCCGGGTTGGTGAAAGTGAGGTTTGTAAGGACTTCTCTGCCTTGTTGTGGGGGAAAAAGGAGAACTACTGTTTAGTAGAGAAATTCCCGGAGTGGAGGACTCAGGGGAGTGGATGTAGGTAAAGTGACAGAACCACTATAAAATCTTTGGTGTGATTTTTCTTTTACTGCTTTTTATTTACGCTTGCATTTTATTTTCATTAAAACTGCTTGGTGAAAAATCATAGTGAAATTCATTGTTGCAAGTTTTGTTATAAGCATTCGCTTCCGTATTATTTAATTTTCTTGTTTAAGTTTTAAAAACACAAAAAAAAATAGAACTCTTGTTTAGGATTATATTTTATTGCAATAATTTTCCAATTCACCCCCCTTTGGCGCATCTCGTAATTTCACTCATCTCCATGCTCGCTACCGTGAAGCAGATAAGCATGATGAAGGTCCAATACCCGTTCATGCACTTGTTCTTAACTGTTAGCAGTCATAAATATATCAGCTGGTTGAGAGGTTTAACCAATGGGAGGCTAGGTTTGACTCCTACGTAGCTATATAGGAGCAGCAATATGTAGCAGATATTGCTTGTTTTGAAATTATGTCACCCAGCAGCAGTAGCAAGATATGGCCTAGTTCGGTGAGCAATTTAACTCTCTTCACTGTTACTTTCAGCAGCAACCACCACCACTTATACCTGATTAGGGTTCCTCTTTCTATTAGTTTGTTAGTGTTTGTTTATGTGTTTGTATTGGTACTTTTTTCTGTATTTTATTCTAATTAGTGTTTTTCTTGTTTCCTTCTTTTTGTGATGTCAAAAGGGGGAGTAATACGTTGTTTGCTTATATTTTTAATAAAATTTACTTTGTTCTACTACTATTATTTTATGTCTCATTTTTTATCATCATCAAAAAGGAGAATATTGTTGCAAATTTGGATCTAAGTACTATGATTTTGATGATAACAAATATTATTTTGTTGTGCCCTTCTCCTATTATTGCATATCTATTTTGTTTGCTCTGCTTACTAACCTTTCAGGTCCATAAGATCACTTGCAATGCAAATCAGCTCAAAATCGGGTAGACTAAGATTGAGTATGTCTATAACCTAAATTTCAATATACTTTTTACTTTTCTTAAGTCAAGTTATATATCTCGTAGACCCCAAACTAATTAAATTTGCACTCACACACACACTTAGGGAGAGAAATTTAGTGTGTTAGAGATCTTTTCTATTTTTGACCAAATCATACAGGATGATTTCAAATCATACTGGATGATTAGTTAATAATAGAAACTCAGATTAAGGCATCCATGCTAATTATAAGTGATAAACTAATCATACTGGATGATCCATATTGTTTAAGACGATCAGTTTGGTTGATGAAAAATAGCCGCCAATCATATTTTAGGCAATATTTTAATTCTCAAATTTGTACTAATCGTGCAGGATGATGTACATCATCCTGGATGATTCAGGACATTCATGCCTAAATTAATCCCGTGATTAAGAAATAATTATGGTAAAGCATAATTCGATATGATCATACAAGATGATCAGTGACGATCATCCTAAACGACAGAGAACATGTTTGGTATGATAAGGGATCGCCACCTATCATACCAGATGAATACCATAATTTTTCAACTAATTGACTACGATGATATACCCATAACGTATTGGACGACAAAGAAGTTCTTGAGAAAATTAGGCATTGCCGAGCATCGTACTAGATGAAGTTCAATAGTTTTATACTAATCGTCTAGGATGATATTCAAATTATTTGGGACGATCAGCTTATTTCTCTTAAACTAATCGTACAGGGCAAAGCTGGTCGTCTTGGCTGAAAGGGTTGTTTAAACTAATCATATAGGACGATCTATCGATCGTACTGGACGATCAATTCTATAGAATTGAAATTGAGGCTTCTTTTGGAGGCTCTCTATTTTAGCAATTGTATTAACTCTTGAGTTAATCTTTGTTGTGGAGTTGATCCAAGAGAGAGCTTAAAAAGGAAGAGGGAGAGCCTGAGAGAGAGATAGATCCTTGTGAGGGGGAGTTGTGAGGGAATCATAAAGGTTGCTCAAAGCAAGGTGTTCGTCGACTTCTTCAAGTTGCTTCTCGGGTTCCTTGGTGGCTCTGGGGAGATCTTCAGCATTAGATTCAAGGTTTTATGTCTACTCAAAGTGAGACTAAAAGGATTCTCATGTTCTTTACCTTCACCAGGCGGGTAAAAAAGGATTTTCGAGTTCTCTGCTTACTCCAGGAGGGAGTAAAAGATTCAAGGTTCTCTGCCTAACCGTGTTGGTGGAAAGATTTTTTAAGGGTTTCTTTGCCTTGCTGTGAGAGTAAAATGAGAGTCACTTCACTTTAATGCAATAGTTGGAGAGGGTTTCTCTAAGGAGTGTACGTAGGTCAAGTTGACCGAACCAATATAAATTATGGTTTGTTCTTCTTGTTTATTTTTCCACACTTACATTTTACATTATTATGTGATTTGTTTTGTAGTAAAAATATTTGATCTTTGCTCTTCATAAATTAGTTTTTCTTCGGCATAAATGGTTGGTTTTAAAATATTAAAAAAGATTTCAAAAAAAAAAAGTTAAGAATTTTTTTAAATAACCAATTAACCCCCCCCCCCCCCCCCCCCCCCCCCCCCGTTTAGCCTCGGAACTAGTTCTTTAGGGTTTAACACCCCTCACGAACTTTCAGAACCTTGAATTGCTTTTTTAACATAAATCACGTGCATCACTCGTAATTTTTATATCAACTACTTCTCATTTAATATAAAATTTTAGAATGCAATAATTTAACATTATGGAAGCAAAGATAAGGTGGAGGACAATATATTTCTCTTTTGAATCTTTTGAAGTAATGACCAAGTTTTTTAATATTATAAATCACACGCATCACTCGTAATTTTTATATCAACTACTTCTCATTCCTTATGAAGGTTCATGCACTATGTTGGATATGCTAATAATTATAAATTTTGAGATGTATGCTTAAACCTGCATTATTTTTTCTTTTGAAGTAATGACCAAGTTTTTTCAAGTCCCCACTAATCAAGATTATCTCTTGCAATTTTATTTTTTTGATCTAATACATAGAGTCAACTGAGAAAGTATGGTTGGCCATTGATTTTTTTTTATTATTATTTCTCAATTTGATCTTGAGGACAAGATTTTTGTTAATGGGTATTAAGGAGAAAAAAATATTAAGCTGAGGTGGCTACTAAGAGTAAAAGCTAGAGGTGTAACTAAGTCAAATTAATTTATAAGCTAAATTAGACTCAACTTGATAAGTGGCTCATGAGTTGAGCTCAATAAACCATGAGACAAGCTTGAACTAATCCTAACTTGAGTTATTAACTCATGAGTCAACTAATTTAAAAATATTAATATAAATACATTTTAAATAAATTAAAATTTAAACAGACCCAAGTCTAGAATCATTAAAAATAACTAAAATTTATATTTTACTTTTTATATCAAGTAATTTCTTATTATTTTCTCTACAATTTTCATTATTTTTGCAATTTTATTACAACAATTATTTAAATCAAAATTTTTTTCTCTTTCATAATAATTAAGTTGGCTCGTGAGCCAACACAAACTTATAAAATGAAGCTAAATCTCAAGATTAACTCAATTAATGTTAAGCTAAAGCAACAGCAACTTATTCTTAACTCAACTTATTTACACCCCTAATATATGTCTAAAGGTTCATAAAGAAAAGAGAATACACAATTTCTAGAGAATGCTCAATGAGTTAAAGAGGAAAGCAACATGCAAATGGGCCAGACAAAATTATGGCAAAAATTTTGAGTGGTTCAATCAAACGACCTATATGTATTATAAAATTTTAAGGTATAATTTATTGTGTCAGAGAGGATAAACAAAACAACTCCTTATAGAGCTGAGAAAAATAATGAAAACAGAATCATAGTAATTAATAATATATAAAAGGGGCAAAAAAGTTAAAAATCTCATATTTATTGAGATATGAAGAATTAAGAGAAGGTAAGTTAAGATCTGCAAGTTATTGGATAATAGTAGTTTGGCACTGGACTGAGAGGATCATGAACCATGTCTAGAGAAAGAGAGGACAAGTATGCTTATTCCTAGGAAAGAGTTAAGGATCCCCATTTGGCCATTTCTATATAAAACCAATTCAATTTAAATCTTCATTGGCTCAAAGCTGAATTCTTTGAGTCAAGATTTAGACTTTATTTATGACAGTTTTATTACTATTTTTTAAAATAACTTTTAAGTATAAAAATTATACTAAAAAACTTGTTCAAGAACAATAAAAAAATCGTCCCAAACAAAATCAGAAGCCATGAACCAATTTATGTCAACACAAATTGCTCAAAAATAGATTCATTCACAACCTACATGTGATACCTTCCCTTACAAGGTCCATCATGAATCCTCCTCCCTTACAAGATTTCAATCTTATCAATGGCTTCCTTCCCCAACGAGGTTCGTTATAAACCCCTACTCTCTACACATCATTAATCCTATCAAACTCATCTTCTCCTCAGAAGCCACCAATCCCCTAAAACTCCCTATTCTCCTTCACATTTCTTTGATCCGATCCGCAAATTCCTATTCTCACACAAAATTGAGTCGCCATTGCCTTTCTTGTCCCTTCCCATCAATAATGCCCTCAACAACCAGCATGTGAGCAAAGATCAAGATATGGTTCTGATCAATTTATATTTATTATTTTTTTTTAATAAATATGCTACCCACTAAACAGACTAATTTTTACGGAGGTTATTTGTGCCTTTGGCTACCCTTGGCTTTCCAATTTTTAATTCCACAACACTTTCACATCCATTTGCAAATTTTAAACACCAAAAATCTTGATACTCTAGAAATAATTGAAAATGATTTCATAGTATTTCTTGCAACTTTTTTCCTTCTTAAAATGCAAAGATACACATTACCATAACCATAAATTTCCTCACTCCAATAATCACTTCCACAGCCTCAATTTCAACAACTAAAAATGCTTTAAAGAACCTTTTAAGTCCAAAGGCCGTTAGAATAAGTTGCAAATCTAAGATCAGAAACCCAGCTTAATTGTGCATGAAACTATGCTCCAAACACACAGCTCAGAGAATTAAATAAAATGGAGAAATATGCACCACATAATAAGTGAAATGAGTAACAAACCAACAAACCTCCTTTTTAGCTTTCGGCATACTAATTATCAAGTAAAAAGAAAATACACTGCACGCTAACAGTTCAATGGGTTCTTACAGAATCTCTAGGAGTTTGGGTACCCTAAGCTGACCTTAGAAATATTCCCATATTCCCCCCTCTAATAAAAAAACAAAAAAGAAGAAAAAAATATTACCAGAAAATTTAAATAACAAGTACAACATAGGAGACATTGCTGAGCCCATTTCCATTGTATTTATTTATCAAGGCTAACACGTTTGGGTGGAAGAGCGTCGCCGAAGAGGACTGGAGAACCAAAGCTCAGCAGCTACGCAAACCAGATAAAGAATGAGTTGGACGAATCATACCATATAATTTCTCACCAAAAAAGAGCTGTTGAGGGAGAAAACGTCACAAATTTCAAATATGGTATGATATCTGACATCAATCAATTGGGAAACTTTGCTTCATAGTTCTGCGGAAGCTGAAAATGTAAATACCAAACACAGTCAGAAATATAAAGAATCAAATGAAAAACAAGTCTATGGCAGATAACATACCATGAAAGTGGCTGTAATCATCTTTCCTGCAAACCACCTTCCATGAAGTGCACGCTGTGCATTCATGGCTGCATTTGTATTTTCAAATCGTAGATAGACAAAACCAGCACTATTTCTGTTATTGGCAGGCATGTAACACAAGATGAGCTCGAAGCATCAAGATATAGCAGCTATATTTAGCCTTATATATTATAATCTGGGCATGAAGAGAGTATCTAATCTTAAAGCACAAAAGTCTAGAATAGAACAAAAACATGAGAGAAATAATTCAAAATGAAGCACTTTAACTTTTCACAACAATCTACATTTCCATTATAATTTTGCTTTTAAAAATAAGAGGTGTAAAAATGGGAGATGAATCCAGGATTTCTGATTTTGTTTCCTCAGTGAAAATTTAGACCCATTCAGTGTCTCAAATTTTGTTTCCTCGGAAAAAATGGTACGGCTTTCAACATCTCAGATTTTCTCTTGAATCCAAAAACCTTGAGCATCGGAGTACCAAGAACCAGCTTTTTCTCTCCATACAAAACCTGCCCTTTCTGAACCCACACAGAAAAAGAGAGAGAGAGAGAGGGGGGGGGGGGGGGGAGAGAGAGAGAGAGGGGGGGGGGAGTCTGAACCTTACAATGTCAAAACAAATAAGTACAATTACATCTTTTTCACATTCTATTTCCATCAATTCCACGTTGTTCTGCTCCACAACACTAGACATCCCAGCACCATCACAATTGATCGGCCATGCAACCTCAAACATACATGGTCAGCTCCATCCTGGTCCCTCATGACAAAATGATTCCCCACGGTCTCCAAATAATTTATCCACACCTGACCTTCTCTACTACTACATAGCACACAAAATCAGGGTCACATACATGTTCACCTTCTACTTTTCAATAGACAAAACAGAAAACCAATGTAGGTCTGCCTTCACATTCTTGGGCATGTTCTAGATGGCAAAGCTTAAAACTAGGGCCAAAGTTTGATGCATGGAGCATATGCAGAAGCTGAACAACTACCACGCTGGCCTTCTCTCCATACCATCTATGATCCTTCATTGAGGCGACTAAAGCTCCCACACAATCCAATCGAAATTCAGGCATAACATAGATAACCAGAAGACATTAGAGAAAAATAAAGTGAAAGGAGCGGGAATAGAGAAAAATTTAAAACGGAGCAATTCTAATAATTCCTGATTTTACATAGTCATAAATATATTTAATGTAAAATAAATGAATAAAAAGTTTTTTAAATAAGAAATAAATTTAATTAAAGAGATTATTACATATTTTGATTAAGATAAAATTTATATTTTATTTTTTTAAGTTATAAATTAAAAAAATATTAAATATTTTTTTACAAATTTGATTATAAATTATTAAATTAGATCATCAAATTACTTTGCGCCTATAGATTAATATCAACTTTGTCTATAAAGTTATTAATATTAGGAAATAATATCATTGAATTTCAACCATGCCATTTTTCTCAAAATTTAATTTTCTTTCTAATTTGAATAGCTTTCAAGGAAAAATGACACTATCAAATTTGAAAAAATATTTAATATCAATACAATTAATTTTCTAATATTAATAACTGTAAAAAAAATTTGATATTAATCTATAGGCGCAAAATAATTTGATGATCTAATCTAATAATTTATAATCAAATCGCTGAAAAATATTTAATATTATTTAATTTATAACTGAAGTAAAATAAAATTTAATTAATCTTAATCAAAATATGTAATAATCACTTTAATTAAATTTAATTCTTATTTAATTTTTTTAATTAATTTTATATTAAATCTGTTTATGAATATGTAAATCAGGAATTATTAAAATACCTAAAACCATTTTTGGTATTTTCAACAGAAAGGTCAAATCATTTGGTGTTTTCTAAGAAAACGCCAAATTGCTTGGATTTTTTACTCCTTTTTAAAATTTCCACTAATCTCATTCCTTTAACTTAATTAAATTATCCCTAAGCTCCTTTTTAAAATTTTACCTTACTAGAATGACAAAAACTTGATTCCTTCTAACCCGCACCCACCACCACCACAAACCATACCATGTTTACATCACACAACCCGAATAGCTTTACATTACTTTCATTATCATCTAGATCAAATTCAGCGCAACTTTTTTTTTGTTCCATTGAGATAAACGTAATATGATCGAGACAATAAGCTCATCCACATCCTCGTCAGAGCATAATCACCATGGCATTATAAAAGATCGAAATTAAGAAGCAAGACCTCTAGTTCAACTACAAAACTCCCTCAACCCATTATAGGTCCTACATATTAATCCCAGAAACTCTAACCACTCAAACAAGAACCAAATACCATTTCACCTCATTGCTCTCAGCTGCCCAAGAATGTTGGACTGCTCAAAGTCTTTTGAACCTGAAATCATCTGTGATAGCCACCCTTCCATTCATAAGCACTAAATAAAATCACTTATCAACTTCTTCCTCAAAACCTACCAGCCAACTCATCAGAGATCATTAGAGTTAAGATGAAAGCCATACAGTTCTAATACCATTTCCCCTCATTGTATCTCGATAATCTGAATCATTTGGCCACCTCCGTACACATCATTAAATATCTCCTCAATCTCCACTTAGTCACACCCAGGTAGAAATGCCTTCTTACATTGTTAGACTTATCTTTGTATGAGACAATCTCATTGAAGTTAAGTCTCCTACTCCTGATAATCTTTCGATTAGTATCATTCCAAAATCAACAGTCAAGATCATTAACTCCATTAATAAAGTATAGTAAATTTCACATGCATATCAAAAAGACATTCGAGAACCTTCAAATGAAAAAGGTTATCTCCTGCCAATTTAAACTTAGTCAAATAGCCCATAGCCCAAGAGTTGACGGTCCTCAATTGATCAAATAAAAAAAATAATCACAGCGTTCACCGAAAAACAATATCAATGCAATATTCCCAATGTGCTATCTCCAAGCATATTCCGCTAGTTGCAAAATATTCAATGAACTCCTAGTTGTAATAACCTCCCATGCTATCTAATCTTACGCACTTATAATTCACACTAAACCCATTCTCCACCTATCTTTCCATCTTTTGAACCGAGAAATCACATCAAAAGAAACCCACACTTTATAGGTTGAATCATTAATGAAGGTGACGTAGTACAACCTCCAAGAGATAATAGTTCAGATGGTCCCTAGGCATCAATGTATACAAGCTCCAACTTTTTTGGATTCCCTTTCAACCAATGCAAAACTGACATTCCTTTGCTTGCCACTGTTAAAATTCACAGAGCCTAACATCCAGAGACTTCAAATTGAAATGTTTATATTTTGATTTTGGTATACATATTCTATTCTCACCCATACATACCAGCCTTCAATGGCATTTGTTAGAGTCAACATTTGGGTTCATAGCTACTCCTGTTGTTTTGATATTTGAACGTGAATATATGGAGTCATTTTTCCTTTCTCTTGTTACCACCATAACACCCTTGGGCACTTTTCAGTATCAATATAGAAGGTCAAGTTGCACCCTTCTTCATCCAATAGTTCAAATGAGATCAATTCTTTTTCAAGCTAGAATGCACTTCACACGTTGTAAATCTTCCATGTTGTCTCATTCACCATAAATTGTATGTCACCAACTCCTACAATACATAAGGGCACAAAACCTCCTCCATAACCTACAAAACTCTTAAATATAAACCCTTTATATGGACCAAACTAAAAAGACGTGCCAGAGGCTAAGACCGAGGACTCCATAAGGCTATTAGGATCAAGGATTAATACATCATTGATCTTGTTAGTTGTAGCATTCATATATTCATCCATCTAACTTGAGCTTTGCCCACCATCCTCAAAAGCTTGCCTCATTTCATGTGGCCAATTTTCCCATATTGCAAGCAAGCACCACTACGACCTTTAAATTAAGATCCCATTTGAGATTTAAATATACCTTCATGGTTGCTCCTTTTATAGTTCTCCCTCCACGTTTAAAATTCAAAACAATGATAGAAGAGACTTCACCTGATTCTAGTAGCCTAATATCCTCATTTATGATCAAGATCTAAACATTATTGAGCTTTGCCTTATATGACCACATAAAAAATTGACCATTGTCACAACACTACACCAGCTTTCGAATAGCAATGAAAATAAGCTTAGAATACAAACTTGATCATCAGAGTCAATAAAAATCGAACACAACTGAATTGTGATAAAATTTAAGTTATTGATATGCTCTACAGCAGAAGTGTTTTCTAACATCCTCAGTAAAGAATTTTCTCACTAGCTATACTATATCACGACCAAAGGCTTCATGAATATGTCTAGTAGAGCTTTCTTCATTGCAGTGGAATATGTTAAAGTCAATGTTCTTTGTTGGTGGAATATGTTGAAGTCAATGTTCTTCATTGGTACCAGGCGTACAAATCCCAAAGCTAGTATGTCCAAAAGATCTTAAAAATCTTATGTGCGCTCCGAAAATTCAGCCCCGGCCTCCGCCCACTTTGACTTTTCTTTTTCGGGGGAGTTTTAACGGATTAAGTTCTGGGGTAAATTTTGGGAAGGCAGATGGGTTTGTAGATAAGACACTACCCAGAGATTTTGCCCTCATTTTGCGAGGACTTTATGATCTGAGTTCTGATTTCCTATAGACGCAAGCCCCTATAGTTAATTACCCCTCCTGATCACGAGAGAGAACTTTTGATTAAGGCTAGTCATCAATTTGATACGTAGAGATACGTGTTATATGGCATATAGTAGCAGCATGGGCTTAGGAATTTGGAGGTTTTATATTTAAAATTTGAAATTGCACCTGCACTTAAAGCAGATGGTGGGGGAATGGATGATGGGCCCGATCAAGATCCCATGGTTCTGTCGACCCGGGCCATCGTAGACCCTGGTCTACTTGGTCAGAGGAGGTAGTCGACCCAACCTGACAGAAGGATCCTTGTCGGCAGCCATGGGTTTCTTCGTCAAAGGGGACCTTGTGGACCTGGGGTGAATGTTTGTCTAAGTGGACAAATTTAAATCCACCTTAGCTAACATAGGGCTTTGTGCCCTATCGATTATATCCTATAGATTCATATCTCAATAATTTGATGCCACTAAGGAATGTATTGATTCTGGCCATAACCAGTATTTCATGGTGACATTTGGTGGCAAAACCATTCAGTTAAGAGGGCCCCAGATCATAACAATTTATCCTGCGGTGCCATTTGACGGCAAAACTGCCGATTAGAGGGCACGTATCACATCCTTCCTAGCAGGAGATTATTTGAGAATGGATCCTAGTGATATTTTTTACTAAACATTAGCTCTATGTAAATTGAAGTAATTTTAATTTGTCCGCCTCGGCAAACTGTTGCGGAGGGTTGATGAATTTTGCTTTGAGTGGTTGATGATTGAATTTCAATTTTAAATATTTGGGTTTTTGAAATTTTGAATGACATTTTTGAAGTTTTGAAATTTGAATGAACTTTTGGGAGGCATTTGAAAGTATTTGAATCACCTATCCGTTTGAGAAAAATATTCAACACGGCCATCATCAGGTTGTTGTGCCACTTTAATTTGAAAATATTTGTATTTTATGGATGAACTTTGTCAACTCTGTCGAGCTGTCGACAGAGGATCGGGTTTGGTAGGTTTTATGTCTTTGTTAGTGAATTCTCATTGTTATAGGCCTTGAAGGCCTAATATGAATGTATTAAGACAAATATACCAGTCGCTACAACCATATATTTGTTTGATGGTTCGAACCCTTTCGACTCTTATTGATCTGCATAGAAGAATCGAGTACGAACTTGAATTCACTTATTGACCAGCGCAGCATCCCTAGACGTCACGTGTGTACCCATAACACGCTCGTCGGGGCTCACGCAGGTGTTTGGGGGCATTTTATAATTAAACATTGTCGACTCCTTTTTACCTACCTAGGAGAATCGAGTTCAAATTTGTTGACCCACGCAGCATCCCTAAACATCATGTGTGTATGCAAAACACGCTTGCCGGGGCCATGCGGGTTGTATAATTGTGCTTGTCCCCTTTTTAGTGTACCTATGTGCATACAAATTACGGTGCATGTGCGGGAGCATTTTTAAAATATTTGTAAACGTCTTCTGTCTGCTTGCATGAATTTTGTGGATTCGATGGCGGCGTAGCAGCTTATAGATTGAGTTATTCGCTACTTTGTACAGGTAGACCGTCGTACACTACTCGTTGCTCTCTGCATATAGATTGTAGTGCACTAATAAATCTCCTGCTTTTCATTTGTAGATGCATTCACAAGATGTTTTTGTTCGTGGTCATTGCTTTGTATAAGAGTCTTCTAGAACTGACAATATGCATTTGAATTTACTATAGTTATTATGCATTTTGCTTGTGACCAATACATTAGATGCATAACAGGTCTTCTACGGCAGGTTGTAGGAGCTTATATCTATTGCATATAATCTGCTTCTGCTTGTGGGGAGCTGGTGCTTTTCTACTGATATTAAATGGTTGTTGATTATCGTTGTTTCACATGTGTATATTTGTTGCGCATCGATCCTCCCATTTTTGTAAGAGAATGATACATTTTCTTGCATAATGTTATTGAATGTTGGTTGAACTGCATTCGCCACCAATCTTTTCATGCAATGCTGACAGTCATCATTTGCAGGGAATTATTATATTCTTCCATGAGTAGATTGACATTAATTGTAGAAGTGTTATATTCATCGCAACTCCTCTAATGTCACTAGTAGAGTTGTTGTGTGCATTACAAATGTAAGGAACTTCTCTTTTAAACGATCTGATGCATGCATTGCAACTTGTCACATTCGTTGTATGTTGACCTCCTTCATTCACTTATGTTCATCACTCATATGCTTTGACAGTTTACTCAATGTTCATTTGTATTGGGAGTTTACTTGCCATTTGTATTGTGTCTTGTTCATCAATGCTTATTTGGAAGTCTTGCATCATCTTTTGCACTCAATTTGTATTTGGGATTCTGTTTCTAACACAAGTCCTTGTACATTTGCTTGTATAGTTGGCCTTTGCTTGTATGGCACTTATTTGAATGCACTTGAATGTTTGGAGTCATTATTTGTAGCAGCTCGTTACCATTTGTAAGTAGATTATGCATCTCTTTGAAGACATATTGTTGCGCTTTCCACTTAATCTTTGCTTGCGAATAGGTTGCATTTGGTACAATCATTTTTGAATCAATTATAAGCAAGTCATGCTGAAATCTACGAGTCTTTGTTTGATTATTGATATTCATTAGAAAGATCTAGGTCTTTATTTAGCATTTACATTGATATAGTGAAGTATTTGCTAAATTAAAGTCCCATTCCTTAAAATTGAGTTCAAGTTCTTTTGCATCCAGCTCCATGTGGTCCTTTTGAAATTCAGGTTTTCTGCACTTCGTTCAAATTCAAGTGTAGTTTATTTAGGCCCCTTGCCATTGTTCACTTGAATTCAAATTCATGTTCAGACTAATCTCAATATAATTTGTTTGAATTCTTTGTTTGTCCCAAGTTATAATCTTGAGTCATTGTTCTTTCAAGCTCAGATCAAGTCCAAACTAAAGTCTTCTTCATTCGTTTGAGTTCCATGTAGTCGAACTAAAAGCCTTTGTTTGTGTTCAAATTGTCCAAGCTAAATTAGAGCTACAAGCACTTAGCTTATTTGATTCAAGTCTAAGCCTGAATTATTAATCATTTGATTTCAAACAAGTCCCCTCTGTTCAATCAAGTTCGAGTTCAGGTTCATCATGCCCATTTGCGTTTGAGTCAAAGAGACCTCTGTTTGTTCAAATTGCAAGCTCATATTCAAGCTCTTTGTTCTATCATTTGAATTCAAGTCCTCTTTGCTCAAATTACCTGCTCTCATTTATGTTTAGATTGTTCAAATCATGGTTCATGTTCACATTTGTTATATTTGAGCTCATTTAAGTCCAAAATAAGTCTCCTTATTGCTCATTTGAATCCAAGTGAAGTTCCCTATTAATTTGTCCATGTCCTTGTGCATTTCAGAAGAAAATCCGGCAGCTTCCCGGCGTTTCCACCGATGAGGGGAAAACCAAGAGTTATAGCCTGCCCGACACGTCAAGAAAGACGTGCACGGTCAGTGCTGTGAGACATTGCGGTCGTAGTTTTTGTCATCCACCACGCCAAGAAAGGCATGCATGGGTCTTTAAAAGCACATGTTTGAAAAAACAGTTCTTTCCCCGCATACGTGTACTTATATTTTTGCCCCACCGTGCTAAGAAAAGTACGAACATGGATCGCCTTCTTTGTTGTAAGCACCGCACCAAGTTCCCTCCCACCACGCTAAGAAAAACATGCATAGGTGGTTTCTTGGCACGCTACGAAATCCGAAAAAGGACTTTAGGGGGATTACCCGGGTCACCACAAGCACTAGAGCGAACTTCCTCCCACCGTGCTAAGAAAAGCGCGCATGGGTGGTTATTCGCCCCGTTGCGAGTGCCGAGAGAGGTATCTCAGAGTTTAGTATGTTATACCTTAGCGAGGGGATGTCGACAGGGATGGTACGCACATCGAGGCACAAGAGAGGTTCTCTTTTTTTCACTTAACATTAATTAATTATAAATTATTATAATTATCCTTAATTAATTATATTGACTCATAATTAATTATAATTAATTAAAATAATTACTTGCATTTACTATAATTAATTATAACTAATTCATATTAATTAACTTTAATAAATGATAACCAATTAATAATAATTAAAATTAATTCTAATAAAAATTAATTATAATTAATTATAATCATTTAATTAAAAATTAAATATAATTAATTAAAATAATTATACTTAAATTATTTTAATTAAAATTAATTAAAATCTATCTCTTTATTGGATTTGGCCGAAGAAGCAAGCGGATAGGAGAAAATTACCTTCACACCTAGCGAGCTCCTGTTCTTGCTTCCACTCAAAATGTCGTATCTTCCAAACCAACAGGAAGGGAATGTCGGAGATGGAGCGAAGTCGAACAGCAATGGGGGAGGAAGGGTTCGACTAGAGGAAGAGCAAGGCAGGTGGGTTTATGGGATATGGCCGAAGAAGCGCTCGAAATGGAGAGAGCTACCTTTACAACGAGCTTACGGCACTACTTCTGATCGGACAAGAGGGAATGTCGCCGAAGGAAATGGAGCCAGGTGGAGGCTAGGGCAAGAGGTATGGGAACTCTCTCTCTCTCTCTGTTTCTCTGGACTGAAGGAGTTGGGAGGTTTGCAAGAGGGTAAGGGCAGAGAAATGACTAGGGAGTTCGGCTACAGCAGGGACATGGTCTTGCTTGCGGTCGGTTGCATGAATGAGAGGCAAGGAGGGGTCAGGGTCTTTGGTTCAGTAACAACGACAGGAGTTGGGAATGAGGCTTCGATCGGGATGGAGGACTAGCAGGAGTTCTGTTTGTCGTGTTAGGGGAGGAAGCGAAAAGCAGAACCGGAAGCCTCCATCCAGTCGGCTTTTAAAGACGAGCATAGAGGGCGAATCATGGGAAGATTGGGCACGCGTGAGAGGACCCTTCGGGGCCATCTGCAGGTAATGATCCTGTGGCAGGAGGCAGGAGGCAGGATATCTACAAGATTTGTGGCAGAGCTTCAATTAGGTAATGATTTAAGCTATATTGTTTTCTCTTTTTTTTTATTCTATGGCAGAGGTCAACATCTTAACTCGTGGTAGCTACTTTCATCTCCAAAAGCAGTGAATAGAGGTTTTACTGCTACAAACAATACACGATCCGCATCTTTTAGTACTTGAAGCACTTGACATGATCTTGTCAATCTTCACCTTCCCATCCCCAGACAACATTGCTCGCACTAACATAGAATTTCAAGGCCCGTCTCATAGAGGTTGTTGGGAACAAATATGCAAGTAAAAAATAATGAAAACACAAGAATGAGAAGTTCGGAAAATTCACCTACAACCACGGCTGTACAAAGAAAAATGTTTTCAGACAAGTACAACATTACAAATATTTGACACTCAAATATTTTCCTCACTTTTATCTCACTAATAATCTTTCTCTTTATTTTCTATTATATCTTTTTTCCTCTCATCTTGCGCTTAGCGAAAGCCAAAGCTCCAGAGGATAAATAATACAAAAGTAAGCCAATATATAATAACACAACAACAACAATAACAACAACAACAAGCCTTTATCCCATTGTGGGGTCGGCTACATGAATCTTTTTTCTCCATTATGTCTTGTTAAGGGTCAAATTCTCATCTATATTTAATAAAGAAATGTTATTTCTAATATTTTCTAACTAAGTATTTTTAGGTCTACCTCTACCTTTCTTAATATAAGTCAAATCCAATACATCTACTTTTCTAATCAGGTCATCGGAAGGTAGCCATTTTATGTGACCAAACCATCTAAGGCGACTCTCTAATCTTATCTTCCACTGGAGCTACTCCAACCTTTTCACATGTATGCTCATTTCGTATCCTGTCTTTATGAGTAAAGCAACTCATCCACCAAAGCATCCTCATCTCTGCAACACTTAACTTAGTATTATGCTTCTCTTTTAATGATCAACATTCTGCACCATAAAGCATTGCAGGTCTTACTACCATCTTATAGAATTTTCTCTTAAGTTTGAGAGGGACTTTTCTATCACATAACAAGCCCAATGCATTCCTCCACTTCAACCATCCAACTGAATTCTACTAAAAATATCCCCATCTATTTCAGCATCACGCTAAATAATAGACCAAAGATATCTAAAACGTGTGCTTTTATTAATGACTTGATTGCCTAAAGTCACAATCCCCCACTAGATCTATTATTACAAAAATTACACTCTATATATTCAATTTTAGATTTACTAAAACGAAAGCCTTTAGACTCTTATAAGATTGATATCCATAATTCAAGTTTACCTAGTCTTATCAACAAGAAGAATATCATCAGCAAAAAGCATACACTAAGGTAGAACCTTTATGCGGACATTAGATCATGACAGAGATGTGATCGACGATCGACGGCCTCGATCGCGCCGATCTACTTTTGAGTATTCATATGTATTTGTTTTATTTATTTGCTTCATGTATTTGTTTTAGTAATTTTTCATGTTTTGCCCTTACTCAAGGACTTTGTCGTAAGTACACCCTAGGGGCAATGTGGTCTTTTATTTCCCTTTCATTGTAGGAGGTTAAGCCCCATATGTTTCTTTTGAGGGGAATGAATGAATGAATGATAATAAAATTTTCTGCAATCTTGTGTTTGTGTGAGAGATTTAGAGCTTTGGAGAGAAAACCCTAGGAGAGGGTAAACGGATCACTCACCAACCTTGGAAGAGTTCGGGTTCGTGGTTATTTTCTTCCCTATCTTCTTTTCTTCCTCCCCTCCTCCCTTCCTCTTCCTTCCCTTCCACCACTCGCAAAGCCCCTCCCCATTTCCTCTTCTACCTCACGGTCAGCCTTCCCTTCCCTCCCCATAGTCGCCGGCCTAACACCACCATCCAACCAACCAACATCCTCCCAACCTTAGCCGCTACCCCCCTACCAAAACCCTAACCTAGCCGCCGGCCATAGCCCCTTCCCCTTGCCTCCAAATTTTCAAATTCCTCATCAATACTTTCCTTTCTTACTTAACCTCTTTTGGGAAAGCTTTTCAATTTCAATTATTCAAATCAAGTTTGAATTTTGAAACATTTCCTAAAATAGAATCCTATTTTAGGAAAGTTTCTAAATCAAATCTAAATTAAGTTTGAATTAAATTGGAATTAAACTCTCTTCCTTAAGTTGGGAATCCCACTTAAGTATCAAAACCTTACCAAAATTTCTCCAATTCCCCATGATGTCGCCGGCTCCTCCTTGTCCCCACCTCCTTAATGCTTTCCAAAATAAAAACCTCTCATTTGGAAAAGAATTAAATACTTTCCTAATTTAGATCATTTTAACTTGGAAAGAATTCAAATTTCAAATTCCAATTAAATTGAATTTGAAATCCCTTCCTAATGAGATTGATTTATTTTTGGAAACTCCAAAATCCTCTCAAATCTGAAATTGATTAGAGATTTTCTCTCTAATTCTTTTTCCACATTTAGTAACTTAAGTTTGGAAGGAATCATAAATTCCCCAATTAACTCCCCATGCATGGCCGGCCCACCCTATCTCCCCTGTCTAATTAATTCTCCCTTAAGCTCTCAAATCAATTCCCTTAATCTTTCCCCAAATCCAGCCGCCACCTCTCCACATCAACCCTAGCCTACACCCCAAGTTTTTTTCCTCCACAATTCTCTCTATTTTCCTGAAGCTCCTACTTGCGAACTGGGAAATTTCAGCGAAGAAAAGTGGCTGTCCTGCTGTCTCAACATCCACACTGCTGTCCAAAATCGTTATTTGAAGACCTCTCCTCGCTGTTTTAGAAATTCCAGCCAAGACCCTTGCTGGCCAGAAAATTCCAGCCAAGATTCTTGCTGTCCAGAACTTTTCCAAGTATCAAAACTGCTGTCCAAGACCTACAGATTGCCAAAATGCTGTCCCAAGACAGCTAGGAGGATCGTGCCGCTGTCCATTCATTTCCAAGCATCCAAACGACTACGCCGGAGCTCCGTACTTGTCTTTCCCTTGGGTGAACTTTTCCTCCTACTCTTATATCTTCCTAATTCACCTTTCAATTGTGGTTTATAGTTTAATTCACAAAGATTCTTGTTGATCCCTCCGCTAAAGCATAGTCATTTAGGGAGTTGAATGAGGGACCCTTGCATAGTGATTAATCTTATTGTTAGCATAGGGCTTTTGTTGAAAAACTTCCATATATGTAACGTTAGATTAATTAACTATTTTAAGATCTTACCTTCTACGCATGTGATTTGACCTAAGCTTATTTTATCACCTTAGTGTTTAATCTTATCGTTTAAATCAATATAAGTTTTGCTTATTATTATTTCTCTAAATTTAAAATGTGCAAATTTCTTATTCCAATCATTTTTGCATTTATGTCCTGCATCAAACCTCTTACAAATGTTTAGTGAGAACATCCATGACTAAAGCAAAAAGAGATGGGCTTAACGCTGGTCCTTGATGTAATCCAACTGAAATAGGAAAATACTTGGTCAAACCATCTTGTGTTTGAACACAAGTGACAGCTCCTGCATGCATATCCTTAATGACTTGAAAATAATCATTATTAACCCCTTTCTTATGTAGAACTCTCCATAGCACTTCTCTTAGAACTTCATCATATGCTTTCTCTAAATCAATAAAAATCATCCTCCTTGTTCTGTCTATACTTCTCCATCAAACCTCTCAAAAAATGTATAGCTTCCATAGTAGACCTACCTGGCATGAATCCAAATTGATTTTGAGAAGCATTAGTGTCACGCCGCAATCTATGCTCCATAACTCTCTCCCATAGTTTTAAAGTATGACACATTAACCTAATTCCTATATAATAACACTATATTATTATTTTAAATAACATTTATACAAAAGTAAGTCAATAAATAATAACACAATATATTATAATATTAAATAACATTTATACAAAGTAAGTGGTGCAACCTAAGTTTCTAAATATATGATGGAGAACACTTAGAAAAGCAATTAGAAAACTTCTTCCTTTCAGTAAAGTAGAAACATTCTAAAAATAGAAACAAGTTTTAGAAAATAGCTTATAAAATCTGCAAACATAAAGAAACAACAACAAGCCTACCCTAAGAACAACCAACAAGCGGTAACCTCACATGCAATGCTCAAAATATAAAGGATAGGTGCTCAAAGGATAGATATGACCCGGAATCCACCACTAGAACGATCCAGCAAATACCAACCAAAACGTGGTAGCAGACACCAAGCTCACAAGAAAAGAAGGATACAAATGGGGCGGGAACCGTGGATCGAGAAGAAGAGATAAAAGACCGAGATGAAGCAATAGAGGAGAAGGGGAAAGGAGGCTAGCTCGCAAGCTAAAAAACCCATAGGTTTGTATGCAAATACTTCACCAAAACTCCTTCCAACTGCAGGAAAATAGTCACTATATATAGGGGGAAAATGGAAAAAATATTTAATGCAAAGTAATTAAAGCAACACCCAAACAACCACAAGAATTCCCTTGAAAACCGAAGCAAACAGGGACCGAAGGGACAACAGCTAGGGGAAAATGAGGCATTAATACAATAGTTAATGGGAACAAAAACCAAAGGGACAACCGCTAGGGGGTAAACGAGGCATTAATACAACAATTAATTGGCACAAAAACCAAAGAGACAACTTCCCAAACTGAAGGGACAACAACTAGGGGGTAAATAAGGCATTAATACAATAGTAAATGGGCACAAAAATCGAAGGGACAGCCACCCAAACCAAAGGGGACAACAGCTAGGGGGAAAACTGAGGAAAACAAGGCCCACGAGGGGATAAACAAGCAGCCCACCAAGGGAAAAACAAAAGAAACAAGGTGCAGGATAGGAAGAGACATTCCTAAGAGCACCAACCTAGCAAGATCATTGGTTGACTTCCATCATAGGGTAACCAGAATTTAAAAAAAAAAAAAAAAAACATAGAGTCAAAACATAGAATGATAATCCTTGATTGCATCAATTCTCACCTAGCGGAAGAATCTCATCTCCTGATGAGAATGCCTCAGTCATTCGATGGTAGGTATCAGAATGACAATGTTGCAGCTTCTCATCTTCAACAGTCAGTCAAGGGAACGTCCATTCCATCTGACCAAGAGTCGTCGGTGCACTCTGTCTTTTTTGGGTAGTACGGATATCTACAACTTTATCAGGAACAGTGGACAAAGTCCCACACAACTGTTTGCTTTTAGCAGCACATGTTAATATCTTTTCAATAATGGAAGTATTTTTCTCAAAATAAGGTTTTATATGATATGTGATTGAACCAACTCTTTCAAAAAGCTCAACCTCTTTTGATAGAATACTGCTAACCAAAGTATCATTGTCAAGGAAAATAATGGATGATAAACATTTACTTGATGCAGCTAGATTCATCAATTCAAGTTGTTCATTCTCTATAAGATGCATGTTCCCTTCAATATTTTGATGAGCTATAAAATTTGTATCAGCAGCTTCCTCCATGGACGTTGTCCACAATTGCAGTTCTTCTAGCTGTCTCACCTTCTCTTCTTCCATGTTTTACTTCAATTAGCGACATTTTGCAGCAGACAGGTTGATCAACATACTGCAATGTCACTTCATCAGATCGACTTTCAAAAATAACAACTTCTCCATTGTGCCTTTCATGGTCTTGCATCTCTTTGTTAGTCAGTGTTTGCACCTCACTCTTTCTTTTAATACATTGTTTCTCACATGCTACCAACCTATCCATGACTTCAACTTTTTCTGTTGTTTGAGTCTCAAATTTATTCACAATATCATTGAATGGATAAATGGTAAACTGAGCCTTTGAAGAGTATAATCTGGCTGCATTTTTTTTTTTTTTAGGATGTTGCTTCCCAGAAGAAAAACATGGAAACTTACTACTAAGATCATGAACTGAATCAGGATTAATTGAAGAACCAACTTCATTAATAGGCATTCTCCAAAGTGAGTTTTGCAAACAACTAGAATCCGCTCGTTGGAATATAAATTTCACCTTACTGGATCCCGCATTTTGTTTCAAAATAGGTTTGCATTTTGGACTTAGTGCAACCAGGGTATTAGTCATTGCTTCCATTTGTTCTTGTAGGTTAACCAATTGTTGCATAAACAGCATTGCCATTTAGCTTGATGATTATCCATATTTTTATAAAGAAGAAAGGAAGATTATAACGACAACCAAGATCTCTGATACCAAATTGGTGCAACCTAAGTTTCTAAATATATGATGGAGAACACTTAGAAAAGCAATTAAAAAACTTCTTCCTTTCAGTAAAGACGAAACATTCTAAAAATAGAAACAAGTTCTAGAAAACAGCTCGTAAAATCCATAAAAAGAAACAACAATAAGGCTACCCTCAGACCAACCAAAGAGCGGCCACCTCACATGCAATGCTCGAATTATAAAGGATGGTGCTCAAAGGATAGATCTATCCCGGAAACCACCACAGGAACGATCCGGCAAATACCAACCAAAACATGGCAGCAGACACCACCAAGCTCACAAGAGAAGAAGGATACAGATGGGGCGGGAACCGTGGATAGAGAAGAAGAGATAAAAGACCGAGATGAAGTAATAGAGGGGAAGGAGAAAAGAGGCAACCTCGCAAGCTAAAAGACCCGCATGTTTGTATGCAAATTATTCACCAAAACTCCTTCCAATTGCAGGGCAACAGTCACTATATATAGCGAGAAAAGGGAAAAATATTTAATGCAAGGTAATTAAAGTACCACCCAAACAACCACTAGAATTCCCTTGAAAATTGCATCAAACAGGAACCGAAGGGACAACAACTAGGGGGAAAAACGATGCTTTAATACAACAGTTATTGGGCATAAAAACCAAAGGAACAGAAGCTAGGGGGTAAACGAGGCATTAATATAGCAATTAATGGGCACAAAAATCGAAGGAATAGCTTCCCAAACCGAAGGGACTGTAGCTAGGAGGTAAATGAGGCATTAATATAGCAACTAATGAGCACAAAAATTGAAGGGACAACTACTCAAACCGAAGGGACAGCAACTAGGGGAAAACCCGAGGAAAACAAGGCCCATGAGGGGATAAACCAGCAGCCCACCAAGGGAAAAACAAAAGAGAAAAAGTGAAGGATAGGGAGAGATATTCCTAAGAGCACCAATCTAGCAAGATCATTGGTTGACTTCCATCATAGGATAACCATAATAAAATATTAAAAAAAAAAAACATAGAGTCTAAATTACATAGAGTCCAAAACATATAAATAAAAAAATATAGAAAAATAACTTAGAATGATAATCCTTGATTGCATCAGTAAGCCAATATTAACACAATATATTATTATATAAAATAAAATTTATCCTTTTCCTTTAACACTTTTTTGGTCAACTTCTTTCCTTCTTCAACTACATAGAAAACACTGGTCCTCAATCCTCCTTACTATCCACCAACTTCACTCTTTTGCTCATTCCACCAAACACTCTCACCATCTCAGTATGTCATAGCCTCCAACCACCAACACCCAAAACCTTTTGCATTGCTAGCTACCAAGACTCCAAGAGAAATATGGTGCAAAGCTCACTCCCAACTGTAATTGTCCCTATTGCAATCAATTTCTTCCAGCAGTCTCATCATCACTCTCCATCACCGTCTGATGTAACCAAAAATTGGGGGGGGGGGGGACCCAAATTTTTTGTCACAAAAACAATCTCTTTCTAAGATCTAGAAACTTACAAAAACTCACAAAAACTAAACAAATTAAACAAAACAAACTTTAATATTATAAAATAAAAGACTTACAAACTTGATTCAACCAAGACACCCTAAATTTGCTTCACTTATAGAAGAGGGATACATGTGGGGTGTAAACTTGCGGAGAGACGAAAGAGGTTAGAAGCCAAGACGAAGGGCGGAAAGAGCTCGCAAGATTTCCTGGGGAGTGAGAAGAAGAAGTGGACAAAGCTCGCAAGCTTTTCCAATGAAACCCGCAGGTTTACATTTCCAAAAATCGCATCATATAACATATCATTACAACTCTTAAACATCTCATATATATAGGTATAAGAAGGGAATATAAATAGACACAAATAAATTTCCACAATAACCCAAACATCACAGCCACGGAATCCCAAGAGGCCCGCCAAAACCGAGGCGCCAAAAGCCACGGGAAGAATCCCCAGCTCGAAAAACCAATAGCCACCAAGGAGTCCAAGGAGCCATGCACGGAAAACAACAACCCATCGTGAAAGCCAAAAAGCCAAGGCATGGGAAAACAAACCATCTTGGAATTCCAAAGGCCATTTTGGAATTCCAAGAGACAAACTTTAATTAAGACATAAAAATTACATTTAATTAAAAGATAACTATGAACTAAAATGTTAGCTAATAATGAGCTAACCCTTAGTTCAATAAGTGAACTAAAAATCAGCTCATAAATGAGCTAAAATTTCAACTCAATTTTGATTGAGCTTGTAAACTCAAGGGAAGCCAAAATTGATTTATTTTGAACATGAGTTGACCCCCCCCCCCCCCTTGTCTACATCACCGTCAGTCTCCTAGGGACCACCTGAGAAGATCCTCGACTTGCAATCTTCTAACCAACTTCCAAGCTTCAATCTCCGACAACCTTTTGATAGTCATCAAGATTGAAAGGGAAGACTGGTGGAATGTTTTTATGGAGTTGATCGCCTAAGTTAAGAAAAGCAGACTTCTACCAAAAAACTACAGATATGTTTTTCATTAGTCAACAAGTGACTTCTAATCATGCTTTTATAAGATAAGGTAGTGGGTTTTGTTTCAGAAAAGTAGATGGAATTTTGATTTAAAACATTGTGATAAATTTTACTATGTTCAGAAAACAAATCTGTCGCAGATTTAAGAGGCTGAAGATAGGATTTTGATTCAAAACCTTTTAATAAATTTTGCTGCAATTAGGAAACAAATGTTTTCCTGATTTAAGATTCATTAAATCTAGCAACAATTTTTCACAAAAAATTAAACTCATATTTCTCTAGCAAAATTAAAAAGGTATTGCATTTTTCTTTCCTTCTTTCCATCAAGATTTGACATAATTTTAGTAGAAACCAGTTTGGCCGTTATTTACATTACCTAAATTTTACACAGAAATTGAGTTTGGGTTTCTAAATTCATTATGCTGTATCAAAGCTTCAAAATTCCATTCATGTAGGAGAAAGCTTTCATCCCGTCATAGTGCTGACACATGAATTTTCTACGACTAAACTCTTAATAAGTACCGTAACAATCAAAGTTATAAAATACATGCTTTATAAAACAAATAAAGAATAAAGTGCAGGATTTTCTAGAACAAACCTACTCATATCAATAATCATATTGGTAACTTGCTTCAAGGTGTTAGGTTCAAAACACACAGCTCATTAGGCAACACTAACATTCATAGAAATGACACAATGAATTGCTTCAGAGTAAAAAAAAGAATACAAAAACCACGTGCAAGAAATGTGAACAATTATTTCTTACTTTTCCACATAGATGTGCTTTACCGTACCAAACTTTGAGCACTCTTCTTGCACGTCTTCTTTAATATCCAAGTCAAAATCTGGATCAGTCTGGAATGAAAACATTAAAATTACAAGTTACTTGCATATTAAGGCACAAGAATCTACTAAAACAGATAAATTATGCTTGGATCCATACGTACGAACATATGTGCAACAAACTTGCATGTTTATAGATATAAATGCATGAAAGAAGGTAAAGCCTACTGAAAATGACAAGCATATGCACATGCATGCCAGCATAGTTACATACACACATGCCTTCATAATATATCTTCTTTATGCATGTATTGACCGAGATGTGCAAGTCACAATATACAACTGCATATGCATATGAGCATATCCATGTACAAAAGTATGCGTACATGCAGATGTCTTCCCTATGCAATTTTTTACTACATTTTATGATGCACAAACATGGCGACCCGGATACGACACGACACAGACACAAAACAAGTCAATTATTAAAATCTAGAACACGGACATGGGTTGGACACGATATTATAATTTTTATATTTTAAAAATAATGTATGAAAACTGATAGATATAATATTAAAAAAATTAGAAATAATAAGCCATTTAACTAGAATTTGTGCTAAAAATAATTAACATTAAGACGTCGAGCTTCGATGCCGTGTATCAGGCATCGAGAGAAGAGAGACAATGTTGTCGAGAGTCGAGCATCGATGCAATAAAGTATTGGGTGTCGATGTTAAGAGGGCATTGGTCGTCGATGTTAAGAGGGCATTGGTCATCAATGTTGAGAAGGCGTTGGTCGTCGATGTTAAGATGACGGATAAAAATGAGCTGTCAAGTTGTGGGTGTAGAAATTGTTAACGTCGAGTATCAATGTAAAGGTGGTATCAGACTTTAATGTTGAGATAGTTTTGAAATATCGATGTTGTAACGACATCAGACATCTATGTTGAGACGCCATCGGACATTGTTGTGAAACCAAAGTAATGACCGGTCAAAGAGAAATGAAAATGAGAATATTCGATGAATGAGGTATTAAGTGCGGATGATTGATTTAGTGATAAAAATTTAATTTTTATATTTTCAATAATTAAAATTTTTAAATACAAGATATTATATTTTTAAAAAACATATTTAAAACACGAGTGTCGGACACGCTTGTCCAATTTGTTTTAATAATTTTTTAATCGGACATGTTTTCGATGCGTCTGACACGTGCTAGAGGCGTGTCAGACATGTGTGGTGTCGTATAGGTGCCAGACACGACATGCCTCTTTGAGAAGTATCCGTGGATCATACACTACATTAATGCAGCTGCATGTGCGTGCACACAAATCAAAGGTTGGGCAGGGCACACTTACACGCCTCTCAATGCATTTCTAATAGTGCATATCCACAAGCATCTACCCATGATTACAAGCAAGCAAGCACTTAGGATGATTTTTATATTGCACATATACAAACACATGCTTCAATGCATTGTCTTAATATCTAGCTATGATAATCCACTAAGAATAAGCATGAAAGAAAATACATTTAAATGCCCACACCATTATAATTGTGCAAATTATTCATATATCTATATTACTATTTAAAAAATGGCATGTGATTCTACTATTATAAAATACTAGCCCTTCACTTAATTTCATAGTTCCTTCTTGCCTTTTAACTTCATAGAAATGGATGAAGACACCTCACTCCAAGAATAAATGCGTACTAATGCTACTTAAACTTCTAAATTAGAAGGGAATAAATAATGGAAAAAATTAAAAATAATTTCAAAATACTGATTGATTTTGTAATTTTTCTTTTTAGGGGCTGTTTGGTTGCCTGAATTAGGAGGGTAAAGTAAAATAATTACATGTAATTAGTAAATTCGGTTTTTTTGGTTAATTTTAAGCGGAGCAAAAAAAAATCATCGGAAGCATTAACCGTGTATTAGAGGGCGTGTTTCCTGCGAAATAGAAACCTGCTCGTATTGAACGGGTTATAAATTCTCCCGATGAAATCCTTCGCATCATCGTTGCTGTTCGGCTTCATTGCTTCGCAGGAGGTGTAAGATTGCACGAGTGGCTTCTTCGGCTGCTTCGCTCTTGTTCGACTTCGCTCCTTCGACGACGTTCCCTTTGCCTGTCGGATCTGAAGTCGCGACATTTTAATCGGAAGTAAGGACAGGAGCTCGCAAGTTCTGAAGGTAACTTTCTCCCTTTCGCGCGCTTCTTTGGCCAAATCCCGTCAATCCTTCGAACTACAAGATTTGGTAAAAAATCCATATATTTTCCTCAGTGAGATATCGCGCTTTCACTGTCTTCTTGATGCGCACCGCAATCAATCTCTTCAGCTCCAATGGCTAATCCATAAGGTTTGCTCAAGAAGGCATTCGAGCTCTCTGTTCTTTATGATGTAGAGGTCGGCGTCATCATCTTCTCACCGCAGGGGAAGGTGCATGAGTTTGCGAGTACCAGTTTCTCTTTCTCTGCCTCGTTGGATTATTTGATATTGCTTTGATCTTTGGTTTCTGTGGATGATCCCAAATTTCAAACTCGGTGATTCAAAACGAGTCGCGTTCTGCGTTTATAGAATTTTAGTAGTCCGGTTTTCGAATTCCTACCGACGAAGACGTTCTTGTTTCGTTAGGAATCTTTTCTTTGGCCTTTGTTTTTTTCTTTTTAGAAATATTTGTTTTCTGTAATTGTTGATTCTCGCTCTTTTTGCTCCCCGTAAATTTTTCTTCGATTGAGGAACTATATTAGTAAAGTAGAGCAAACAACAGTAATTAGTGAGGTGGTGAGCTTCTGAAAGCATCACTGGCGGCAACTTGGAATCACGCGAGGCATGTTGGAGCTCCTTTAATTGCTTGCAGATATTTTAGAACATGAGGATCTCTTTTTTACTTGTTTTGTGTTCGACAAAATGAAAGAGTAATATTTCTTATAGTCATAACATTAACATATTTTTAATAATATTTATTTGATGTTACATATTAGAATAGTGATAGAATTATCATTTATTTTTGTTAAATATGTTTTAGAGATCATACTGAAAATATGTTGAATTTAAGGAGTAAAATAGTCATTTTCAATTTTGATTTATTTTGATGGGGGTTTGTTGATAATTAAACATTAGTAATGATTTTTCTACTCTATCCAACCAAGCAAAGGAGTCTAGTAAATTTTCATTTGAACTGCTGTATGGATTCTAGAAAATTTGTGTTGACGATAGAGGAATAAACTATGAAGTTTATATTGAACTTTTGTGCTTAAAGCTAGCTTGTTTGAAATGAAAGATTCAAGGCTTGTACTAGATCATGGATGTTCTAGATCAAATCTAATACAACTTCCATCTATTAACTGAACATTATGAAACTTGTGCTGCATATATGAATCCAACCAAGTAGACTTTGAGTGTGCTTACATGATCTGTAAACTATTTGAGGAGCTTTTGAATTGAAACGTGAGCAGAGTCTTGAATGACTTTAAACTACAGCTTGAAGTGGATGAAAATGAAGTCTCCACTACGCGCTTTATCTACAGATCATAAATGTAATCATTATGATCAAACACGTTTAAAGCTGTATATTGCCAATAAATATTATTTGTTGGCAAGTTGTTATTGTCTAGCGCGTAGATATAGTTCTTAGGTTTATTGCTCGAAATCATTACCATTTAGTTGCTGGAGTATTTGCCTTGCAAAAGGGAAATCTTTAGAAGAAGAGTCCTATATTGAATGCCAAGCTAGTTAATGCAAAAATAATTCATGTGTGTTGGCTTCCAGGAGAAGCAGTTGAATAAAGCTGTATTTAGCTTTCTCATTTACTTTGGATCTGAGTTTTTTTTTATCTAGAGAATGACCTTGCAAGAATCTCATGCATGTAGTTGACTATTCCACGTGTATTTTCTTTTTTGTTCAACCTTGTTATAAGGGCATCTCGAACCGAAAATCTCATTTTTCACTCCAAAATGCAGTGTAACTAAAAAATGGTGTGATTCTTTTCCAATCGAACTCCATTTTCATTATTGTTGTTTACATCTAGCTACAATTATTGCTGTAAAATTTGCTAATCTTTTTCTACTCTTATGCAGGTCTGAACAGTTATGAACTTCAGCTTAATTTGTAAGGCAACATGGATTTATTCTTGTAAATCATACTCTAATGCGATATGAACAAGCTTCAATTGCAGCTTCTCATTTTGAAATTTTGTTGCATTTTATTTCAGTGATTTGTTTAGCATATTGCATTACGATCTTCTGCACTGATTACATTTTATCTGTAAGCTATGAAAGTTCAAATGATTTGGTTGATCGTGGCGAATATTTTTCTTTAATTTTTGGATTTATTGTTGTTTTCTTGTCTCTGTGTAACTATATAATCTTTGAAAATCACGTGGCATTCAAATTTGGATTCTGGATGATAGAATCTCTTCTATAGGATCCAATTCAAAGATCATGTCGTGGGGCATTCGTTTGATAGAGATACATTGCTAAAAAAGAAGTGTTTTTGAAAGCAATGTAATTTATTCATATTAATAGTTTTGGCTATCAATTATGGTTTTGTTTGGGACATTTTTTTGTATTTCTTTATAAATCAGTTTTTAGAATACAGTTTATTTGAAAAAAAAAATGTTTTAAAAACAGCTTTAGAAAGTAATATTTTATCCCAAACAAAGCCTAAGAGGCCTTCAATTCAAGTCTTATGAATGTAACATAAAATATTTAAAATTGAAAATGGCGGTGAGAGAGGTTTTGATGAAAATACTAACAGATGGCTGCATTAGTTTCCATGATTTCTTTCTACTTATTAAAAAAAAATTGCTTTTACTTTACTTTGGATCTACCTAACCAAACAAGGGAAACAGTTCTCCTGCGTTTATTTTGCAGACAGCCAAACAGTCTCAAAGTATTTACTTTACATTGCATTTATTTTACATTACATTTACTTTACACTGCATTTCTTTTTCAGGCAACCAAACAGCCCCTTAATGATTTCTGAAATCCTATTAATGGCCATAATTTTCTTAACAATGTTGTTGTCGGTGGCAAGTCCTAGACGAGAAAAATTAAAGGTTGTGTTGGGTAGTCAACAACTAGTGTAAAACTTGTTGAACAATCATGACACAAAGCAATTAATGCATTGTATTACATAATAGGATAAAATAGAGAAAAAAGATTCATACAATAGACCCAACGTAGTGGAATAAAATCTGAATGTTGTTGTTGTTTTTGTTGGCCATAGTTTTCTTGAATTTAATTCTCTTCCTTTCTCCCAACATTACCTTTCCTTTTCCTAAATTTAAGCTATTTCTATTTTGTTAATAATAATAGAAGATTGCATCTAAGGTTTGAAAATTGTGAAATTAGATAATGTATTTTCTTTTTATGAGGTGGGGCATAAACCTACAGGCATTTTGAACCATAAAACTCAAAATTAAATAATTAAATCAATTAAAATCTAAAACATAAAGCATTTGAAAGAAATTTGATGGCTGGTTCCTCCTGGACCGGCCATGATTTATAGTAGGCGGGAGTAGCATTAAGATCCTCTCCCCCTTGGGGTGGGGCCGAGGATAATTCAAAGGGAGATGGGGGTGGCTAGGAGAGAAAATTCAAATGAAGGGGCTGTTTTGGGATTTTCCTTATTATTGTACGCTTTATGTAGGTGGTTTACCCTAGGGTTCAGGCTTTTTTTATGCTTGTTTTGCTGAAATTAGTTTTGCTTAGATTGTGAGGGCTCTAGGGATTTGGGAGAACCGGATCATTCTCTCCAACTGAAGATCCAACTGTATCTTGTGTTTTTCTTCATAATTCTTTCAATAAAAAAAGTGTTTTGGTGTGTTCTTCTTCCTAAATTTCTTGTGTCATTTTCTGATTTTGTTGAAATTGCATCCACTTTCTATCACAATCTTCCTTACAATAATGTATAACATCATAAGAAATAAAGCTTAACCTATCAAGAATTTAAGAGTAATCCAAAAGTATCAACGTATCATCATAAGAAGTCATACATGCACTCAAAAATTAAGCAAGAAATCTAAGATAAACAAGGACACAAATAAAAAGTAAGCCTGTCATAAAATAAACTGGTTATGACTTGAGACTTCAAATTC
Source organism: Dendrobium nobile (assembly GCA_022539455.1). Taxonomy (NCBI): domain Eukaryota; kingdom Viridiplantae; phylum Streptophyta; class Magnoliopsida; order Asparagales; family Orchidaceae; genus Dendrobium; species Dendrobium nobile. Next base: position 42,400,092 of record CM039734.1, on the reverse strand, counting down.
AAAAGTCTCTACCACTCTAATCATTTAGAAGATCTTTATTAGAAACATTGTAATAGTTGATTGCTTTCTTGCACCTCTCATCTTTATTTCTAAAGACATTCTCTCAATCTTCTTTATCATCTTCCTCTTCCTTATAATAAATTCCAAAATGAATATTACTTAAAATAAAGACTATAGTGACCTTTTATAATTTCTATTACATAAATTTTTATACTAACATTTTATGTTACTTTCTTTTTTTACTTTTGTTGTTATTGTTCTTTACACAATCAAAAAAGTCAACACAGAGATATTTATAATTATGATAGTGAAACTTCATTTTCATCCAATGTTTAAAATTGCGTATTCGGGTATTGAGGTGTTTTTCATTTGTGAGGCGAGGCGTAAGCCTCAAGGCGTTTTGAGGCATAAGCCTCAAAATCAAAAGATTGCGTAAACATAAATGATAAATTTGTTATATACTAATGAGTGAATAATATAAAACATAAAAAAGCATAATATATGAAGTGAAATCAAAATATCTCAATAATAAGACAACATGAAATATAGTTCAACTCAAAATTCTATATTTCTAAAATCCCAGTATTCTTTTCATTAACATATAATTCCGATTTCCAAAAATAAATAACAATGACATATCACATAAGAACTCATAAGTCATCAGCACTGTCATCACTAAGGGGTTCTTCATTTGAATCATTATTATGGTGAACTGTTCTCTCCCCTTCCTCTTCTCCTATAGAGTCCAATGTCGGGCATTTACTTCAAGATTTATGTAAGTTTTAATATATATAGCGTGAGGCGTAATCATGCCAGTGAGGCGAGGCGGGCCTCAACCAAGTTGTGGCGCAAGCCTCATAAAAAAAACTCGAGGCGTAAGCATCGAGGCATTTTTTACTAGAATTGCGCAAAGGCGAGCCTCATATTGCGCAATTTTAAACCATGTTTTCATCCTTCACAAACAATTCCTCATCTGATCGCCCATCAACATTACAAATCAAGGGATCTTAATCAGCCTCCAAAATTTTACTCAAATGTATATAATCAAATATCTTGTTATATATTAGATAAATCAATGAGTTCATCCAGGCGATTTCTTCTCTCTGAATGAATTTGATTATAATTACTCCAATTTTGCTCACAAACCGATTATGAGCATGTATGACCAAATACTTTTATTACAAATCTTTGCAATTTGTGAGTGTCATATCCAAATTGAATCCACCACCAAATTACTTTGAAAGAAAAAACATGATCAGCATAATATACAAATTTAAACAACTACACCAACAAAGAACAAATAAGAGCGTCCATAGAATCTAGGATTTTACTTGCCACCAGAACATTTGGCTACACTGTCTTTAGCATGTTGTAATTCAAAGAATCCTTCCTTGTTTCTAACAACTGCAAGCAGGGGACCAATCTTCCCACTCTATTGAATCAACAATCATTACAATTATGCAATGGTGCAAGCCAAGTTTAATCATTGGACTTATTATCATTATATTAATATTGAGAGTTTAGACAATATAGTTGCATACAAATATCAATACAATTGAAGCTCCCATTTTTCATCTATAATTTCCCAAATTTTCTTACAGTTTTCCTGATCTCCACCCAAACCTTTTGCTATCATATCTTTTGCAGCATTCATAGTAATTACAACGCAAACTCATCACTGGCTTAGTCTAAAGATTCTCAAGTCATGAACCAAGGGTTGTAATTGTGATACCATAGCTTATTAAGCGAGAAACTCTCATTTAAACAATCTTTATCACTACAGATTTTAAGATTTCGTTTCTCATGCACAACTTAAACCATGGGTTGCCTCCACTTCTCAGGAATATCGCAGATTTCAATTTACCAACACTAGTGATCGTTGATCAAAGTGCCTAGGGAATCTGATGATTAGTAGACATGGGTTGTCTTCTCTCAGAGATCCTGAGTAGACTAAGGTGGTTAGATGTGGATTGTAATTTTAAAAAGGTGATTTGAGGTTTATATCTATTAGATTACTCAGTAGTTGATTTAGTTTGGGTTTAATGACTTCATTTAGAAGTTGTCCGTTAGTTTGAGTTGATTTGGGGCTTACGGCTTTTATAGGAAATAGCCCGATTATTTTAGAAGTGGGTCTTACGGCTTTCATTGAAAGTAGCCCAAATAGTTCTTCTTTTGGAAGATGTCTGGCTATTTTGGATAAGTCCTATGGCTTCTATGTTTAGAAGTAGCCTAAAGCTGAGTCTTATAACCTAACGCTATAAGCAAGGCGGCACATTAGTTTTTGTGGTAGATTTAACTACAAGTATTTTTAGTTGCAGTTGTTTTCTAGCTTGACACTAGATCTTAATTTTCAATTATTTTACTAGTAGCTCGAGCATGAAACTAGTGTTTCTGCTATAGTACCCTGTTTTCTTTTCGGTGCTTATTTTTCTTTCAGTACTTGTAGTTTAGTTTAGCACTTGGTTCTTTTATTGCTATAGCAATTGTTTTAGTACGCTGCTTTTTCCTTATTTCAACAATTTGGATTTAGCATTGATCAATTTTTTTTTGTTTCTTCACTTGCAATTGCCTAGAGCTTTGTACCTGCAAGAGCTTGCTTGGAATATTGGAGAGCTTACATAGGTATTTTTTTGAAGTTTTGGAGAGTTGTTTTCTCTGAGTCATGAGTTTTACTTTTAGGAGTGTGATTTCAGTGTTTAGCTTGTATTAATTGAAAACTATAGCGCAATTAAATTGAAATTAAAATTCAATTAATTGGTTAATTGATTGAAAATTGGAAAGAAATCAAATATTAATTAAAATTCAATTAATTGATTGATTGATTAGAAATGAGAAAGCAATTATTAATTACAATTTAAAAAATCAATTGATTAATTGAAATTTAAGATCGACTGATTAATAGAAATTTAAAATCCATTGATTAATTAAAATTCAAATAAATTAATTAACTAAAATTAATTAATTAAGTAATTAATTAATTAAAATCTGAGAGTAGTTAAAATCTGAAAGTTATTGATTAATTGAAATCTGAGAGCAATTAAAATCAAAGAGCTGTTGATTAGTTTAAATCCGATATTGATGATATTTAAATTTTAATTAATAAGCTAATTAAATTAATCAATTAATTTTAAACCAAATTTGAGCCTATTTGATGAGAATTCTAAATTAAAGAACAAAAGAAGAAGAAAAGAGATGCATTCTCCACTAATCTAGCGATTAAAAAGGCATTTGAGGCGGACGACTCGAGGCGCGCCTCGAATCGAGGTGGAGGTCGGGCGAATTGAGGCTTAAGCCTCGAACGTTCGGGCGAGGCTTATGCCTTTTTCCACGGAGGCGTACGCCTCAAGGCGTGAGGTGCATCAAGGCAGCGCCTCGAAAGGAAGAAAGTTACCTTCACAGCCAACGAGCTCCTATTGTTTCTTCCGATCAAAATGTTGTAACTTACGATCCGACAAGAAGGGAAAATTGTCGAAGGAGCGAAGTCGAACAGCCACGAAGGAGCCAAGAAGCGATGCGTGCAATCTCTACACCTCCTGTGAAGCAACGAAGCCGAACAGCAAAGACGAAAAGAGAAGATGAAAGGCAAACCCTAGACGAGGCTAAGTTATTATTGATTAACTTAATTAATATAATTTAAAATATTAATAATTAAGCAAATTAATTAAATAATTAATAGTATAATTAGTGCATAAATTAATGATCTAATTTAATTGAATTGACTAATTAGGAATATAATTATTAATTAAATATTAATATAATTAGCCTAATTAATATAAATTAAAATCAGGATTTTCTGGATTTAACCCTTTCAGGATTTATCAAATCCGAATTTATAGGATTTACTAAATCCCACTAAATTTTATCAAATCATGCTCTGTGTTATTCATGGGAATTTATTCCAGTAAATTACAAATTATGAAAATATTTTTCTTTTCAGATATAAACATCAACGATATTCTTTCAATCAAACAAATATTCAATATAATTTTATACATAAACCCTCATGAAAATAATTGTTTGCTTCCTTTTCTTAGAACAAATCATCGAGTTCATAATTGACTTAATATTTTGTCATTTTGTATCATTATTTATAATTTTAAATTAGCTTAATTTTACCATTTTGAGGCTTACGCCTCGATCCGCCTCAAGGCTTACGCCTTGACTCACTTTAGACAAAACGCCTCGATTCCCGATTTCGTCTTTTAAAACATTGCACTAATCAACCTTAAGTACAAGCTAAACATTGAAACCATGCTACTGTTGGCACAAAAAAAAATGACACGTCGGCATGAATCCCGCTATGCAGGTATATGATTTCATTTTCTTCTTAAGTCAGATTGTAGTTAAGCAGATTTCCTCTGAGGGTAATGTTAGGGTTTATTTAGATCTAGGTCCTTACTTCCCATGAGCACAAACACTTAAAAATAATTACACATCTTAACGCATAAGAGAGAACTATTGATTAAGGATGAATAATTTTAGATTTTCTTAGTCTAAGTTGTAGGGGAAAATGGATGTAATCCTGATCAAGATTCCATGGTCTCGTCATCCCGAAAATATCGTAGATTTCAATCTACCAACAACATTGTTGATTGTTGATCATAATATCCAATAAATTTGATTAGAAGTCATGGGTTGCCTCCTCTCATGAATCATGACTAGACTGAGTTGGTTAGATTTGGGTCGTAATTTTTAAAAGGTGGCTTGGGGTTTATATCTATTAGAATACCTAGTAGTTGATTTAGTTTGGATCTAATGACTTCATTTAGAAGTAGCTCGTTAGTTTGTGTTGGGTTGGGCTTACGACTTCTACAGAAAATAGCCCAATTGTTTTAGAAGTGGGTCTTACGGCTTTCATTGAAAGTAGCCAGAATATCAATTCTTACAACTTTTTTGGAAGATGCCCGACTATTCTGAATAAGTCTTACGACTTCTATGTTTAGAAGTGGCCTGAAAGTGGGTATTACGACATAGGCATATAAGGAAGAAGGTTAGTTAGTTTAGTTTGTAGTAGATTGACTGCAAGTATTTTTAGTTCGTAGCTATTTGCTAGCTTGACACTAAACCTTAGTTTTCAGTTGTTTTACTAGTAGCTCTAACTTGACATTAGTGTTTCTGGTACAGTATCCTGCTTTTCTTTTCAATACTTGAAATTTAGTTTAGCACTTTGTTCTTTTCTTGTTTGAGCAGTTGTTTTAGTACCCTATTTTTTCCTTATTTCAGTAGTTTGGATTTAGCATTGATCATTTTTTTGTTTCTTCACGACCTATGTACCAACAGGAGCTTGCTTGGAACATTGGAGCTTACATGTGTTTTTTTAGAGTTTTGGAGAGTTATTTTGTCCGAGTCTTGAGTTTTAGTGTAAAGAGTGTGGTTTCAGTATCAACAAAAGTTGGTAGTATTTTGGAGCAATTTCAACAACCTCCTAACATCCCGTCCCTTCAAGGGGAAGTCAAACAACATTTGTCCTTAATTTCTCCATGATCGAATCTAAGATCCACAGTGCGAGGACTTCACTTGAATTTCGTCCCGGCCAGATCTAAGATCGATGGCATGAGGTCTTGGATTGGATTTCATCCCAGCTGGATCTAAGATCAACGGCGCAAGGTCTTGAATTTGAAATCATTTGGACCTGATCTAAGATCGACGGCTCGAGAGCTTCAATTTGAACATTTATGTCTATGATTTTTCCTGTATGCTTATTATTATAATTATTCAGATTGAGATTGTCGGTTGGAGTAGCTATACAACAAAGTCAACAACTTCCTTGCTTGGGCAAATCTCTCCTTTGTGACTCCTAGCTTCATTTTCTCACATGTTAATGCATGTGACTTCATATTCATGTTTTTCTTAATGGTTTAAGTTTAATTAAAATGACAGTTGGGCTTTTAGCTATCAAAGAGAGAAGGTTAAACTGCATCTAACCACTAAAGTAGTTTTGTGCGCCTCAAATCGATATTCAAACAACTGAGACATATACTACTTTCACTTGTTATGAGGTGCAAGCCTCAAGGTGCTCTACATGCGCCTCACCCAAAGGCACGAGAAATTATTGTGTACGCAATCCGAACGCAGAATTGTGTTCGGATGCTGCGTACACACTGCTTATTTCATTGCATATTTTTTGATAAATTATGTTTTCTAAGTTTTTTTTGCGTATTTTTTGTGTATTTAGTGAGTATTATTTATTTCATATTTATTTGACACGAAAAAATTATGTATCAAAAAATACGCAATGAAATAAGCAGTGTGTACGCAGCATCCGAACACGTTCGGATTGCGTACACAATAATTTCTCCAAAGGCACACCCTAGCATGCATCTTCTATTTATTTCACTTTGGCATATAAAGTGATCTAGCTCTTATTATATTTCTTTATTTGTTTCCCAACTTTCAAAGTTTTAGAATACTTTTGTTAAGTCACTTCATATCTTTTATTAGAATTACTGCCATTTATTTTAGGGTCTAATGCATAAAACTTTGCCATCTTTTCCTTTACAGAACACTTCATGAGATAAGCATGATCCTTCACTAGTTTACTAATCTAAACTTTTCATTTATTTATTCCCAGCTTTATTTTCCCCAATAAAATGATTATGTACATGCGCTAGTGTTTTCTCGCACTATTCTTTTATTTAATTAATGGAGTATGTGGAAAGTTTGTGCATGTTTCATCCAAACATTTGTGAGTCTGTAAATTGTGTGTTACTGCCTGTTCTTATTTCATGTACGCTCTCTAGTTTGATGACACTTCCTATTTCATTGTATGCGTCTTACTTGTTAATGGCGTGCGCCATGGCGCACGATGCAGCACTACACACCTACGGTGCCAGCTGCACGGAGCGGCGCACAGGATCAAGTTGGCACGCGCCATGTGCGGGCAATGGTGCATGGCGCGCGTGATTTTATTTTGTGATTTTCTTATATAGTTTTAATTTCTAAATAATAAATTTTAGTTTATTAGTTACTGATTTATTAGTTGCACCCGAATGAACCCTGACGTAGTCGAATCCCCGAAGCCTCACAAACACATGAGATTTCGCGATTTCGCATGAGCTTCCGCCTTCATCATGCAATTCCACCTATTGTTCATCCCTCGTATTCCTTCCTTTTGCAGCTCCATGTTTGTCCGAGTGATTACGCTCATCTTCATCCATCTGTTACTTACGAAATTAAGAGATCCTATGTGCTTCATCGTATTCCTTCAATAGTCAACTCGTCTAATTACTCCGAAGTCAATGTTCGTCGTTAGGTAATGATTTCCTTCTTCTTGCTTTGGTCAATCGATTGATCCGCTTGCATTTTTTTCATTTAGATTATAAGTTAAGGGCAAATGCACATGCTACAAGTAGATTATAAGCTTACGAAAAATGCTAAGAAGAAGAAACAAAGTTTGAGTCCAAGAATGAAGGAAAATATCAATGTGGGTAAGGGGTATTTTTCAATTTCAAAACTTTTATTAGCAGCAACTTCTATGTACTTCAGTTAAACATGGGCTTGATCATCTCAATATACTTTACATGGAACTTATCAAAATTCATCCATCAATCCTAATAATATCTTCATGATATACCAAACAAATTTGAAGAGTCTCGAGTCATGAGCTTCATTAAAATGCCTACCTATATAGTAATATTTTAATATAATGTACATGCATATTATTCTATTTTATTTTAATTGTTTTTATTCTGTGTTGTGTTCAAAATGGCGCGTGCACTGTACGCATTGCGCATTTGCGCTATGACTCAACGAGTAACTCTGTGCTATGATGCATCATTCACCGTTGACAAGCATGATATGCACTAGTTTCCATCGTATTTGTAATTTTGTAGTGTTGCATGGCCTTTTGTGTTCTTGTTCAGGTTTCCTCTTTAAGTAGTGTTTGCTTCTATTGAATGACCCGATGCTGATTTTGTCTAAATTCTATCAATAAATTTTATTGGTTTTAGTTGACCTCTTACCTTGCTTAGTAGTATCATATTCTTTTGTCTAAAATAAGCAGATTTCAGGTGATGCAACAATCTTATGATATGCTAAACTTTTCAAAATCAATTTGCAAGGTTATACAATTAAATATACTATATATTTTTCTTTGGATTATGACTACCCAAATCAATCTCACCCTTCCATGATAACTACATTTTCTTATTTGCTAAAATAAATTTTTTTCTATTGCTAAAAGCTTCATTAATTTTTTGGGCCTCCAATTGCGTGCTTTTGCTAAATTGCTCATAACATATCTACACCATATTGAAAGGTCTGTTACAATTAACCTTTCTTATTTGTGCTTCTGGTACAGTGTATTAATGTTTAATAGAAATCCAAAATAGTATATGCAGCATCCATGAGGTTTGAGAAATTTTTGAAGTAAATGCTTAAGTAATGCATAGATATGCTCGCAATACAACAACAACAACAACAACATCATCATCATCAAGCCTTTATCCCACTACGTGGGGTCGGCTATATGAATCTTTATTCTCCATTGTGCCCTATTAAAAGTCAAATTCTCGTTTAAATCTCATAGATGAAGATAATTTCTAATATTTTCTAAAAAAAGTCTTTTTAGGTCTGCCTCTACCTTTCTTAACATAAGTCAAATCTAATACCTCTACTTTCCTAACCGGGTCATCAGAAGGCCGCCGTTTTATGTGATCAAACCATCTAAGGCGACTCTCTCTAATCTTATCTTCTACTGGAGCTACTCCAACCTTTTCACGTATATGCTCATTTCGTATCCTATCTCTAAGGGTAAAGTCACTCATCCACCTGAGCATCATCATCTCTGCCACACTTAACTTAGTATTATGCTTCTCTTTTAATGGCCAACATTCGGCAACATAAAGCATTGCAGGCCTCACCACCATCTTATAGAATTTTCCCTTAAGTTTGAGGGGTACTTTTTTATCACACAACAAGCCCGATGCATTCTTCCACTTCAGCCATCCAACTTGAATTCTACTGATAATATCCCCATCTATTTCACCATCACTCTGAATAATAGATCCAAGATATCTAAAACGTGTACTCTTATTAATGACTTGATCGCCCCAAGTCACAATCCCCTCACTAGCTCTATTACTACTAAAATTACACTCCATATATTCCGTTTTAGATCTGCTCAAGCGAAAATCTTTAGACTCTAAAGTTGACCTCCATAATTTAAGTTTACCTTCAACTCCCTCTTTAGTCTTATCAAAAGAAGAATATCATCAGCAAAAAGCATACACCAAGGTACATCCTCTTGCAAATGTCTAGTGAGAACATCCAAGACTAAAGCAAAAGATATGGGCTTAAGGCTGATCCTTGATGTAACCCAACTGAAATAGGGAAATACTTGGTCAAACCACCTTGTGTTTGAACACAAGTAATAACTCCTGCATACATATCTTTAATGATTTGAAAATAAGCGTTATTAACTCCTTTCTTTTCAAGAACTCTCCATAGCACTTCTCTTGGAACTTTATCATATGCTTTTTCTAAATCAATAAATATCATATATATATCATCTTTATTTTCTCTATATTTCTCCATCAAACCTCTTAATAAATGTATGGCTTCCATAGTCGACCTACCCGGCATAAATCCAAATTGATTTTGAGAAACATTAGTATCACGCCGCAACCTAAGCTCCATAACTCGCTCCAATAGTTTTAAAGTATGACACATTAACTTAATTCCTCTATAACTCGCACAATCTTGTGCATCACATTTATTCTTAAAAATAAGAATTAACACATTCATTCTCCACTCATCTAGCATCTTTTTAGTCTTCAAAACAGTATTAAAAAGTTTAGTAAGCTTCTTTACAGATATGCTCGCAATATATAGATAAATTATTTTTTTGTCAAAATTTTCAATATTTGGGAAATGGCAATAGTCCAAAATTTCACCACAATCGATCACAGAAGCTTCTTTACCTTCTCCGAAATCCAAAATAGCCCGAAAAAAAAAAAATTCTGGAGGTTGGAGATCATAGAAAAGTCCTGTATCTCACCACAATTGATCACAAAAGCTCACACATCCTTCCCCGGTGGCAGCTAAGGATTTATTTATACAAAATAATACTTTTTTCTCTATTTCTTTGTTGTTTTTCTCCCTTGCCTTCTTGAATGATTGGAGATACAACAGTTGTATGTGAAGTAGAGTGTAGATCAATCCAAAGATACTTTACCAATGCAGTGGATCAAGACTGCGAAATTAAGAAAGATTGACGAGGAGAACACACTTCGTTGCAAGAATTATATGTTAAGTTCTCTGTCAACTCTTTATTTCATTATCTTGTTTTCTTCTTTTGGTTAGCAGTAATCTGATTGTGCTTGTCTTGTTTTCTTTAAAGAAAGGGTGCAGTTGAATAACATTGCAGGAATCCAAAGGAAAAAAACTCAACTGTGAAGTCTTCGCTGCAAGCTGGAAGGAGAAAGAAACCAGAACACTGAATCACCACAAGAGCATCGGGGAGTTGTGTTCCTACATTTCTTCATCAAAAGCATCTTCTTGGACAAAGAATCAGCCTATTTTAGAATTGTGAAACTGGCTTAGATTTATGAAAATCAGGGAATTCATTCAAGTACTAGGGAAGGACGGTTGCTGACATCCACCAAAACCCATTTCTTGTTGCTTTGGACTCGGCAATAAAGCTTAACTTTCCTATCCAGTCATTTTTTGGTGTTCTTTTGTCTGATGTCGTCATTACAAAGAGGAACGACTCTTGTATTTAGAATTCTTTAGGGGGTAAATGTGGCATGAACCAGCATTGAGAACCTAGTCCAATATTTCTAAATCTGGATGTCAGTGAAAATTTGTTTCGAATCAGCGTTTGGGACTCTTGTAGCGATTGGTTTGAGATTGATCCTTCTTGTGAACAATTTTCAGTCATCTATTTTTTTTGTTTTCTCATTGTAGTCAACCCTATTTTCAATTCTCTAATTTTAATTTGCCTAGTAAGCGGTTTCAAGTATTTGTCTACCATGATTTTACTAATAATTCAATAGTTCCATGCTTTCCAAAAAAGTAAATTTAAAATAATTTTATTTTTATTATCATTAAATTTACATTTTTATTATGCTCTATTCTATTTTTAAAATCATGATAGCTGCACTTGATGCGTGTGGAATTAAACCAGTAGTGTATAAATGGATGCAATGAAAGAGAGAAAGAAGCACCAAGTATGTAGTGAAACTAACCTCCACATTAGGGTCAAACATGTTCTTCAGCAGCAAACATTCGCTGGGAATCCCAATATTTTCAACAGTTTGAGTGGTTGTAGCAAAAGCCAATGCAGCAGTTGGTAAGCCTGCAAGTCCAGGTATGGCCGATTGTATCAGAGGATTTAGTGGAGGAGCGCCTAGAACTGATGCTGGTGGCACAGGTAGGAGCGGAGTACTGACGGGAGTAACAAGAGCACTGGAAACACTACATCAAGAAGAAAATTATAAATGAAAAATTATATATCACAGATTGTCATATATATTTGGTTCCAAATATATAGATTATCATCATGAGCCGAGCAACACGAGCACCGGCAAAATATGTCAAGGAGAAGATTATATATGGATAAAATCATAAAACACAGAAATTTCATATATATTTGGTTCACAGTATGCATCATCAAAGTAATCATGCTCATCTATTTGGCTCAATTCTACTAATCATCATTTTCTATTCTTTCCAAATGGAAATGAGACCTACATAAAGTGATAAATCTATTTCCTTTTTTGTTTGTTTGTTTTTTTTTTTTTTTTTGCAAAATTTATAATCAATTTTTTTTTTAGATCTACCTATTTTCTTCGTAATCCTTTCACATCAATTATATCAACCTATGTTAGCAATGCATCTTCTACACTCCATTGTACATATCTATAATATCTATTTTCTATTGTCCTATTCCCAATAGATACTACTCTCACCATGCCTTTAATATATATCTTGCATTGGTCCTTCAACATTTTGCTTGGTGTTATTTGTAAGAGCTGTCACTAGTTAATTTTGTTTTCGTGATTATTTGTATATTTTTCAATTTACATGATTATACTGTGGTGTGTCTATAAATAATCCTTCACCCCATGTTATAAAGAAACTTTAATTCATTTCTTTCCAATTGAATTTCTTCTCCTCTCCTACTTTTTCCTTTCATTCTCTCTATTTTTACCTTTTGCTAGCTATCAAGTTCTGTTCAAGAATTGTGACTAATACGGATTCTCGCCCCGAGAAGCTGTTGTTGCTCTAAAAATGTTCAATAAAGATTCTCATTCCATAAATACACTTCAATTCATTTTTTTTCTAGTCAATCTCGAATCCTTTCCTATTCTACCTTAACTTCTCTCTGTTTTCCACTTGCTGTTTATCAAGTAAGAACCATGAGCAATAAGAATTATAGTCCTTGAGTAGTTGTACTTGCTCTGAAGATGTGTTGTTGGTGGCATGAAGTAGCAGAATCGTTTAGCTACTACAGGAGTTCTATAGGTGTGTTGTTGGTGACATGAAGTAGAAGTTTCATTTAGCTACTACAGGAGTTCTATGGAGACACAGGTAAGCAAGCATTTGCAGTTCATGTTTCCTGCTATGGGCGAGTTAAAGTGCTTGATGCAGACAAAATCTGCTCCAAGGCACAAGTGAAGGACGTGTTGGATGCAAGTGGATAACCCCAATTGAGATCAAAGAAACAGAGAAGGCTTTTCCCTATGCAGAACCAGATAAAAACCGGGGACAATTTAGGGCAAGAAAGGAGTCATGTTGACTATCGTTATTGTAGTTTGTCAAGAAGTTAGATGGTATAAGAGCTAGTTTAAGAATATCAAGGAAGGATGTCAAAGAATAAAAAACATGCTAATGGACCATGTTTAGATTGAAAAGTTCACCAATCTTAATGATTTATGCCATTGGAGATTGAAAATAAAAGCACTCCTTATGTATGAAGGCTTGAAAACGGCTCTATTGGAGGAGGAAATCGTGAAAGTTAAAGAAAGATTACACGAAGAGTTGTTGGACAAAGCTCACAGCGTAGCTCTGCTAAGTTTTGGTGATGGAATGCTATGAGAAATTGTGAATGAATGAACAGCCATTGAAATATGAAGAAGGTAACAATCCTTGTATCTCAAGTATTCTTTGGCTAATGGTTTCTATTTCAAGAAGAAATTGTATGCATTGCAAATAGAAGACTCCAAACCCTTGAATAAACACAGAAGTTCTTAATTGAATAGATCTTGATTAGAAAAGTTTGGTTGTGAGAATAGAAAATGAAGATCAAGCAATTATTCTACTAAGTTCATTATCAAGTAGGTATGAACATTTTGTTGACACAATATTTTATGGAAAGGATTCCTTGGCTATGTCAAAAGTAAAGGCTGCACCTCAAAAGAAATTAAAAAAAAAGTCTAATCAAATGATAATATAACTGAAGGGCTAAAAAATGCAAGGAAGATTAAGAAAATAAAAGCAATCTAAGAACCAATCAAGTTAAAGGCAAAAAGAAAATATTTTCTTTGTTATGAAGACGGCCATTTCAAGTAGTGCCTTGAGAGAAAGAACAAGAATCAAGATAGGATCAAGATGGAGGAGATGCTGCGATATTGGAGGAAGGGCATGACTGCCAATGTCCTATCAATCTCATATTCTAATCAAACAAGGAATGGATCCAAGATTATGGATGCCCCTGCCATATGTAACCAAATAAGAGTTGCTTGAGCCTCTTCAAAAGGTCAACATCAATGAAGGTGATAGGCACCACAAAAGATGTCATCATGCTTAGTGTGATGAACCAATTCTGATTGGAATCGCTTAAGGCTTAATTGACTTTAAATATCAGCCCCAACTCCAAGAATTACTAGTACTATCCCTTACCGTGAATCGTTTGTGCTGGTACAATTTCATTATTATTCTCTGCCATAATCGCCTAATCAATGTATTACGCTGGATCAACAAGGATGAGCTCTTTGAACTTATCGGTGTGACTAAGTTATTCAATTACACATTGAAGGTGAGGCCAATCCTCTATATCTGACATCATGATCTATGTGGCAGACATCATATTAAAGGGCCATCCATAAGCATATGGTTTTGTACGCATTAGTACAAAGCAGCTAAAATACTTCTTGTCATGTATGCCATCTATAATCTCAACTGTTGAAACTCAAAGATGAGTGTAGGTCAGGTCAAGTACATTGAACGTTGCAGCGACATCTCCCCTAATGAGGGATCATAGGACTTCATGTCGTTATAGTGCTTCTCGAGGTGGAACACTTGTGTCATGATATTGATGATAAAATCTCTTAGTTGACTTGTTTCAATGCTAGCCTATGATGCACCGACACTTCTCCTCAAAGAGAGGTGAAGTGTCAGACACAAATCCAACACGACACATGTCTGACACACCTCCGACATGTGTCGGACATGTGTCGTGTTGGATACATGTCGGACACTTCACGCCTCTTTGAGGAGAAGTGTCGATGCATCATAGGCGCCGAAAACGTGTCCGATTAAAAAAATATTATATACAAATTGGAAACGTATGTCTGACACACATGTCTTAAATATTGTATGAATTATTTATAAAATATAATTTCTTGTGATTAAAATTTTTATTTATTTAAAATATAAAAAATAAATTTCTTATTTAATATCCAAAATATCAAATCAATCGCCAGCACTCAATACCCAATTCAATGAATATTCTCATTCTCATTTATCTTTGTCAGGTCACGACTTTGATTTCACAATAATGCTAGATGTTAGGGGTGTCAATATTGGACCCGACCCGAACCCGATTCGAAAATTTCGGGTTTGGGTTGACCAAACCCGAAACGGGTCGGGTTCGGGTTGACCCGTTGACCCGAAATTGAATCGAAAATGACCCATTTTTTACCCAAAAACCCGTTTTTGACCCAGCAAACTGAGATCTCTGTTTAAAATTGCGCAATAAGAGGCGCGCCTCTGCGCAATTTGACCCAAAACCGCCTCGAGGCTTACGCAATTCCTCTCCTGGTTGAGGCGTACGCCTCACTTGGACTGAGGCGCGCCTCAGAGGCGCAATTGCGCAATTCTGGCAGAGGCATACGCCTCATAGAAACGGCCCCACCCACTTAAAATGAAGACTTTTTCTTCCTTAATCCCGCACGGCTCCCAGTTATCCTGAAACTTTCCTTCCCGCAGGCTGTGTTCGCGAAACAAAGAGCTTCCCGCACCCACCGCCTCTCCCGCCGGCGCCGCCTCTCTCCGGCGAAGTTGAAGGTCTGGTCGCCCTCTAGGAGTACTCCGCAATCGATTTTAGGTATTTTTTTGTAGTTTAGGGTTAGATTTTTCAAGTGAAAGAAATTCTAGGGTTTTTTTTTATTTTTTTTGTGTTTTTGGATTTTTGCTTTCTGAAACATGGTTAGAGGCAAAGAAAAGACGAATAAGTCATTGGGACATGATTTTATTGCATCTATTTTCTTACTTTCCACTATTTTCATATATCATTTAGATGTTTTTATTGTAAGATAGAATATTGCTATTATTTACCTGCTAAAACCATTAATTTCTCATTTACGCAATCCTATGTTCGTGAGGCTTACGTCTCAGACCGCCTCGAGGCTTACACCTCGCCTCACGGACGAAAACCGCCTCGAGGCTTAATTACGCAATTTTAAACCTTGCCTGAGATTGACCTGTTTTTTACCCGAAAAGCGGAGTTTGGCCCATTTTTGGACCCGAAAACTATCATTTTTTTTGTTTGACCCGGGTCATTCGGGTCGAGTCGGGTTGACCCAGACCAGAAACAGGTCGAGTTCGGGATGACCTGAATAGTGTCGGGTCAGTTTCAGGTTCGACCCGAACCCGACTCGTGACCCAAAATTGACACCCCTACTTGATGTTATCTCAACATTGAAATCTGGCGTCGTTAAAACATAAACATTTAAACACCATCTCAATAGCAAGGTCTAATATTGTCTTGACATTGATGGTCAACGCTAGCAATTTCTACACCCACAACTTGACAGCTCATCTTTGTCTGAATCGTCTTAACATCGACGACCAACACCTTCTCAACATCGATGACAAATGCCCTCTTAACATCGATGCTCGACTCTCGATAGCATTGTCGTCTCCTCTCTCGATGTCTGATACATGACGTTGACGCTCGACTCTCGACATCTTAATATTAATTATTTTAATCACAAATTCTAGTTAAATGACTTAGTATTTTTAAATTATTTTTAATATTATACTTTTCAATTTTTATAAACTCTTTTTAAAATATAAAATTATAATATCTTGTCCAACTCGTGTCTGTGTCCTATATTTTAAATAATTGACGTGTCTCGTGTCCATGTTGTGTCATATCTGTATCGTCGCATCCATATCTGTGCATCATAAATGCTAGCATGACTAGTTCCACTAATAGTCATGCTAGCATGTCACTGTGAACTCCCATGAGTAAGGAATGAAGAGGTTTGAAAATCAAAGTCTTTAGTTAATAAAAGTCAAGCACACCTTAAAAAAAAAGACCAACTAAGACCCTAAGGAAGCAATGTCTGTGTTTTGATTCTACACATCATTTTTTATGATATGTGAGCATGTTATATAGACTACAATGTGCAATTATGTTAAATTATGATATATATAAATTATACAACTATGCTTGCTTATATACATACACTGATACAAATTTTAGTCGTACTTATCTATATGAATGTATATATTTAGACATACACACAAGTATCACATATCAAGTTGTTATAAGAAGAGAGGAAATAGCCATGATTAAATATGCTTAAGAATATGTTGCATTAGAAGATAGTTGGGTGGGGCAATGCAACCTTGATGGGCATTGTGACCTAATAGAGGCAATGTGACTTGCATATGATAAAGCCTCTGAGCCATGAGACATGTAGGTTGTAGAGCCTAAGGACTATAGAGGCAATGCGGCCTCAAGAGCCTATGGGCTGTAAAACCTAAAGCAAGACATCTAAACATGACATTTTTTGGGGTTGAAAAAGGAAGATATAAAATGAACAAAGTCTATAGCTATGATTATATGTTTTGATGGTATGAATTACAGATCACATACAACTACAACTGGCATAAAACAATAATATTAATGATATACAACAGGTCATTGAATGTGTAATTCAGACGAGCATAATCCTTACATATTACATGGTAGGTATCATAACTTGTATATATTCCATATTACATTTACTGTAAACTTAGGTGGCTTATACATTACATGCATAGATTGATTTACCTATTGATACTCATACTAATTAATTAATTATTACACTTGATTATTGCATTAGAGTTGCATATCTTTATGGGTGTTGTAACTTACTAGATTATTATTCTGATTGTTATTACAGGAAAGAAAAAAAATGTGGAGCCAAAATAGTGATAGGTTCAATTTTTATTTCATGTTTACCTTTGTGAATGTGAGACGGGTTTGATGTGAGGTCTGTAATATATTCATAGCTACATACTTGGGGTTTCCCTATAGTTTCTTTGTAGATGAAAAATTTTGGAAATAAAATTTCAAATAGCCTCCGCTTTGGATTGATGGTTCAAGCTATGATATTTTTAATTATGCTTTATTCAGATGTCATGAATTTTTTTTAAAATGAAGGTTAAAATTGTGCAAATGAGGGGTGTGACATGCTTCACAAAAATAAGCAGAAGAATCACTGTAATGGTGCCTTCCTGCATGTTCTAAAGAGCAATTGCAAATCCCAGCATGAGTCAAAGAAAAGAAATCACAAACTCGAAATAAGAGACATGGTCAGTTGAGTCCTACTTCCCTCTATAGGAATCAATCACTGACATGCAAAACAGTGCTGGTCGAGCTTGATGTTGTGCAAGACATCAAGGGAGAGGAGTCTCAATAGTGCTTGCCTAGAGCATGAGCATGAGCTTAGGCAACAACTCTTGGAGTTTCGCAGTATTTACACCTAGGAGAGATTGCATATTCTGATTCTCAAAGGGAATAAAGAATAGAAACAGCTTGCGGAAAGCACTAAAATGAACCCTAGATAATCCTTGAGAGATAATCCTCCATTTGCAGTTTCTCTGAGGTCATATGTTCATTAGATCGCTTATTGTGAAATGACTTATCACAATCTCCAAAGCGATCTATGTATTAGTTCCTAGTATTCACATTTTTCCTGCACAACATACCAATAAGGATGTTGGATCCAAAGTTGTCAATGGAAAGATATCAAAATTTTACTAGAGAAATGAACCAAGCCTAAAGAGTGCTGAGAGACATAGAAATGCTAGGTCTTAATGAATCTCTCAAACTACAAAGAACCTGATCGAATATCTTTGAATAAATAAGGCAAATTGAATCAAGCTGCAAAGAAATATTCAATAAGAAAAAGATCCGATAGAGAATTTTAGTGAGATTCCATATGATGGTACATGTGAGAATTCAAGCGTGATGCTCGTACTCAACAAGTCACCCCCTTATAATAAAGGAGTAAAATAGGGAGTCAAATCAGCATTATAGAATTGGCTATATAATGCATTTGCATAGAGAATGCATAAGTTGAACTTGGTATAGCATGTTATGAAGCAAATGAGTTAAACTCATAAGCCAGTTGCTAGCGGAAGGAACTTCAGGCAAGTTCCAAATAGAGTGAGTATCAATTACAAGTTCTACTAACAAGAACCCCTAATCGATTGTCGAGAAGTCTAGAAGAGTTAATGAGTTCTTTTGAACTAATTGCCTCAATTAATAGAACTTGTAAGTCCCTCAGGACAGTTTAGCTCCATAGTATTGCGGACAAAGTTAGACCAAATTATTACGTGAATTGTTCGAGATGCATCTTTGGGCAACTTGAAGGATTGAGTAACTTTAGATTTTCTGAGTTTTTGAGTAGAAATTGGTTCAAGCAAGTTCTCATTCAGCAACACATTGAACCAAATTCAAGTTCTCATAATGATTTGAATAACTCAACCAAATTCGTTGCATTATTTGTCACATCAAAGCTAGTCTAGTACAGCATTAGATAGTTCTCTGACACTCGATTTTGATCCCATATTATTCTTCATTGAAGTAGTTTCTATATGGTTTCATCATTGAAAAATAAATACATTAACAGCTCGACAAGTGAAATAAATAAGCAAGTAATAAGCTGCATGCCTGTACATCTTGCAAAATTCTCATGAAATCATTAAATCAATATCAGTTCACTGAAATATATAAATAATTTATGTTTTCTAAAGGACTAAAGGAAACCAAATAGGAAAATACAGTAACTAAACACATTATTTCGAAAAAAAAAACCAGAAAAAAAACTATCCAGACAGTAATAATAAGTAGGATGGCCATCCTCATCACGCACAAAAAATAACTTTCTGTACAAATAAACAAGTTTAATGGTACTAACTTGGTAGCCGTGCCACTACGATCCAATTTCTGCATCAGAATAGCTCTAGAACGTGCATTTAGAGACTGCAACAATGCAGCATAAAGGTGTTACCAAATACAGCAGGAATGAAATTTGATAAGATGATGACACATAAGGTGATATATATATATATATAACCTGCCACTAAGTGTGGCATAAACACTGAAACATGGGACATCAGCCCAGTGAGTTTTAAATATTTAATATTTCATAAACAACAAACATGATTACAAAATCAAAAAGAATTTTGAAATAAATTCCTAAATCCATATTAGATGAGTCAACCGACAACATATGCAAAGAGATATCCCATAACAAATTTAATGATGAAGTGCAGTGTTGGCAAGCCGTTGTGCAGCAAAGATGAGTTTAACAAAAAGGACACAAAGGGGAGTTTAGCATAGAGCTCAGCAAAAACTTCCGGTGACTTGGTGAGGTAGAGAGACAGTGGTGAGAGAGTATTGGCAATGCAAGCTAGGAGCCAAAGACAGACAAGAGTCCCACCACATGGGGAAGATGAAGGAAAATGGGCTTAGGGCTTCAATGTATATGTCAGCTTGTGGGAGAGAAATCAATTTGATAGACTTAACTCTTAAGAGATCAAAAGGTGAATAATCCTTTCATTCCTATTTTTATTTAAATGAAAAAAAAAAAAAAAGTTGCCAATAAATGTTAATAATTTAATAATTTGATAATTTTATTTGAATTAATCTACAAATACATACATTCATTAAATTTCAACTATGCGACTACAAATGCAAGAACAAAATTATCAATTCTCTTTGATGTAATAAAGTGGCATATGCTATATGCTATTCCAAAATTTTTTTAAATCAATCCGAACACAAATGGTTGTGATTTTATGAGAAAATAATTTAATTTGTAGTGTCTTTCAAATGTATTCAATTAAATGCACGAATTTTTAAATGGCATTTTGGGTATATTTGAGGGTTTTGATATGTGAAATGTGCAGGTTAAATAGGACATTTAAATTGGCTTTATATATCAAGTCATCATCCTTAATTTTCATGCACATTTCATGAAGTAAACTATAATGCAGAATAATGAAATTCGATCCACCAATAATTTCATGTTGTAGATTACAATTATGCTGTGACTTTAAATTTGAAGAGCATGTATGACAAAAGAGATTGAATTTTCACCTCAATGGTCACTCTCCTCATTTTTTTTTACTACCATTTTATACGGTGTTCTCAAGATCACACTATTTATTTTGTATATTAGATGTAAAATACACTTGTGGATTGACTTTCATCAATATTCGTAATTAAACATTCATCAAATATGCAAAAAATAGAATCCAATAAAAAAGATTATTTTGAACCACGTATTTTACCAATAAAAACTGTCTAAATATCATTAGCAATCCATGTATTTAATTGAGATTTTTTTGAAGCACCTAATTGATGAGCAAATAATCTAAAAAAATTAATAAAATAGTGAGTTTCGCAAATATTAATGTCTTCAAGAGGTCAGATGATTTTGAATTTCCATTAAAGCCACTTTCTAATATTAACATTTAATTAGGAAGAGAATGGTGACTCAATGAAAGTATAAATGTTGAATAATTCATAACAATTACTTTCCTAAAATAAGAAAGAAATATTTTAAACTCCTTCCACGAACTTGAGGCAATTGAAGGAAAGATATTGGTGGGCTCCCATAGGGAGGAAATCTTAGGACTCTTGCACATGGCAAATTTCCAAGGATAGCAAGTATGCAGCTATAGCACTGGGATTTCCCTCAAATTGTTGACATGGCTTCTTATATGGCTTTTATGGTCAACAGAGTGCTCAGATTAAGTAGTGATTCTATCAGCCATTATTAGCAGTTTTTTAAGCGCAATTGCTGCCATTTTTTTTTTCTTTTATGGTCAATTACTTCCTAATTTTACCAATTAGTAAATTACAAAATCCTTGGTGCATGCTTTTTGCTGATGATATTCTTCTTGTTGATAAGACTAGAGAGGGAGTTGAAGGTAAACTTGAATTATGGAGGTCAACTTTAGAGTCTAATGGTTTTCGCTTGAGTAGATCTAAAACTGAATATATGGAGTGTAATTTTAGGGGAAATAGACCTAATGAGGGGATTGTGACTTTGGGCGATCAAGTCATTAATAAGAGTACACGTTTTAGATATCTTAGATCTATTGTTCAGAGTGATGGCGAAATTGATGGGGATATTATCAACAGAATTCAAGTTGGATGGTTGAAGTGGAGGAATGCATCGGGCTTATTGTGCGATAGAAAAGTCCCCCTCAAACTTAAGGAGAAATTCTATAAAGATGGTGGTGAGACCTGCAATGCTTTATGGTGCCGAATGTTGGTCATTAAAAGAGAAGCATAATACTAAGTTAAGTGTTGCAGAGATGAGGATGCTTAGGTGGATGAGTGGCTTGATCCTTAGAGATAGGGTACGAAATGAGCATATACGTGAAAAAGTTGGAGTAGCTCCAGTGGAAGATAAGATTAGAGAGAGTCGTCTTAGATGGTTTGGTCACATTAAACGGAGGCCTTCCGATGACCCAGTTAGGAAAGTTGATGTATTAGATTTGGCTTATGTTAAGAAAGGTAGAGGTAGACCTAAAAAGACTTGGTTAGAAAATATTAGAAATGATCTTTCTTTATTAGATTTAGATGAGAATTTGACTTTTAACCGGACACAATGGCGAAAAAGGATTCATGTAGCCGACCCCACGTAGTGGGACAAAGGCTTGATGTTGTTGTAGTAAATTACAAAATCCTTGAAATCTAGCCAAATAAAATAGCATATCACCTTCCTTTGTCACTCTCTTTTACGTCTTTCTTTCTTTCATGGCATTAGAGATAGATTCCATCTAAACAATGACAGACAACTACAAAAGGACCTTACCAGGTCTAACAAAGGAGAGAAGTCGATTCTCTATCCACCTTACAAAGTCACACCATCATCCTGGAATGACAAGATCAAGAATTCTCCCATAAATTATGGGAAGAACCTCTTTCCAATGGCCTCGCTCAGTTCAGATGGTGATTCAAAGAAAAGGAAAGATAGGATACATAAATGGTATAATCATTCAACATGAACAGCTCAACCTTTCTTTTTCAACACGGGCTAACACATTGGAGTATTGTACTGGGAATACATGTAAACACCAAAAAATAGCATGAGCTATAGCACATAACGTGGTGTGGCGCACCACATAACCATTTTCATGACAAAAAACAGGGGTTCGAAATAGCACGCACTATTTGTACCATGAACGGACATTAGGGCATAGCCCTTGTAGCACTCGCTGCTTTGATTTCTATGCTTTAGGATTTAAAATTAAAATTAATATTATTTATATTTTATTGTTAGTTTAATTTTATTAGAATTAGATATTATTAGAACTTTTAAAGGCTTAATGGTACACATGAGACACAATCTTAGCTTCAATTACCAAGGCCAAAGCTAGAGCCCTTAATGCTCACTTCAACAAAGGAGGCGAACATTAGCAAGATAACCATTCACTCTCGGCTTGGATAAAGGAGGACAACACTAACACCCGAGCTCTTGATGCTCTCAACTTTGACAAAGGTCGACACTCTCAGTTTCAATGGTGTTTAAAACTCTTGGCTTCAACAATGGCGCACAAAGGCATCTACAAGTTCTTGGCTTTGACAAAAGGTGTTGCTCTTGCACTTTTGAAGTTAAAATTTAGCTTTTTCTTTTGACACTAATATTTTAACTTTTGAAGGATTTCGTTAACATGATTGTTTCATATTTGATTCATTAATTTTCATACATTAGGTATTAAATAAATATACGATCTAGTTCAAACTAAAAAAAAAGGATTTAACATGAAAATATGCAATCCAGTGGTCTTTCATAAATATTCCTGCATATAAAATTAGCTACATCATTATCCACATTTATAATATTTTTTTAATATTTTGCATTATGTTTAAAATGGCCAATGGTATGCCATTCCATATACAATATGGCTCCACGAAGACCTTTAAATTATAATGTGTTATTCATCATTGATAAGTATGATACTTAGTTTAGAACAACAAACCAGCAATATAAGAGAGAGTCAATATGGCTTACTCAGATATTACAATTTTTTCTCAATTGTGTGAATTACTAAATCAAGTTTGTAGACCCAAGCAATGGAGCAAGATTTTTGCAAAATACCTAATCACTCTTACAAAAAACAGGCAAGAACTAGATATCATTGAGCCAAATGAGGGGCACTAGAAGTGTGAGGCAAGAAAATCAAATTTGAGGCGAAAATAAGAACATTAAATTCCCTTGCAAGTCTCAATAAAGATCTAGATGAGGTATGTGAAAGAATCTTAGCAATTCATCCACATCCCAATTGAAGAAGCATTTGTTTAAGTCAAAAGGGAAAAAAGAAAATGGAGAACAATGATTGAAAATTCTAAAAACATTCTCAAAATTGAAGAATGCACTCATGCATTTAGAAGTTTGTTTTAAAACATAAGCATGCCCAATGCGTGGAAAGAGAAGTAATGTTTGATGTGGTGTCTACAAAAAGACTAATCACAAAATAATTTTTTTTTAAAACTTCATAGAAGCTAACAAGTTGACATAATCATCAAAATCATCACAAATAGAAGCTAATCTGATGTAGGCAAGCTTTGGACTGTTTTCTACCTCTTGGTTTGGGCCATGGCTGCTCTTGGATTGGGCTTTGGCTGCTTGGTTTTGAGCTAAATAAATTGGGTTTTACTTAGTTTCTAGCTCATAAATGCTTGAGCTAATGTTAGCTCATTAAATGGAAAAGGTATTCTTCTTGTAAGCTCATTAAAATGAGTTAAAACTTGTAACTCTTCCCCTCACTTTGCCTTCTCGGTTTCCCCTTGCTAGTTGGTTTCCCGTGTCCTGCCTCTGTCTCCAGTGCTGGCTTTTCGGGACCCTTGCTGGCTAGTTTCACGTGGACTATTGCTTTGGCTCCTGTGCTGATTTTTCGGGTCCCTTGCTGGCTGGATTCCCGTGGCTGTTTGGGGGGAATTCCATGGAATTTTCCCTATTTTCTGTGCAGTTTTCCTGCAGCTGTTTTGTTGTCTTTTAACCTTCCATTTGGTGACTTTTGGCCTTCCATTTACTTGAATTTAATGGGTTTAATGGGAGATTTTAGGGGCTGTTTGACTGCCCTCTTTCTCCTATAAATACAAGATGTTTTGGGATAGAAAAAAGGTTGATATAATGAGATTTTTCGAGCCAAAAACCTGAGAGGTTTTTCTTCTTTGTTGGAAAAGCTTGCAAGCTTGTTCCATCCCTTCTCCTTCTTCTAGGATAACTTGCGAGTTATGCCTTCTTCGTCTTGGCTTCTAATCTCCTTCCTCTCTCCACAAGTTCGACGTTATCTGTATCCTTCTTCTCAAAAGCAAAGGCAAAGCAGTTTTAGGAGTTTATGTTTGTTTGTGAATCGTTTGTAAGTCAAGAGTTGTAAGCGTCCTTTATGATATATAAATGTGTCTTTTCTAGTATTTTCTGTATTTTCTATTATCTAGGAAGTCTTTTATTTTGATTGCGAAAATTTGGGGCCCTTCCCAAATTTTTGCTCGCATCAATTTGGTATCAGAGCGGGATAGCAAATCCCGGTTTGTCGTGTGTCTTGGTGAGTCATGTTGTCATTTGAGTCTTGGTGTCAAGTGAGCAAACTCAAGCCTTGGTGTCTCTAGATGCAACCTTCCAAAGCAAACTCAAGCTTCATCAGGAGATGAGTTCTTTCAACCGGAGGAGAATTGATGTAGGCAAGCTTTGGACTGTTTTCTGCCTCTTGATTTGGGCCATGGCTGCTCTCGGATTGGGCTTTGGCTGCTTGATTTTGAGTTAAATAAATTGGGTTTTACTTAGTTTCTAGCTCATAAATGCTTGAGCTAATGTTAGCTCATTAATTGGAAAAGGTATTCTTCTTGTAAGCCATTAAAATGAGCTAAAACTTGTACCTCTTCCCCTCCCTTTGCCTTCTCGGTTTCCCCTTGCTGGTTGGTTTCCCGTGTCCTGCCTCTTTGTCTCCTTTGCTGACTTTTCGGGACCCTTGCTTGCTGGATTCCCGTTGTTGTTTGGGGGGGAATTCCATGGAATTTTCCTTGTTTTCTATGCAAGTTTCCTATAGCTGTTTTGCTGCTTTTAACTTTCCATTTGGTGACTTTTGGCCTTCCATTTACTTGAATTTAATGGGTTTAATGGGAGATTTTAGGAGCTGTTTAGCTGCCCTCTTTCTCCTATAAATACAAGATGTTTTGGGATAGAAAAAAGTTGATATAATGAGATTTTTCGAGCCAAAAACCTGAGAGGTTTTACTTCTTTGTTGGAAAAGCTTGCGAGCTTGTTCCATCCCTTCTCCTTCTTCTAGGATAACTTGCGAGTTATGCCTTCTTCGTCTTGGCTTCTAATCTCCTTCCTCTCTCCACAAGTTCGACGCCATCTGTATCCTTCTTCTCAAAAGCAAAGGCAAAGCAATTTTAGGAGTTTATGTTTGTTTGTGTGTCGTTTGTAAGTCAAGAGTTGTAAGCGTCCTTTATGATATATAAATGTGTCTTTTCTAGTATTTTCTGTATTTTCTATTATGTAGGAAGTCTTTTATTTTGCTTGCAAAAATTTGG
This sequence comes from Dendrobium nobile, assembly GCA_022539455.1. Taxonomy (NCBI): domain Eukaryota; kingdom Viridiplantae; phylum Streptophyta; class Magnoliopsida; order Asparagales; family Orchidaceae; genus Dendrobium; species Dendrobium nobile. The sequence goes on along the minus strand of CM039734.1, from coordinate 42,374,093 downwards.
GAACATCATTATCAAACGATGAATTAAAGATGACAAGCAGTGAAAACCTTAGTAATATTTCCTTAAACAAAGAGCAATTGAAACTTCTGTATGAATAACTTAATCCCAAAAAAGTTTTCAATTTCAACCTTCTAGTCAAGAAAGGTACTTATTCCCTTGCTCATAAAAATACTTAGGACAAAAATCCTAGATTATTGACTCAAGAGCGTCTGATAACAAGGCAGGTTGTGCGCTATTCTCCTATTACTCTCTCACCTGGAAACACTCTCGCCATGAAACCTCAAAGTCAAAATTGTTGATGGATCTCTAACACAGTAACACCTATTACTAAGACAGAAACCATTAGAATTAACCCCAAGTTTTGTGTGAATTCTTTCTTACATGTTTCAAATACCTCTTGCACCCAATTGTCTATTAGAAAGACAGATAAAGATCAAAATTATAAAATCACATTCGTATAAAAATCTTAAGTATTTCAAGACCAAAAATGGGGAAGAGAATTGGCAATGCTAGCAAGGTCAAGGTTTGTACCACTTTAATGAAAATTCCAAAGAGATAAAAAAATGTTCATACTGTCAACAAAGACATTTCTATTCTTTTAAAATGAAATCAAATTATATTATAGCATTGGGTTAGGTGATGTGAAACCAAAAAGAATTGCAAGGAAATAATAAAAGTATTGCGAAGCTTGCTACTTTAAGGTTAATGAGCCATAAGGCATGATTATAAGGATTTTCAATTATCAATTTTATCGTGGAATGCAATTATAAAACTCAGGAGATTAGAACAAGTTAAGACAATTCATAAATTATCACAATAACACTAGATATGTCGTACTAAAATCCATAGCTTAATATTTAGAAAGCTCACCAAGAGTTGCCGTTCTCACTCACACTCAATATATGGTTTAAGTGGAGAGAAGCTTTCAGCACACTAAACGATGCCACTAAAATGGTAGTAACACCAATGGCTTTGATCTAAGAGAAGGTAGTCGGCAGTGGAGGAGTGGATTGTTCGATGAGAAGCCAAGGTGCTCTGGGTTGTTGAAGTTCAATCGTCTCGGCGAGCCAGTAAAGGATGCGGTTGACGTAGCTTTCCACAGAGTCGTCGTATTTCCAATCCAGTTCGTAGAAAGGAGAAAGTAGTATATCTATTTCTCCTTATGCGTTGTAGGCAAAACTGTGGTCGATCTCAGGATCGGCCATACACCATTGATGAGAAGGAGAGAGGAGCTTGTCTTCTTCCTTTGGCTTCCAAAGACATGAGAGGTGTAGGGTTTCCAAGGGGGAAGAGATAAGTGGGAGGGACGGCCAAACCGGAGAGAGGAGGGATGAAGGAGGAATGGTTAGGTTAGAGAGGGAGAAGGAAAGTTTTAACTAAATATGAAATTAATTTCAGATTCTAAGTAGATTTGGAGGGACTTAATTTGAAATTTGAATTCAAATTAAAGTGTGATTGAGAGCCTCAGTAGGAGGCAATGAGGAAAACCCTTTTTTTTTTTTTTTTGCGGGGGGGGGGGGTTATGAGACGGAGGGGGATTTGAGAATAATTAGAATGACTTCCTAATTGGTCTTTCTAATTTAGGAAGAGAATAAATCACTCCAATCTAATTTAAAATTAAATTGGAATTAGATTCAAGACTTTCCTAATATAGCTTTCTAATTTAGGAAACTATTTGAATTTCAAATGGTTGAGACTAATTTCCCAAACCATTTAGGCTATTTTAGGCAAGTAGTAATGATGAGTTAATTCATCATTCAAGGAGAGGGGAAGCATGTGGCCGGCGGTGGAGCTTGGGGGTTTTGGTATGGAATGGTGGTGGAGCCAAGATGGGGAGAGTTGGGCACGGGTGGTGGAGGAGAGGAGGCCAAGGGAGGCCGGCAGGTCTTGAGGTGGTGGTCGGGTAGGGGAAGATGAGAGGGTGGTGGAAGAGGGAGCAAGCCGGTGGCGGTGGAAGAGAGAGGAGAGAGGTCGGAGGAGACGAGAGGATCAAAGATATGGAACCGCGAGCCTCGGACCCTTTCAAAGGCTGACGGGTATTGCGATTGACCACACCTTGGGCCTTCTTCTCTCAAACACTCAACATTGAGGGAGACAAAGAAAACTCAGAATTTTATTCAATCAATCATCATCACAATACATAAGAAGGGGCCATATATATAGGTCTCAACATAACAAAAGAAAATAGACTAGAATGCCCATTGGGCTACAATAACAAACTACTACCCATAGGGGTAAAATCGGAAAAATTGAAATATAAAAATAAATAATACATAAAGTGCATCAAAAGTAAAGGCTCTCCATCATGGCCATCGATCTCCGATGTTTCCTCTGATCAACGCATCGGAATCTCTTGTCGATGTCCCCATCATTAGGTCATCATAAAGTTTCTTATGTTAAAATCTAATTTCCTTTAGTTGTTAATAAAGATATTTTCATTGTGGAATCCATCAACTTGCAAATGTCAAAGAGCTACCTTTAAACATTAGCCAAACCAAGCCACCAAATGTTTTTCACTTGTCAATAGTGACATCTTGGGACCCTCCATACATTAAAACCTTAAACTCCAAATGACGGTTCATCGCTTTTACTGATGATCAAACTTGTGTGCCAGCTTAACTTGTTAAAGCATAAATCTAATGCTTCAAAAACATCCAAAATATATAAAACTCAATACCTTAATAAAATTCAAATCCTCACTCTGGTAGTGGTATATTGTATTTTAACCATATTATGGAAAGTTCCTTAATCAAAATAGTATTATTCATCACAGTACTTATGCCAACACGGTATTGTTGAATGAAAGAATAGGCATCTCTTAACAATGCTTGGATCTATTACATTCATCACAAATACTCCTAGATACTACTAGGGTGATGTCATTCTCAATGGTTGTCATCTTATAAATTGACCAACTATGTGTACTTCAATTCAAAAATTCAATCAATGTCCTTTCAAAATACTTTCCTAATACTTGTATCATTGATAATCCTCCACTTAAAAGTCTTTGGGTTCATTGCATTTGTAACCCTTGGTGCACCAAAGAGTCCCTTGGTGAGTCTTCTATTTGATCAAAACTTTGGGAGAAATTAGCTTCAGACATTGCAACAGCGTCAAATGATAGCGATGAAGGCTATATCAATCAAGCCTGCAAGGTGTGGGATAGCAATGAAGGCTGTGTTGAATAGTAGCCCTCAAGATATCGGAAATGACAATAAAGGTCAGTGGTGGGTGGGACAACAAAAAAAAAACGGATTCATTATCCTTCGAGACAATCTTTCTCAATTCTCAAGGGAATGGCAGCAATGAAGGCACGGCAGCTGCGACAAGCTTCAAGGACAAGAGCAGAAACACGTGTCTCAAGCGACTCAGCACTCAGCACACAAATCTTCTTCTTCCCAAGTCATCAGACTCCACTTAAACAGATTCCTGTTCGATCGGCCAGTACAGGTGCATGCAAGGCCTCTGATCCCTCTGGTCTGCTCGGTTGACTTTGGGCATCGCACGCAAGAGGAGCCCTCCCGCTAGATCTCTCGTCGGTCTTGGATGCACGGAGGTCCTCATAATTCCGGCAATGAAGGTCGGTGATGGGAAACTATATTTCTTAGAATTCCAACAATGAAAGCCGGTGGTGTGATGTATTCCTCATATTTTCGGCAATGAAGGCTGTTTTCTTCTCTCCGGATTGTACTACTTCTCAGTTTCAAAAGAACCAAGACAAGTCTTAAGAGTCTCAAATCAAGTAGCTAGGGCACGCACTCAAAGAGACTTCGTGATGCAAGACTTAAATGCTTAAATGATGTAAATTAAGGATTTTGCACGTTTTAGTTCAGAGAACAATATTAATTAAAACTTATAGAGATTTAGACGAAGAAATAAACAAAAGAGCAATGAAGCAAGCTTAGGCCAAGTCACACACATAAAAGTTAAGGCCACAAAATAATCAATTACTCTAACAATGCATACATGGAAGGTTTTCAATGAAGAATCCCTATGTTAACAACGAGACTAGTCACTATGAAAAGATCCCTCACTCAACTTGCTAAACTACTAGGCTTTAGGGGAGGAACATTAACACTATCTTCATGAACCCAATAAGACCACAATTGAGAAGCAACTATGAAGATAAAAGAGTTGGGAGAAGGGTTTACCCAAAGAAACAGGAGATACGAAGCTCCGGTGGTTGTTTGGGGGCTTGAGAGAAATGGACATCAACCACGAACCTTCTAGATGTTGTGGACAGCAAGTGGGCAGTTCCAGGTGTGCAGGACAGTACTTTCCTAGTGTTAGAATGGCTGGACAGCAAGGGGGAAAGCCCAAAAATTCTGGACAGCTAACAGAAATTGTTCCAACAGCACTTTGGAGGGGTTGGAAGTCCTGGACAGAAGCCGTCAGTGATGTGGGAAACCTCTTCTTCCTTTGGGGTGAAGCTCCAAGCAAGGGAGAAGGGCTAGAGAGGGTTGGTTGGGTGGGGTGGTGGTCAGCCAAGGCTAGGGTTGGAGGTGGGATTTGTTTGGATTGTGGGGAAAATCTGGGAAGAAGGAAATCTGAAATTAATTTCAGATTTAGAGGAATTTAATTTGGGAGGAGTTTAATTCTTTCCAAAAAAGAGAAATCCAAAGAGGCAAGGGGGGATGGCACTATGAGGAGGTTTAATTGGAGTTTCCAATGTGGGAAGATTAATTTTGGGGAGAGAGGGAGGTGCGGCCCACTTGATGGCCTTGATTGGAAGATTTAATTAAGCAAAATAATGATTGCTTAATTTAAGGGGAGGGAATTGGGGGAGGGGTGGCCGGCCATGTATGGTGAGGTGGGATTAAATTGGTTTCCAATTGGCGGCTTTGGGATTTAGGAAAAAGGATTTAATGAGATCCTCTTTCAAATTCAAATTTGAATTTAATTGAATGATTGGATTTCCTAAATTAACTCCTTTATTTATGAAAGAATATTTCAGATTTTAATGACTCAAAATCTGAATTAAAACTTTCTAGAATAGTAGGAATCTATTTTAGAAAAGTCAAGGGATTAAGAAATTTGGAGGGAAAAGGAAAGGGGGAAGTTGGCCGACGGTTTGGGGTTGGGATGGGAGGCCGGTAGGTATTGGGGAAGTGGTGGGGTTTTGGCCGAAGGGTGGAGAAAGGTGGAGTGACCAGCAGTTAAGGGAGAAGGGAGGGGAGATGGCTGGCAGGTTGTGGTAAAGAAAGGAGAAGAAGGGAAGGAAGAGATAAGACCACGAACCCGGACACTTCCTGCGGTTGTTGGGTGATATGTTGCCCTTCACCAAGGGACGTCACCAAAGCTCTCACTAAGAACTCTCAAGCTCTCTCCAAACACATGGATGTAGAAATTTTTCATAATATCATTCATTAACCAACATAAGCATAGGAGGAGGACATAAATAGTCCCCTAAATACAAGGATAAAACAAAAGAAAAGTACACCTTGGGGTTACAAGCATCTCTTCCCTCCAGTGAGGAAAAAATTGGAATAATACATAAATAAATCAAAATACATAAAATGGCTTAAAAATAAATCGACGCGATCGTGGATGTAGATCGTTGGCCACGCCTCTAGTAGACTTTCCAATGCCTAATTTCCTCATCATTTCGTCTCTAGCACGTTCGTCTGGTTTCGTCCGCACAAGTCCTTCAGCTTCGTCTCCTCTTCCCCCCACACGTCGTCCTTCCTCTATTCAAGAGTCGACGGCGGTGAACAAACCTATGATGGCCCATTCGGACTACCTTCATTCGATGCCGACCAGATTCCAGAGTCGCGGATGGTGGACTGCGGTGATGTAGCCATCTGCCAAGTTAAACCTGCGATGTAGTCCTTTTCGCTCTCGGACTCCATACAATCCCCAACGTAAGAACCCTTATTCCCAGTTGCCACTGGTGCTCGACTCTTTTTGAGGAAAATGTCCTTGTCGAGAATCTCCGCTAGAAGCCAGAACTCTGCCTTTTCCAATTTATCAGCCATGTTCACTCCGTCGAAAACCACGTTAACCGGGAAGGGCTAGAAAAAAAAGAGGGTCAAAGCAAGTCAAAAGTCCAATTCGTTGCTAGTTGGCAAAGAAATAATAATTTTCATGCCTCCCTTGAGCCTAGCCCTCCTTCCTCCTGTTCGAGCCGCAATCGGGATTTTCTGCAAGCGGGGTTCTTGACCTTATCCCTTACTCCGCAGGGTTTGTCTTTTCAGTCGATTTTTCCGGACGCTAAAGGAGCACGATTCGCCCTCTCAAGTCGCAAGCCGAGTCTCCATCCCGGCTTCCTCCATTGCGATCATCACACTACTTCCTCCTTCAGCTTTGTCTCGCACGTCCAGCGTGCCTTCCGGTCGATTAGGGCCTTCTGCGTGCCGACAGTGAGTGAGGAATTCGCGGCTGGGGAAGGCGTCAGTGGCGTCTGGTAACACCGATCCCTTCTTCCTCTTCTTTTCCTCCTTCGACGATCTACGATCGTTCTTCAACAGCAATGAAGGTCGTTAGCTGATTTGGCAGCGTCAGCGTACAGGGAACTAGGGCAGCGTCGGCGACCTATCTTCTATAATGGCATCTTGCATTGTCAAAAAGTTGCGTTGTTTCTGCCTATACTTGCTCATCGATCGTTCATCAAAAGTTTGGATTGTTCCAACTTCTTCAGCGACAATAAAGGCCGCTCGGTTTTCTTCGATGATTCGACAACAGTCGCGGCAATGAAGGCCAGCTTCTCTGCTTTCTTCGTATATCTTTTTACAAAGATTTGGCGACGGCTAATTGTGGCTCCGATACCATGTTATAAATCAGAGGTTTGAGAAGAAAAAAAAATTATTATAGAAAACTATCCCTATTTATAGATCTATACAATATATCTTAATAAATTAACAAATAAATACGGAATCATGCATAATTGCCCTAATATAATCCTTCCTAAATCAGCCACCAAAATATAGAAGGAGATATGCATGATCCAGGTGAGCCTCCACGGATTCCCATCCTAACCGTGGGATTAAGTGCCAAGGGAAGATTGAGATTTTAACTGCATTTATCTAGTCATAAACCCAATAAAAATAAACATGATCCCAAAGCTTTCAAATATATCTTTCTTGGGTATGAGGCAAAACAAAAGGGGTGTAATTGTATAAATATCATTCTCTTTATATATATATATATATATATATATATATATGGACGCGACCTTCTTTGAGAGTCAACCCTTCTAGAAAAATTCCCTTTAGGGGAAGGAGGAAGGAAATTTAAATATCTTCTCCCCAAAAAATCTCCAAAATAATACCACCAATCTTCCTAAACCCACATTCAGATTTTCAGAACTCCCCTGCAATTGACCCCACAACATCCCACTTAACTATATGTTTACTCTTGACGGAAGAATCTATAAAGAACTAAAACTATTCTCTGTCGTGAAGCTCGTGATGACACATATGTGGACTTAGATAAAATATTTAATTCCTCTATAAAGAATTGAATGGTGGGAAAACTCGCCTATTTGACTAAAAAAAACCTAACATAGGCTTTATTGCTAATTTGGTAAGTCAATTCATACACGTCCCTCAAGAAAAAACACATGAATGTTGATACTAGGATTTTCAAATACCTACAAGGAAGCCTTGAAAGGGATTTTATTTTTTAAGAAAGGAGAAATCATAATTATAGAAACCTATGCTGATGCTGATTAGGTTGGGTCTATAACAGAACATCCAATTCAAGATATTGCACATATGTATGGGGTAATTTTATATCTTGGAGAAGCAAAAAGATAAATGTGGTGGCAATGAGTAGTGGAGAAGCATAACTCAAAAAATTGGCCAGTGTGATCAATGAATTAATCAAGTTTAAACTATACCTAGAAGAACTTTAGGTAAATATTAAGACTACTATAAAATGCAATGGAATCATATCTAGGATATTATTAGATATATGTAACATGAATGTTAATCACGTAAACTACTACTTAACAAATAAATTTCATATGACAATATGAAAAAAACACAAGGCTATCTGTATCAACGATAGGGAAATAATACAGTAATGTCAAATTGCAGGAATGAACATATCCATACACTGAATATGCCTTCAGGAACATAACAAACATCAGAATGATAAAACCAAGACAAACAACGGAATGATAAAACCAAGGCAACAAAAACATAATATAACTATTTATCACATATCGGAAGAAGACTTTTGAACTGAATTCCATTTGAATTATTCTCCAATTGGCTTATTCCAATCATGAAGAGGAACCTTAATGTTGTTTTAGAAAGATTATCCCTTGGCATGTGTCAAAAATAGGAAGCACATATGTATTAGGTAGTCTAGACTCCTCTTGCAACTTGTTCAATGAGTGACAGATTCATTAAGCACAAGCCTTAAGGTTAAGCTTTTGGAGTTTCAAAGAGAAGCCCGAACCATAATCTCCACAAAAGCAAGAGCACCAAACAGGTAACTCCAATCCCATAGTTATGAATCATAATCTCCACAAAAGCAAGAGCATCAAACATGTAACTCCAATCCCATAGCTATGAATCAAATTCGTGCAGTACAGGGGCTTCTATAAAAAGTTTAATAAGCAAGCTTTTTAAAACAATTATACTTCAGAGATGTCACTCGGCAGCTAACAGAGTCTTGAAGATGACGATTTACAAAGGATTGATAGTCATGATGATTACATTTATAGCACACCTTCCTTTAAGAAAATTGACCGCTAAACTGAAAACGTAAGCTAGGTTAAAGACCACTTGAACTGTTAAATAGGTAGAAACAAGATCACATTGACATGATTTATAAGTGATCAAACTGTTATGACCCAAGATGAGCACGTTACAGATTGAAAGCAGTCAAAACAACATATTAAATTTTGAGAGTGCAAAAAATGAGTGTACCCAAAGAATAGGGATATTCCGTACTCATGCTCAGTACTTTGTTGGACCTAAAATTGAATGCTAATTATCATGTCTATAAAATCAAGTCAAATCAACTACCATGAATTAAAAAGGAAAACGCCAACATAGGAACTGCCAAGATAATTCTAGATGGCATTTCACATTTCCCTATTACGCTTCAGTAGCTTGACAGCATCTTCAACAAGTATATCTGAAACATCAAACCAACAATAACAAAATCATTATCGTTGAATAAACACTTTGTTTGAAGCAATCGTGTTAAATGCTTGCATAGATCAAATTCTACTAAAAAAGGTGGGTGTATAGAATGCAAGGGTTTCTGCAAATTCTTGATCTGGAGAGGGTTTTATGCATGCAGATTAACCCCTACCTAATAAAGAGGCTACTACAAGTTATCAAAAGCTACAATTCTAACTGAAATTAATCATTTTGAGGGAAGTAAAGATAATAAATCAAATGTAATTCAAGATAGATGCAATAACTATTGGCAAAATAGAAGAACATAACTGACAAGTAAACCATGTACTTTCACAGTTAGTTACCCATCGCTCCCACCAAGACACAAACAGAACACAGGAAAGAGAAAATGACTAATAAGAGATATGATATTGGATAGTGCAGATATATACAAGAGCTCATTGGGACACATACCAAACCCCCACCATCATCATCATCAAGATCACCAGCATTTGTGCCAACATCTTGCACCCCGGCCTGATCTGACATGGCTGATACCTAAGAATACAGTGTAATAATGATGTGCATGCCCTCTTGATTATCAAGCAATACATATGTAACAAACATGGAAACAGATGAATGGGGATGGCAACCTTGATGGTTCTCCCAGCAATCTCTAGCTGTCCATTAAGACTCTGAGCAGCTTTTGCATCTTCAAGACGTGTAAACTGAAGTAATGCATTAAAATTTGTCAGCTAAGCAAAGTTAATACTTGATAGGTAAGCAGTATTATTTCAGAAGAAGACTCACTTGAACAAAACCAAAACCTTTGCAATGCCCAGTTTCAGGATCAAGAGGCAACTGAACTAGTTCCACAGCACCAAATGGTTCAAAGACCTAGATGACCAACTTCAATTGGTAAAATTTAAAAGGCAAAAAAGAACTAAATGAAGAGCTGAAAAAAAAAACGTTCTAGCTCTGGATAAGAAATTATGAATAATAAATCTAGAAATGAACAACTGTATATTGCCAGCAGTATGAAGACACATTTTTGCAGTTTGCTGTTTTATCCATCAATTTTTTATTCTCAGTAAATATGTGATCTTAAAAATGGATAAACTAGCAAAAACAAACTACCAAGTGAAACACAAGTAGATAGCATGGCAAATCAACTACGAAAGGCCTAAATGAAAATGGCCAAATGGCAGATTTTAATTGTTTCCAAGATCAGGATACATAACAATAACAACAACAACAATATCAAGCATTTATCCCACTACATGGGGTCAACTACATGAATCTTTTTTCTCCATTGTGTCTTGTTAAGAGTCAAATTATCATTTAAATATAATAAAAAAAAATCATTTCTAATATTCTAACAAATTCTTTTAGGTCTACCTTTACCTTTCTAAACGTAAGCTAAATCTAATACATCTACTTTCCTAATTGGGTCATCGGAAGGCCGCTCTTTTATGTGACCAAACCATCTAAGGCGACTCTCTCTAATATTATCTTCCACCGGAGTTACTGCAACCTTTTCACGTATATGCTCATTTTGTATCCCGTATCTAAGAGTAAAGCCACTCACCACCTGAGCATCGCCATCTCTGCAACACTTAACCAGGATACATAGCAAAAGCAAAAAATATTCATAATTCATCCAATCACAGTTAGTCCCATTCATGGAAATCAACAGGGTTTTAAGAAATATATTTCTTACGGATAGCTTTTGCTCCATTCAATTTCCTCAAATATTTTCCGCACAACAATAACACTTAAAAGTGATAGATTCTTTCTGCAGGTATTCACCGAGTTATAATTATCGGCATAAGAGAGCAGAAAGAACTTGTTTCAACAAATCATGTAAATATCTATTAGCGCTTAGTAATTGTAACTAAAAACAAAAGATGAAAAACAATCAAACAGAAATCATTACCTGATTGCAAAGAACTTGAAAAAATCAGAAGTAATCACAAAGTTAATGTGAGATACTTTCGAAGTTGTACTATTAAGATGCAGAATCCAGATAAGTTTTAAATATTAAAACCACTAGTGGTTTCTTCAATCAACTAATAAGTCACCATTCTAAAATTTACTATAAAATGGCACAAATATAAAGACCAAAACAAGTGAATGTCACTAAGTCGAAACACAGTGCAATACCTTGCGTAATATGCAGGAATAAAATAATAGATAGTTTCAAATAACTGATTGCTACAGATGTGCGGTAATGCAAGTATGCAAATCGGAAGAAACATAATCATAGCATAAGCTACTGTTGTTAAACTCTGTTTTGTACCTGTCGTAGTTGATCTTCTGTCATATTGAAGTGAAGATTGCCCACATACAACTTTCTAGCCCCGCCAGAAAAAGGTCCACTAAGGCCACCAGCTCCTGCCGAAGTGGCAGTTGACTGTACCAAGTTCTTCTCTGCCTCAGATGGTTTAACCATTACAGGTTGACCAAGAAGCAGCTGACCAGAGAGAGCAATAGCCATTGGAACTGACATAGCATCATAAAATTCAATGTACCTGCATTTGGAACATGACTATTAAATAATAATCTAGTACACAGTATGCTGTCCCACCAAAATCAACATAGGCCAAATTAGTTTAATTTGCATGAAAGAATAACAGTACAGGCCATTATTGAAGATAGTCTTAGAAAGAGTTGACAGAGAAGGCACTACTTATGATGCGACAAGAAAGATAAATGAAGGATAATACTATGCAAGATAGAAGAAGAAATAATTATATCAAAGACAGTGGGGTGCATGCAGACAATGGGCAAGGTTGAGGAAATAACTTAATATGAGAACAAAAGATGCACCAAAATGGGTAGATAGAAATAATGTGAAAATGTTTAATTTAAAAAAAAGTATAGACCAAAATTAACAGAAGATGTGGAAAATGGTTAAACCATACCCTACTCCCTTAGAACGCCTTGAATTGCGATCCATTATGAGGCGAACATCACGTACCTAAAACATAGAAAACCAATTTGGATTATTTGCAATATAGACTGAGAATCACAGTCACATTTGAAGTTTAACTTACAAAAAGGTGATCCAGTGACACATACTGAACATGTAATAGAATTGCACCATAAGGGACCCTATATGATCGCCTGTCACGTTTCCAGTGCACCAATAAAATCTTAAAATGCAGTTCTTATTAAAGAAAAGCAGAAAACCATAGCTCAAAGAAGAAGAAAAAAAGTACATGCAGGGATTATCTACAAATTCGCAAACCCACATGCAAAACGACACAAACTGTAAACTCCAATTTAAGATTCCATTGGAGGACAATATCATAGCAAAGGAAATCGAGCAAATTCACAAGCTCAACATGTTACTAAAATGCAAGATTCGAAATAACATATAGGAACATCTGCACATAACCATGAGAACAACAGGTTGTACTGCAACAGTCTTATATTAAGATCCGATTGGCTAACAACATTGAAACTGCAACACGTCTCCTGGTCAATAGGAATAAAAATCTGGATCATTCTCGCATATCCAACCCCAGCCTTTTTGTGTGAGCCTTTGGTAGGAAAGGGTTGAAGATCTCAAGAATTTCCTAGCAATCTTTGGAAAACAGCGATAATTCTCCACAAAAATTCACACAAAATCAGGAAAACAGTAGATAAATTGTATTATTCGATAAAATGGAAATGGAAAATACCAAGATACAATTGATCCTCTATTCGAGAGGAGGATTTATCTCTCCCAAATCTCTAGACACCACTAGAGCCCAAAAGCTAAAGAGATCTCAAATTTCAGCCAAATTCAAGATGTCCTTACCCTAGGAAAACAAACTATTTAATGCATACAATCCAAAAGGAAATCTCTAAACAATCCCTACATTCAAATTTATCTCCTAACTCCCTCAAAAATCCTTCCAAAACGGCTCCGTTGGATTGGGCGGTTTGATCGGCGTGTACAGGAGGTGGAGACGTTCCACCTCTATTGCCCGTAAGCCGATCCCGTATTGACCTGCTAGACCGGTCTAACAGCCTTCTTTTAGAGGATGGTATCTTCCTTGCCTTTCTTGATAACATCTTATATCATCAACAAGACATCCAGATCATCATGCAACATTGAAGGCTCAAATGTTGAGGTTCCCAACATTCACCAACAAGTGCATCTCACCAAGGGTAGCAACTCTACAACAGACATGAATAGGTTTATTAAAAATTCACCACCAATAGATATGGATAAGGTAGCAACTTTGCAAAGCCAATGATATTCTAACTATTACTGAGGCTGACATTATAAGCAATAGGCAAACTCATAGCTATTTTTTTTAATTTCTAGTTATATTTAAAATTATTATTGGATAAAATAATAACTTATTATACACATTAAATTTGTAAATGAATGTTATAAATGAACCGGGGTTTGTGCCCACAAACCAAACCAACCTCCCTTACGCACAAGCTTACCCCAACACACATGAGAGACTTGAACACCTCGATCACATGATTTGCCTTAGGCTGCGTGGACAACACCTACAATCAGCGCTGCAATTTCATACGCCTCACCATAGCTAGTGATATTTTAATTAGTCGCATACCTAGGGCATAGCATAAACCTCCTCTGTCATTCACTTTCCTTAGACACCAACGATAGCCTTGTCTAATAGCTATGAGCTCTTTCTTTTATTGTTCATGCTACATGCCACTGTGTGGAGATGTTTATTGATTTAGAGAAACAATATGATAAAGTTTCAAGAAAAGTGTTATGGAGAATAAGGAGGATCTGCATTGATATTTATTAATTTAGAAAAAACATATGATAAAGTTTCAAGATAAGTGCTACGGAGAGTTCTAGAAAAGAAAGGGGTTAATAGTGCTTATATTCAAGTCATTAAGGATATGTATGCAGGAGTTGTTACTTGTGTTCAAACACAAGGTAGTTTGACCAAGTATTTTCCTACTTTTGTTGGATTACATCAAGGATCAGCCTTAAGCCCATATCTTTTGTCTTTACTCATGGATGTTCTCACTAGACATTTGAAAGAAGTTGTACCCTCATATATACTTTTTGCATATGATATTCTTCCAGTTGATAAGCCTAAAGAGGGAGTTGAAGGTAAACTTGAATTATGATGGTTAACCATAGAGTCTAACCGTTTTCATTTGAGTATATCTAAAATCGAATATATTCAGTGTAATTTTAGTAGTAATAGATCTATTGGGGGATTGTGACTTTGAGCAATCAAGTCATTAATAAGAGTGCACGTTTTAGATATATTGGGTCTATTGCTCAGAGAGATGGTGAAATAGATGGGATATTATTAGTAGAATTCAAGTTGGATGGTTGAAGTGGAAGAATGCATCGGGCATGTTGTGTGATAAAAAAAGTCTATAAGATGGTGGTGAGACCTGCAATGCTTTATGGTGCAGAATGTTGGCCGTTAAAAGAGAAACATAATATTAAGTGAAGTGTTGCAGAGATGAGGATGTTCAGGTGGATGAGTGGCTTTACTCTTAGGGGTTGTTTGGTTGACTGTAAAGAGAATGCAGTGTAAAGTAAATACATTGAGGTTGTTTGGTTGTCTATAAAGTGAATGTATGAAAACTATTTTTTAGTTTGGTTAGTTGTATGCATCAATGTATTCTGAATACTTGGAGGTCATTTGATTTGGTGTTTGTAGAGTAAAAGACTAAACAAAAATTTAATCAAGAACAACAAAAAATCGCAAAATCATAACTCTACCTCTCAGGTTTTTCAAATCGAAGAATTGAAAAGAAGAAAAACCCTCACACTTGTAGATCTAACAAGATTAGGCGATGACATAAGTCACATAAACAAGCTAGAGAGAGTCCACTTCTTCTCAACAAAAGAAAAAAAAAAGACAATCTGAATTGCAGATGAAGCAGAAGTAAAAGAGAGGGGACTAAAGGATCTATTTCTCATGAGATGAACAGGGGCCTTGATGTGCTTGATGAGAGTGGAGCTACACTAGTTCTCCCTCGAGATGCAGGCAAAAGTTAGGAAAATACAAGATTTAAAACAAAGAAATAAGAAAAAAGAAATGCTTTCTAGGAAATAAGAAAATACACGAAATAATAAAATTTAGATAAAATACAACATTTAAAACAAAATACAACAAAACAAAATACAACTTCACTTTTATAATATAAAACGACACTAACAACTTTTGACGCTTATAAACACAAAATAAAAACACCTAAAAGAGCTTGCATTCGTTGAGAAGAAAGATACAGGTGGGGTGGTCAATTGTGGCGAGAAGAAACAGGTAAGAGGCCGAGACGAAGGAGGAGGATAAGCTCGCAAGCTTTCCTAGACGAAGGAGAAGGGATGGAACAAGCTCGCAAGTTTTTCCACGAGAACCCGTAAGTTTTGGCTTCCAAAAATCTGATTATATCATCCTTTTTTTATGCTTCAAGACACCTTATATTTATAGGAGAAAAGGGGGCAGCTAAACAGCCCATAATTACCCTAATTAAACCAATTGAATTAGATAAAATGGTAGTCCAAGGAGCTGTCCAAAAACAGCACCCAAACAGCCAGCAATCAATCCAGAAACAGCACCCAAACAGTCACAAGGGGCCAGCATTCACTATAGAACAACAGCTGAAAAGCCACACAGGAAACCGAGTAAAACAGCCACGAGACAAGCAGCCAAGAGAAGAACCAAAGGGAGCATCCCAGGTGATCGGAACCAGCACCAGGAGAATCGGAACAGCCACCATAGGAATCGGAACCAACAGCCAGGCAGGGAAAACTGAAGAGATATAGGGAAGGGGAAAGGAATAGGCAACCAAGGGGGGAAGAACCAAAATGGGGAAACCGAAGAGCCAAATGCAAGGGGGAATTAACCAAATAATGACACTTTATGAGCTAAATAAGTAAAAGAAGCTCATTAATGAGCTGACTTTAGTAGAAACTTACAAAAATTACAATCCAGCTTATTTTGACCCCCCCTGCCTACATCAATTCTCATCTGTTTGAAAATTCTCATCTCCTGATGAGGTTGTTTTTTTATTTATCCTGATGAGACGAAGGAGGCATTTCAAGCTCTTGAATTTTTTCTTCATACCTTTTCAGAATTTCTTCTCGTTCTTGTTTGAATTGATCTTGTAGAAGTCGCTTCTTCTTCATGTACTGCTCCGTACACAGATGCATCTTCATCTGAAGCTTGCATAGTTCATTCTGTAGGGGATCTGTTGAACTTCCTTCCGTCGGAACCCATCCATCCATTGGAATTTGAACTTCATAAACTTCTGGATTGCATTCTTTCACAACTGACTCAATTTTATTGACATTTTACATTTTTTTTAACACATAAAAAAGACACGAAAAAGAAACCTAGGAAGACACAAACATAGCCTCTGATACCAAATTGATGCAGGCAAAAATTAGGCGTATACAAGCAAATATAATATATCAGGTTGATTTCTACTTAAATCTAACTAAATTTTAAGCAAGCCATTTTGGGGCAAATCAATCAATTAAATTTTAAGCAATTATCGAGCAAATTTCAAACAAATTTATCAACTCTATCTACAACTCATTAAAATTTAAGACAACTCAAAAGACACCCCTTTAAGTTGGCTACAAAAAACCCAAGCACCAATTCTATGCTTAATAAGTAGTGTTAAAGCAAAAGAACTAGCAAAAAACATCACAGAAATTCAAGAGCAAAAAGGAATCTTCGAGAATAGAACAAGAAGTATATGATGGACATTGAAGGACACAGTTTACACTTAAAATGGAAATAAGGTGACTTTAGTGACGGCATATCCAAGCAAGGAGAGGTTTTTAGCCGGCACCTACCACAGACTCAAGGACAAGAAGATTGCTCCAAGGAAAATTTTAATGAAGTTTGGACCAAATGCATACCAATCTAAGTTACTACTTAAATGGGATGGTTATTAGTCAAAAAATTCAATATATAGGACATACCAATACCATGGTGATCTTTTTTCCAAACTCGAGGATGAGCTCCAACAGCCATGCAACTCAATGGTTATTTATAAATACAGTTATTAAATACAAGTATTTATTGCACTGCTTTCCATACCCACTTCAAATGGCTACTTAGGCTATACAAACACATGTAGTATGAAGGTTTAGGCATTCTTTGGTCTAATCATTTAAAATTGCATGCCCTGTATATTGAAAACAAATGCTTCTATATTATCTTAGCTTAATAATTAAAACTGGAGAATGTAATGGCGTGATAATAAGTAGAAAAAATAAACACTCTATATACTATACGTGAGTTAATTATGTATGTTGCCTTCCATTCATCAAAGTGGTGATTATAAGCAGAGGTTGAATTGAGATAGGGAGGGGATCTGTGGCGAATGTCTTAGAAAAAATCTACGAAGCTTTAATATGGCAACGCACTGACCTTTCCAGCCCTTGAGAAAAACTCATATACGTCTCTTTCATCTGCCTTCAAGCAAATCTGCGAGCAGGAAGGCGATAAAGCAAATAAGCAACCAAAGAGAATATCTGTGCATGTATAAAAATCAATGTCGGCTTACTTCAATTTTTAAAAGAAAAAAAAAACGGTAACCTGATAAGCAAATACAGTTCGCTGATCTCGCTCTGGATCAGCCTCGGGTTCAGCACCTTCATCTTTCTTTTCTCTACGCCTGCAATGTCAAAACTAATATAAACCACTGCACATCTGGAGAAGCAAGAAATCAACTAGCAAAACAAAGTGCAAAATCGTAAGTTTAGAATCGTCAAAGAAATAGGGAAAAAATTAACAGTTGCAGTTATTGCATCTTTGAAGATGAAATGCTTTGAGGGGAAGTACAGAAACTCTAAAAGTCATGCAGAAGTGGGCTATTAAAAAATCTTTTCTTCTCACCAAGAAAGTAAAACCTCTCATTTTTATAATTAAATTCATATACACTCCATCAAACTTGCAGCTATAAATATGCTAACTAGCTCTTATATGTTGCGAAAAAACCAAGGAAATTAAAACTCAGGTTTACTCAAAAAGACACAAAATTAAAGGTATCTAGTACACAATGAGCGATGTATAACATTATAAAATAGTCTGCAACACTTAAAGAAGAACTTCCACCAACTATTGGTATTACACAAGAACTTTAGAGTATGCCTGAGAGAGCAGCTTGCATAAGAGATTTTGGCAACGCAAACATCTTCCATAAACATTAAATTTATCAGTTATCATGTAAGTTCCATAAAGTGATGGAAAGGCTAAACTAAAAGATTGATCCTTTGATTTAGCATTTCCTTTTGACATAGTTACCAAATTATATCCTCATTTTACTTGCTTAATGTTGAAAGATATGAAAGAAGAACCCTAAATATTTTTTTATTTCATGGGGGGAGGGGGACCGCATATGGATGGCCAAATAGTGATGGATTGCCAAAGTGAATAATCACATGGCTGGTGGCATTTACATCTCATAGATGAGGTGCAAGAGCTACATATTGCCAGCACGGCACTGGAGGTGCAAGAGCTACGGATTGTCAAGGTGGCACTGGGATAGGCTGGGCAAGCCAAGAGGAGCTAATTGAGGCTTGATTAATGGAATTGAATGCATGGCTAGCAGGAGCTGACAGAAGCTTGATTAGTGGAATTGAATGCAGAATTTGATTTGTTATTTTCAACATTTCCACGCTCCCTCTCATGCTGGAAACATATGTTTATCAAACCAATTTTGGAAATAAGATTGTCAAATTATAATTGATTAAGAGCTTTAGTAAGAATTTCAACAATTTATTATTTTCTTGGACCGCAATGTCTCATAACATCGACTATGCATGCATTTTTTAAGTTTGGTGGGAAGGCCAAGCACCGACAAAAATGCCCCCTACATAGGGACATCGAAAGGCTAATGAAATTTTCAGTAAATAAATTTACAAAGAACAAAATTAAAATGAATTTTTTGACTCAATGATACAACCAAAAATCAAAATACAATTGTAAAATGGTGAAAAAATAAAGATCAAATAACATACTATCATGTGATTCCGTCACATCAAGTAAACAACAACAACAACATCAAGCCTTATCCTAGTACGTGGGGTCGGCTATATGGATCATTTTTCTCCACAGTGTTTTGTTAAGAGTCAATTTCTCATTTAAATCAAATAAAAAGGGTCATTTTTAACATTTTCTACATGAGTTTTTTAGGTCTACATCTACATCTCTTAACATAGATCAAATTTAATACATCTACTCTCCTAACTAGGTCATCGAAAGGCCACTATTTTATGTGACCAAACCATCGAACGTTGTTCTCTCTAATCTTATCTTCCACTAGAGCTACTCCAACCTTTTCACATATATGCTCGTTTTGTATCATTTCTCTAAGAGTAAAGCACTCATCCACCTAAGCATCCTCTTCTCTGCAACACTTAATTTAATATTATGCTTCTTTTTAATGGCCAACATTCTACATAATAAGCAGTGCATGTCTCATCACCATCTTATCGAATTTTCCCTTAAATTTGAGAGAGAGAGGGGGGGTTTATCACACAACAAGCCCGATGCATTCCTCCACTTCAACCATCCAACTTGATTTCTACTAATAATATCCCCATCTTTCACCATCACTTTGAACAATATAGATCAAAGATATCTAAAATGTGTACTCTTATTAATGATTTGATCGTCAAAAGTCACAATCCCCCCATTAGATCTATTACTACAAAAATTACACTAAATGCACTCAATTTTAGATCTACTTAAACAAAAACCTTTAGACTCTAAATTAGACCTCCATAATTCAAGTTTACATTCAACTCCCTCTCTAGTCTTATCAACAAGAAGAATGTCATCACCAAAAAGTATAAATCATGGTGCATCCTCCTGTAAATGTCTAGTAAGAACATCCATGAGTAAAGCAAAAAAGAAATGGGTTTCAAGCTGATCCTTGATGTAATCCAACTAAAATAGAAAAATAATAGGTCCAACATCCTTGTATTTGAACACAAGTATCAGCTCCTACATGCATATCCTTAATGACTTGAGTATAAGCATTATTAACTCATTCCATTTCTAAAACTCTCCATAGCACTTCTCTTGGAACTCCATCATAAGCTTTCTCTAAATCAATAAATATCATATGTAAATCCTCCTTATTCTCCATATTCTTCTCCATCAAAACTCTCAATAAACGCATAGCTTCCATAGTAGACTTGCCCGACATAAATCCAAATTGATTTTGAGAAACATTAGTATCACGTAGTAACCTATGCTCAATAACTCTCTCACAAAGTTTTAAAGTATGACACATTAACTTAATTTCTCTATAATTTGCACACTCGTGTATCACCTTTATTCTCAAAAAAAGGAATCAACACACTCTCTCTAACTCATCTGGCATCTTTTTAGTCTTCAAAATAATATTGAAAAATTTTGTAAGTCAAGAAATTCCATCCTCTCTTAAGCATTTCCAAACATCTATTAAAATATCATCAGGTCAAATAGATTTTCCACACTTCATTTTCTTTAAAGCCTCTCTGACTTCGATTTTACTAATACGACAATAAAAACAAAAATCTCTATTTTCATTTAGGGTGCTAAGCTCACTAAAGTCAATCGTATTCTCACAATCTTCATTGAAAAGTTTTTCAAGTAAATTACAAGGCTCAAAATTGAACACAATCACTGACCTATAACAAAATGTACAAGGGACTTTTAATGAACGTGGATGCTTGCCTATAAGTTGAACTAGAGCCTCCCTCCACTCATAGAGCACTCTCAAATAACTCAGAACTCCCAAAAACCCGCATGGTGAACTTGAATGGCAGATATGAACAAGGGAGTGTCCCTATTTTTTAAGAAAAAAATCATTACCCCAAGGCTCGCCACACTAAATTATAATCATATGAAAATGAAATTTTGGCAACATAAAAAAATGTGGCAAAAATTCTAATTCTTCACAAATGCCACAAACCCACAACACCTAAACACAAGTAGACAGAAAGCAAAAGGCAATCCTTTTAAATTTTAAAATTAAACTTTATGTGCATTTCAACAACATATGTGCACACAAACAATAAAAATTCTAATACATTTAAATGATGCATGCATTACAATATAATTTCAAAATTAAATAATGTCACCACCTTGAGAAGAGTGCCATTATCTCAAGAAACATGTCATTATTTTGAGAAGCATGCAATCGCCTCAAGATATGTGAATTTGCCTTGAATCCGTGCATCCACCTCAAAAAGAATGACATTATCTTGAGTAGCGTGCACAACTCAAAGAAGCATGCCACCATTCCAACAACTTGCAAATACATCGAAAGGCATGCAAGCACACAATGCAAATGCACCAAAAAAAGCACAAGTGCATCGTATATGCGCATCAAAATGCATGCAACTAAATTGTGCATATTGAAAGGTGTGCAAGAGCGCCATGACTGCGTATCAAAAAATGTGCAAGTACAATGAAAAGCATACAAACACACTAGTCAAATAACCCAAAAAAGTGTGCAAGTATACCATATAGGCAAATCGAAAAGCGAGCAAGTATATTATTGAAAGGTGTGCAATTGCATCATATAAGCATATCAAAAAGCAAGCAAATGTATTGTGAATCATAAAAATGTACTATGCAATCAATCGAAAAGATGAGCACACCATCTAAAGGGATAATTGTTAAAACCAATATATTTGATGAACATGTTAAACAGCTAAACAAAAAGTATAAGATTGATGCACGGATTAAAAATAAGATCTAATTTAAACTCAACCTACACCAATAATCATGCAAGTCTTTTGAAAAATGAGAAACAAACTGTTTTTTTTTTTTTTATTAACAAACTCTTTTTGTATAAATTCAAGCTCTCGCTTTACCGGATGTTCGAGCAAGCCACCCTACCTCTAGGACAAGGTCACAAGCCCCTCTGAATTTCTATCCTATGTGTCCCCAAGAATGAAGTTCACAAGACTTCAACCTCTTGATAAATTATCACCATGCTAATTGAAACAAAAATTCTCAACCAAGCAAATACAAGAACCCAATACTTATACTAATATTTTGCATTTCAAATGCAACTGTGAATGTTAATTATGGATCCAATCCTCTATAAACAAGTCGGCAAATTTGACAATCCCGAATGCAACAAAAAATGAAAGCGTTCCGAACCCTGGTAATGGTCATATTGAAAGCGAATCTCAACTAAAGAGGATACTACTTTCAAAATACCCCCATATCCCAATGCATATTATTTCGAGGCCACATCTAGACAAAATTATAAAAATCCAAAAAAGAAAAGTATAAATCATAAAATATCAAGTAAAATATATCGCCCAAAAACTTAAAGCAACAAGTCATCCACCCTTTATAATTATTTGTTAAGAGTGACAAATTTAAGAATAAACGAAGCCAACAAAGAGTCAATTTATTGCCAAGCACATCAGTATCTTCACTCTCAAATGATCACTCATCAATAAAAATATGTCACGTGTTTTCTAACTAATAACTTTCCAACAAATGGCACATGAAGTAAATAATTATAACCTTGAATGGGCGGTTTAATCGCAAAACTGCACCATTAAATTACAGTCACAATCAAAGCTTATAAGTTTTACAATAGATTAGAAACCATGAGTCGTGAATCAAAGATGTATTTGCATCATAAGATGGATTTGATAAGATATAAAGTAGCATGTTAGCCAAGGTTAATATAAATTTATCCCTTTAAACAAACATTCATCCTAAGTTTATAAGGTTCTATTGGATGACGCAACTCATAGTTGCCAACAAGAATCCTTCAGCCATAATGGGTCGACTACCTTTGCTAAAAAAGTAGATCATGGTCGATGACAACCCGATAAGATGGAATCATGGGATTTTAATCAGGCTCGTCATGATTCCACCCACCATTCGCTCTAATTTACAATTATAAATTTTTCGATCTAAGCCAAATTGCTACTATTGTATGTTAAACATTTAGAATCTGACGATTAGCCTTAATCAAAAGACTTTAATGTCACCCAGAAGAGAAATTAATCACCAGTGCTTGCACCTAAAGGAAACATAGAACTATATATTAAAATCCTCATAAAATGAGAGAAAAATCTCTAGGTAGTGTTTATCTTAATTATGATTTTTCATTTAAAAATTTCCTATAGAACACAAACACTCTTAAAAGAGCCGGGCATAAATTTTCAAAGTCTACACCCACTAAGGCCAATAATGGGTGGAATTGCGATGGCGACAGAAAATGGCCAACAAACAAAAGCTAGGGGCAATGATGACAAGGACATCGAATGGCAGACAAAGAGTGATTGCAGGTGGCGATGACTATGATAGGCGGGAATGGAGGCAACAACAACATCCGGCCAGTGGTGGTGATGTAAGCCTAGGCATCAAGCGGCCGGTGGCAAGTGACGGTGACAAGCAACCCGCATAACTTTTACCATAACAGTGTATTTAGAATTCACTCAAAATAGAGGAATTTCAAATACGATCAGAATGAACATGAAGGTGAATTCCAAATTCACTTCCAAAATACTAAAACGCAGTTGTCCAACTGTCAAAATTTTCAAACCCCCTAAATTAACTTACAATCAGAATGTTGTTGACCAAGTAGCCACTAAATGAGATTTGGACTAAAAATATAGAGATCTAACCATTGGAATTAATAAATTTATTGAATGGCTTAGATCTAATATCAATGAAATATCAAGAGAATTTTTAATCATAATATAAATTTTAAATCAAGTTTAAGCAAATTTTTAATATCTTGTCAAATTTAATTTAGTTATACTTTTAACAAGTTTGAGTCATAATGAAGCCTAGGGCATATGTGAGCCAAAGTAAGATCGAGCTCAACCCAATCAATGACTCATGAGTTGCGCTTAAAACACAAACAAGTCAAATTTAAGCCAACCTCGACAAACGTATTAGCGCTTAAGTGTACATCTTAAAATAAGTCATGGAATATATATATATATAAAGTTGTATTCGTTTATAAAAATGGCTTCTCAATAATTTCCTCTAGTTTCTCATTATTTTTAATCATTGTATTGCTTCAACTATTTAAATATGAATCATCTTCTTAATTTCATAGTAATGACAAGGTTTGAACACTTAGACTTGAGCTCAAGCATGATTAATTAGTCAAGCATAAGTCGGGGGTGAATAGAGCTCGACTTAACTCATTTATGCCCTTGAGCGTGTCTAATTAAATATACTTTAGAAACTACTAATTTAATCACGTAACTTCATTAGCTAGCATAATTATACTAAATAATAGGCCACTAAAATTAACATGAGAATCATAATTATTTTTATCTTTATAGAAATTCAAATGTTAATACAAAAAATTTAAATTAAATTGATGAATTAAACTATTTGCTCCACATAAACTTCCATCATACTTGTAACTCTATTAATATGCCTCGTTTTAAGTGTGTTAAATGAACGAAAGTTGAGGAATCATTAAATAATTGATTGAACCATAAACATAAAAAAAAAAGGCTTTTGATTTTAAAAAAAAAAACATACTAACAAACATAAATCAAATAGTAGGTCAATTTATAGGCTTGTTCAAATATCTTAATAAAAATGCATAAATGGGCCTTAAATGAACAACCATCGAGCTACTTGTCAATTGTATTGGTTTTTATATAAATGGATCATTTTTCAAATAAATGGATACTTATGTGATTCTCTTATAGAACATACTCCATATATCTTTGTCCAAATAAATGGATACTTTTAAAGCATTGAAATCGTCATATGGATACCTTTAAAATATCCATGAATCATAAAATCAGCTCACCTTCCTCCACCATTAGCTGGGAAACTCTATCAAAAATTGGCTATAAAAGCACCTAAGGTGAAGACTCCTCTCATAAAACAAAAGCTTGTGAATGCTGAAGAAGGAAAATGCATGCATTTGTGATACTTTTAGCTTGAAAATTTTGATGAAGTTACAATTTTTAACCGAACCCGTTATGACTAATTGAGTCATTCTGAATATCCTATAGTTCCTATAATACTACAAGATTACTGTAAGCAAGCATAGCTCCCATTAGCAAGTTCATGCACAATCTTCTCCCATTGAAACCCAAAAGGATCTGCAAAATTTCATTGGCTCCCTAGCATCCATCAGAGAAAGGAAAATAATGCAATCCAAATTCCCCGTATCTACTTAGCAAATTATCAATGAAAATGCAGATGATGTACAGTTTAGTAAATAGTTGCAGCATGGGAACGTCTCAGGTAGAGCACGTATTTGATGATTATCAAGCAACCTCTGTTTAATTCCCAGAAATAAATTACTTTAATCTATTGAAGATCATTGATACTAAATACCAATTAAGATTTAATCCAGCGTAACCTATATAATGTCAAACTTTGTACAAACCATACAAGCCTATGTTTAAAGCCAATATATTATTGCTCCACCTAACAGATTGGAAAGATTTGCACAGCACTCATTAGATCTTTCCACATGAAATGCTGCAAAGTGCAAAAAGTCCAGGCATTGTCTGTATTCTTGAAGAATTTAAAATTGCAGCTACAATTTCTATGAATGTCCAAGATTATTAACCATCTCAATAGCAAAACTGATATTGTTGTGCTATATCCATAACAAGCTCCATATCCATCACTTTACTTCTTCGGTATGATAAAATGAACTTTAGATAGGCAATGATAGACTACTAGTACTAAAACTTGGGAATATGAAAACTAAATTTTTATTTCAATTCTCTAGGCAACACCATTAATTCAAATAATTAATAAAACACATTGATTGATATTCCAAAGAAATCCTAGAAGTTCACGGAGAGCATGCCTAAGAACTCACTAAGGATATGAGCCTTAACCAATCACATTTACTTAGTGAACTCACAATATTGTGTTGCTACTGTTTAATTTTGTGATAAAAACTCATTTGAAATAGTACCTGTGCAAAGAGATAATGAGTACGTGGCTAGGGGAGCATCACTATCCCATTTAGTGAAGAAAGAACAACGAATTAGTTTTTACATTCCCTCGTGATCATTTCTAATATTTTAGATTTTAATAGCCTACCTTATTATGCTATTTTGAGTAAAATTATGCATTCTAGTCTCCATGCAAACACAATTGTATTTGGGACTTCTGTTTCCAAAATAAATGCAATAAAAGGGAGTTAAGAAATAGTCAATTTCCCTGAAAAGAGGGTCCATTGGCGCAAGATTCAACCGGCCGTGCTACATTCTAAAATGAATTACTTTTTTTTGTCTAAGTATTGGCTTTTATGAAGAAACTGACAGCTAACTCCTAATGAAATCTCAGCAAATCAAACTTCGGGCCACAGCATGCCATAAAATCATCTCAAAGCAGCCTTTGCACTTGACTTCTATGAAAAAATAAAATGAAAAAATTAATTCCATGAATCTCCCAAGTACCACACATCTGCAGACCACTCAGCAAGAGAATGTACCTGTTAAACCAACTTCAGAACCAGATTTTTATAAAATGAAGTTTGACGTATACAGCTTCTGAATATGCCATTGATTACAAGTATTTACATTAAAGAAAAATGATCAAGTAAAAATTAGCACCTGAACTCTTACGGAAAAAAAAAACCTAAGTAGTGAAGAAAGACCACAAATTAAACAAAAACTAATGAAATGTTTTGATGATGAGAATTTGAGTAAATGGGAGATAAAAATAGATTGATAGATTCAAATCAATTACTACAGAGTCACAAAAGATCCATAAAATAATTGATTTTTTAGCGACTTTCATCTCAAACTCACACACATATGCAAGGCATCAAACCCAGGAACTCTTTTTCGGGAGCCTAAGATCCCAACAAGCTAATGTGGGCAGCATAAACGATTGGAATTTCATTACATTTCTTTCAGTACTGATATGTTCGGAGGCAGCGTTCTAACTCCAGGCTACCGATTCTCAGCTAATGGTTTAGAACTACCGCTTGAAACATTACAGCCTTCTGAAGTGCCAATAGCAGGCTTTCAGGTTCATTATACACACGAAATGATGCATAAGATGAAAAAGAAATGCCGAAAGAAAGTGCGTCAACTGTACCTGGGATCCCGGTGGTCTCTTTCCCTAAAGTCCCTCGAATGCTCCATCTCCTTGCTTCTCGAATGCTCCGTCTCCTTGCTTCTCGAATGCTCCGTCTCCTTGCTCCTTTCACTGTGACGATCTCGCTCATCATCAACATGCCTCTCCGAACGACTCCTGCTGCGTCTTGGCCGATCCCGTTCTCGCTCTCGATCCCGGTCACCCTCCCGTGCCCGGTCACTCTCCCTCTCACTAACCCTCTTTCTGTCCCTCTCATTATCCCTCCCATTCCTCTCCTCCCTGGGCTCTCTCTCCCTCCGATGCCGATCACTCGCCCCGTGCCTCGACGACTCCCTATCCCTCTGCCCGTCACCTTCGCCCTCCGACTTGGCCCGTTTCGATCGGTGGTGGCCGTCGTCGCGGTGCTTTGAGCTCCGACTTCGATCCTTATCCTCGGACCTCGCCGCGCTGCGTCCGTTAGTGGAATCCTTCTTCAGGGAGTCCAGATTCTCCACCGTCTTTTCCAAATACTCATACTCGTCGAAATCCATCTCACCTTTGTCAGGAGAAACCAGTTGGAACCCTAGAAATTTAGTAGAGAGCCGAGCAGAGAAAAAATCTCGGTGGTGACGAGAAGACGTTTAGCGATGCGGATGCGGGTCTGTACCGTATGGAGGTTTTGATTTGTGAAGTGAAATTTGACTTTTATGACATGGGGAAATACGATGTCGTTTTTTTATTTTTTATTTACCATCGATCTTTTTATGATATTTCTTAACATTTTTTTGACAACAGTATTATTTTTATGAGAGATTTACATATATATATATATATATCATCATATATTATTCTATTTACATATTTATTTTCTGAAACTTTAATATTATATGCATACTATTCATAGTTTATTTTCATATCAAATATGAGTGGTAGAAATGAAATATATGAGTGATAGGAAAGAAATATAAATGGTATATTTGATATTAAAATAATATAAGATGATATGCATGTAATATTAAAGTTTTGGGTGTTAGATATGTAAATAGGATATTATAAAGTGGTATATATGTAACTTTCCTTATTTTTATTTTTGATGAAATAAAACTAAAAAATAGAAGGTTTAAAAATAAAAATCTTCGACCAGGTGAATAAATCATTAAGAATTTTAAAAGAAAAAATACATTCTAAGAAAATATGGGAAATAGTTTCAGGATGATTGAAACAAAGATTACAAACAAGATTAATAAGAATACTTCTTTTAATAAGTTCATCAACATTAACCAAAACCACTCAATTACATGCAGAAAATGATTTGAATGGCGTTTATGAGATAAATGTGTGTCAAAACACCTACAAATCATTTTAAAAGTCATCCATGAAGGATGAAAAATTAGGCTTTTCATTCATACACCAAAAAGCAGTGTCTTGAAATCGGTATGAATTTGAATTTTAAATGTATGTTGTTTAAGATAATAAGGAAATAAAGAAGGGAAACACCACTTGTTATAGCGGATAATATCAACAACATACACATTAAAGGGATCAATATTATAAGACGAGGGAATCATATCAACTAAGGATTACACTAAGCACCAAGGGTCCCACCAAAGGGACAGCCTACTATTGTCATGTATATTGAAAGAAAAATTTTGCATAATTAAGGAAGCTACCATGTACAAATGTTTCCAGCATGAAGAAAGTTTCCAAATAACTGCCTTCCAAAAAGAGATGTAAGGGCTTTTAAACCAAATGTAACGCAAAAAATTAGAGTTAAGGCGTCTCCAGATAAAGGAGGCAAAGTAAGCATGACATAGAGCCTTAATGGAAGGGAAAGCAATCTCACCATAAAATTTGGGCAAGCAAGTGTTCTTCTAAGAAATGATGTGGAGCTTCTTATCCTTGGTGTCACGATGAAAGATGAACCTAGCACATAACTTATCAATAAACTTGCCATAAGATTTAGGTATGATTGAGCCTCTAATATAATACACAATAGAGTTCCATATAGAATATCTAACAAACTATAATCTCCCAGTAAAAGAGATAAGCTTAGCTTTCCAACAATCCAAGATAGATGAATTTTTTTTGCATGAGGGGTTGAAAATCAGAGACCCTAAGCCTTCTCGATGAGATAGGGACTCCTAAATATTTAAAAATACACTCACCAAAAGGCAATTTCAAAATATTACAAAGCATGTCGATATTTGAAGTGCTAAACGAGAAAATATAGAGCTTTTTTTTTATTTGGCTACTTGTGTCATGATCTACTTCATTTGGCATGAAAGAAATGTGAAAAGGCATATTAGTTCCTTTGTTTGTCACAATACTTTTTTATTGAACATAGATAAGGCCATCAAGGCTAAGACTTTGTGTTGGTAACACTTTGATGAATTTTCACAGTTTCTTTATTAATGATTTACTGCCCTTTTTTTTCAGTTGTTTTGGTGTTTGATCTTGTTGTCTATATTTGTTGTAGTTGTTGTGTGTTGTTTTTTTTTTTTTATCGGACTATGATGAAGCTCATTTCCTACAGCCAACCATGGAAGGTCGTGGTGTGGTTTTGGCAATTTTGGTGCTTCTTTTGGCTAAGTCTACAATTATTTTTTGCTCTTGTGGTGCTCTTTTTGGTTCATACTACAATAATTTTTGTCAATTTTTAATTGGGAATTTTTATTTTTTTCTAGTTGATTGCACAAGTGGATGACCTTCCAGCCATGGCAACCGAGCTGGACATTTGCTTTGATCAGTGATTATCTATTTTGGGAAATCTTTTATTTATTTCATGAGTCTAGCTATTAGTGTGGGTAGGTGGTTTCTCCTACCCTGGCATTTTTATCTATCTATTGCATGGTTTTGGTTATATGTTGCTCTGGCTTTTTCATATGTAATTTTCTATTTTTGTCTTCCCACTTTTTGGATTTCTATTTGTAATGTTTTTATTAGTATTTTGATGGGTTAATCCCATAAATTTTCCTAGCAAAAAATCTTATTATAATATTTAATGAAATAATATTCCAATTAATTATATCCTTGCCATGTTTAATAATCATGATAATATAATCTATGATACTTTGCTCAAAATTAAAATAGGCTAAGTATGAATCAATATATGTTCAAATGTTACTTTGAACTTTGATTATATATGATTTGATCAATGCACAATCATCATTTAAATATTCTTCAAAAATTGATCGATTATGATTTGAGCATTATTTAATTATGATTCGAGCATTGTTCGATTATGATTTGATGATTATTTTTCCATGATTTCAAATTCATTCGATCATAAATAGAACATGAATATAATAGAGCATAATACATAATTTATATAATAGAGTAAGCAAAATGATTGAAGGGATATAATATAATAGTCATAACATATATAACACATCAAATATAACATAGTATAACACAATAAATGAAAATTAAGAAGAAATGTAAACAAAACTAATGAAAGAATTAATATTATTGCATGTCAGAATATTCCCGGTGATAGAGAGATCGAGTGTCTAATGTCCTAGCTTTGTTTGAAAATTCAACACATATATAAATAAGAGAGAGGGGTGTATGAATCATAAGAGACATCAAAAATTTTAAGTGTAAATTTTTGAAAAAGGGAAAACCACGGGGTCTGACCTAGTTGAAATGATTTCACTAGTGTTTGTCGTTTGTTACAAATGATGTATTTCTACGAGGGAAGGCATTGGCCCAATATAGTAAATATACATCATATAGAGCACATTATATATTTGGAGTTGGAGGAATCTAATGAAATTACTAGATGGACAAGAGGGGGGGGGTGAATTGTGAAAACTTTATTGCAATAATTAATACCTAAGCAGGAGTTCTAAGGGCATTTTTTGGTGTTTTTAAATTTTTAACATGAAAATTTAAAACAACTTCTAAGGCAACGGGCAACAATAAAATCTTTTTTCTTTCACAAATTTTCAAGCAAATAGTATGAAATAAAAATGCACGCAAAAATAAAAACAATAAGAAAAAAGCACACCGTGATTTTTATAGTGGTTTGGTCAAACCATGACCTACTTCCACTCCCCGGAGTCCTCCGCTCCGGGAATTTCACTACCAACAATAGCTCTCCTTTTGCCCCCCTCGGCAAGGCGGAGAAGCCCTTACAATACTCCCTTTCACCAACCCGGCGTGGCGGAGTGCTAAGCGCTGTTTTCACCCTCCTGGTGACAGCAGAGAACCTTCTCGTTTTTCTCCCTCCTGGAGAAGGCAGAGTACCTTCGAGGTCAACGGACGTAGACGAGTCTCCCCCTTAGAAAGCCTCCCACAAGTTCTTCCCGGGCCACAAGAGGAGCAAGTTGCGGCAAGATTGGAGCAATCGAGTGATCTCCCTCACACCTCTTCTCCCTCACCAAGCTCACTTTTTCCTTCCTCTCTCAACCCTCAAACTTCTCAAGAGCTCTCTCTAGGATTTTCTCTCTACTCACGTTTCTCTCTTCTGTCTCTCTCTTTTAAAGTATGACAAGTTTTACACATAAAAACGGGCTCCAAAATTCCTGAGATTTCAAAAGTAGCCGTTACAAACGTACAGTACGATTGTTGGTCGTACAGTACGATATGTACAAACTAGCTTCGTCCTGGTACAAAGTTGTATGAATAGTTCAAAAAATAATCATACAGTACGATAATATATCGTACGGTATGATTCACAACACATTACTCGTACAAGACGATAGACGGGACGATCAAATGTCGTCTCTGTTCATCGTATGGTACGATCTACATCATACCGTACGAATAGTGAAAATCAAGGCATCGTCTAGGACGAATTCCGGTACGATTAAATATCATTTTTGTTCATCGTATGGTATGATAGTGATCGTACAGTACGATGAGACAAAACACATAGGATCATCCAGGACGATCGCCGGAACGATCAGATTCGTCTCTGTTCATCGTATTGTACTAACAGATTCATACAGTACGATTTTCAATTTGTAATTAAGCCTTGATTTCTTGAACTAATCACGGGTTAAATTAAGTATGTATTTAAAATAGATCGTACCATACGAACATAGTCGTACAGTACGTACGGCGCAAAATATCATACTTAACTTATCATGATGGCTAGGGTTTTGGATTTGAAACAGATCGTACCATACGATAGTATTCGTACAGTACGATGTGTTCACATAATATGTGTTTTAATTGTAGATCGTACAGTACGAAATAAATTCGTACAGTACAATTACCAGAGAATGAAAAACTATATTTCTTACTTTTAAAAACCCTCTCCCCCTGTGTGTGTGCATGATTGCTCAGACTTACCTGTAGTTAGTGGCCAGACTCAAGAAAATAAAAAATAAAATAAATAACAAAATACATTGTCCGACTCATACTCCTAATCCAACTAGTCTTGAGTCTTCCCATTGTCCTGAGTGGCTTGTGATCTTCCTGAAATGTTAGTACTCACGGACAATAGCAAATATTAAATGATATTCAATAGAAAGTAGTTTAGGCAACATTATTTGGCATCATCATGGGTCGCAACATCCAATGACATGAGAGATGTTCCAACGAGAATGCTGGTCTATTCATTTTGTCGATAGGACTGTAGTCAGACAATGGTGCTCGGAGGAACCATAGTCGGGTGAAAGTGGTTGGAGAGACTGTACTTAGGAGATAGAGGATAGAGCGACTGTAGTTTAGAGACAATGGTCCATGGACGATAGTCTTGCAACTGGGATCAAAGGGATCGTAGTCGGGCAATAGAGGTGAGGGACCATAGCGTAATAACCCTTAAATTTCAAACAACACGTTTTGACCTAAAACAATAAAAAAAATATTTTAGAAGTCATTATAAGTCTAAATAATAAATCATCTTAGCCAAAATATAGATATTATGCTCTAATTATAATAACTTTTTCTAATTTTGGGCATTGCTAATTCTTTAAAAATCTGATACATGTCGATGCAAGTGGCTTTTTGGGATTGTTAGGTATCTGTTTGCAAACCAATTTCATCAGAGCATTTTAGATATGCTTAGCTAACTTATGAATATTTTTTTCATAATTTTTTGATCCCCATATTTGAAGGTATAAAAATATTTATATGAATTTTATGCTAAAAATGAAATAATTAGAATAATTACCAATATGTTATTTCTTTATTTTTTTTAAAAAAATCTATTTCCACTTTACATAACTCATCAAAATCCCATTTTTATTTTTTCTCATTTTCTCAAGCTAGGGAACATGAATTAAAAAAATGAGAGAAAAATAGAAGAGAGAAAAAAAAAGCTAGGTATTATAGGTCCTTTTTTTTAAAATGCACTTTGCAATTAAGAGAAAATAGCTAATTACAAACTAAAGAAAAGGCTCACATTCCTTCTTTAACAAAGAACAAAGAGAAGGAGGAATGTTAGCAAAAGAAGAACTATCAAAGTAAAAGTTGTTATCAAAAGCTAAGCTAGCACACAAATCGGCTACCTTATTACAATCTCTATGAACATGATGAAGAATTATCTTATTGAAGTCGGCCAAGAAAAGAAAATCCTCCTCAATCCGATTGTGACCTTGCTAATTAGCCTTGTTCAAAGAATGTTGAATGAATTTGATAATACACCTTCAATTATTACTCCTTTACTTTCAAGCATCCACGGTTGTATAAGTCTTCTAAGAGTCATAATAGCATTCATCTCAAGATGAGCTATA
This sequence comes from Dendrobium nobile, assembly GCA_022539455.1. Taxonomy (NCBI): domain Eukaryota; kingdom Viridiplantae; phylum Streptophyta; class Magnoliopsida; order Asparagales; family Orchidaceae; genus Dendrobium; species Dendrobium nobile. The sequence goes on along the minus strand of CM039734.1, from coordinate 42,340,328 downwards.
TCCCAATGAGTTCTTTTTTCTCCAAAAGCAATCAATAATCTCCCTTTATAGTCTCTAAAGCAACCTCCAATTCCAGCACTATAAGAAGTAAGGAGAGAAGCATCCACATTAATCTTAATCCAATCAAGCGGTGGAGGGTGCCAAGAAGTTTGAAACTCCCTAGGGAGATTAGCACTCCATATATCAATGAAAGGATTAGAGATTTTAACAGCAGAATAAAGTACATTAGCCGCTAAAATAGGAATGGAAATTGCAGTTTTCCCATGTTTTATAGCATTTCTGTTTCGCCAATTTTGATACACAGCATTGCATTAAAGCCCAACTGTGTTTGGAGCAAAATTAGAGAGAGTTCTTAATTCAACTAAGCACTCATTTATAGAATCAAAAATTGGAATATAGAACTCCCAATTCTGGATCTTTCTAATGATAATCTGCAGTACTTTGCACCTGATAGAGATATGTTCCAGATTTTCACACTCTAGACAGCCTCTAGCACACAAATCTTCATTTGTAAGTTTTCTATACTTCAAAAACTCATTAGTAGGGATGGCTGCTTTACTAACTCTCCACCAGAAAAGCTCTACACGAGCTGAAAGCTTTAATTTCCTCAACCAAGTGTAAAATCCCATATCTCCTTCACCACAGTTGCATTTGCTGTAGACTTCATAAGCTTGAGCTGGGATGGATTTGCCAGAAAGAGTGCAAATTTCTTCCATGTAATCCTCATTAGCATCCCTATCAATTGAGATCTGTAATACCAAAGTGATGACATCTGCATTAAAATAACATTGCAATTCTCCATATTCCAGAACCCATTTTCTGTAATGAAATGGCTGAGTTTAAGACCTTCCAAGCCTACACAGTTTGCTGTAATTGGCCACTCATTCAAGCATTTGTCTAACAACCAAATGTCCTTAAGAACATTAATTTTTCTCCCATTAACCACTTTCAATCTCAAAAGAGGCTTTAAGTATTCAGCTCCTTCATTCAAGATCTTCCAAGCAGTTGATTTGCCATTACTATAATTACCTTGCCACCAACTATCACCATATTTGGCTGTCATAACCTGATGTAATAAAGAATTCTGATTTTGTAGCAATCTCCAAGTCAATCTAGCTTTGAGAGGACTAGCTCTACTAACCGTCGAATGAAAGTTCAAAGCTCTTTGAACTTTTAGTTTACACATAGTTTTCCAAGCAATGAAGTGCATACCCTTCTTCCCATCTCTTTTATGCCAAATAAAATTCCTGCAGCATCTATCAACCTCATGTAGAATCTTCTTCGGAACCAATGTGTGAGTAGAAATAAAGTTGGGAAGAGCTAATAGGGAAGTCTTAGCAAGAATAATCTTCCCCACCAAAGACAGGCTTTTACTTCCCCAAGTATTCAGTTTATGCATAACTGAATCCAAAATAAACTTGAAATCAGCTTTCACAGGTCTTCTCAACATCAGCTTCACCCCAAGATACCGAAATTCCTCAACCGTTTTAAACTTCAGAATTTTCTTCACTTGTAAAATGTCCACTCTATTCATCCCCTTACTAAACAAGATTTGAGATTTAGCATAATTAACTCTTAAACCAGTCCAGGAACAGAAATCCAAAACAATTTTTTTCAACTTGACAGCAAGATGTTTTGAAGCTTGAGAGAAAAGCAAGATATCATCAGCAAACAGCAAGTGACTGACTTTTTGAGCTCTATGTGAAACCTAAATTCCCAAATCTTGACCTCTTTGTGCCATTGCTAAAGAAAAAAGCTAAGAACAAATAATGTACAGATATAGCGATAGAGGGCAACCTTGCCTAAAGCCATTCTCTGCAATAATCCACTTGGAAGTTCTACCATTTATAATAAAGGAAAATCTAGCATTCCTAACACATTCCATAATAAGCATGGTCATCCTCCTTGGAATACCAAACATGTTTATGTTGCAAATTCAGGTTCATGAACTATGTTTTGATGATTGGCAAACACTCTTACTTGTCTTGGACTGCCTTTTACTACTGACTTTTCAGGAATCAAAGATCGGACGGAAAAATGGAGCCAGTACAAGAATGGGTAGATTAGGGTTGAGTCAGTCTGTAATTTTATTTTTCCCTTCTTGAGTCCATTGTAATTGCTTGAAGTGACTAATGCAAAGTAACCCTACACATACACACTTGAGAGACTTAGAATTTCTATTTTTACTCATATCGCCCAGGACGATATTTACATCGTCCTGGACAATCGGGCTTAAAACAAAAAATCTAATCAGGGGTTCTTAATTAAGGTAGCCGTCATTAGCCAATCGGCCTGGACGATACTTGTATCAGCTGGGACGATAGGCTCAAAACAGAAAGAAATTGCCACCATAAATAATTAAGGTATTCTGTGTTTTTGGTAATCGGCCAGGATGACCTTAGATCGGCCTGGACGATATTCACAATTATGTCTTAATTGATCAGACAATCAAGGAGATAATTAAGGATGATTGATATGATCATATCGTCCTGGACTATCGAGATATCGGCCAGAACGATCGATTCTAAAATCCTTAGTCGCTCCTGGACGATAAATATCGGCTAGTACAAATTCAGGGCGATGTGCTGGACGATCTGGATCGGACAGCCTAAATTCAGGGCGATGCTCTAAACGATTTTCCTCTGATTTGAACTGATCGGCTGGGACGATCAAGCTAATTTTTAATCATCCAATTTGCATTCAGGACGATGCTCTGGCCGATCTTCTGAGATTTGTACTGATCGGCCAGGATGATTTCCATATCATCCTAGACGATATAGTTGGCAACTTGCAATTAATGAGCTATTTTGAGCTCTTCTTTATAAGAGCTCTTGTTCAACATTTTTGAACATCCTTGGCTACTGTCTTGACCTGAGAAAACCTAAAGGAGAGAGAGAGAGAGGGAGAGAGAGAGAGAGGATCTTGTGAGGGGGAGCTTATGAGGGGATTCACAAGGGGTTACTCCAAGCATTGTTCCACTTCTTCTTCCTTAGAGTCTCTTATCCTTGGAAGGATTGGGAGAGGTAAGTTTCAGCAAGTGATCGAGGTTCTCTGCCTGCTTCAGGAGAAAGCAAAATGAGAAAGGTTCTCTACCTTGTCGGGTATGGCAAAAAGAGGTGTTTGTAAAGGCTTCTCAGCCTAGCTGTGGCGGCTAAAGGAGAGTCATAGTTGTAGTGCAATAGTCGGAGGGGGCCTCCAGGGAGCGGACGTAGGTCGAGTCGATCGAACCACTATAAACCTTTGTGTTCTTGTTTTTATTACTTCCGCACTTAAATTTCCGCATTTTTTGTTTTGTGGTGTTTTGGTTTGTGAAATTTGTTGAGCTTTGCTTAAAGTTTTTAAAATACCAATTTACCCCCCCCTCTTGGTTAGTTTTGGGCCAGTTCTATAGGGCTTAACATCCCTAACAAACTTTCAAGTGATATCAGAGCGGGATTCATAAAAAATGAGTTTGAAAACTTTTTGAAATTGATCCATGGCTAACTTTGGGAATCGTAACACTACTGAAGGATATTCGATTACACGACCTCCCTTATTTTATAACCTACCTTTTGATTTTTGGAAAACCCATATGACAACATTTTTACAATCTACTGATCATCATATGTGGATGCCTATTAAAGAAGGGTATTCTCCACCTTCTCGTGAAATTAACGGAATTAAAACGGAAGTTGCTTTTACTGAATGGACTTTCGATGAAAGTGATTTAGCTCAATTGAATGCAAAATATTTGAACTATTTTTTCTGTGCTTTGAAATATGAGGATTACATGCGTGTTTCCACTTGCTCAACTGGTAAGGAAATTTGGGATAGGTTATGCATTACTTATGAAAGAACCAATGAAGTGAAATAATCCCGTTTGAACATTTTCTTGCATGACTACGAACCTTTTCGTATGAAACCTTCTTAATCTATTTCTGACATATATACAAGGTTTACTCAGATTGTTACTTCATTGCATGCTTTAGGAAGAGAACTTTCGAACTTTGAAAAAGTAAATAAAATTTTGAGATGCTTGCCTTCGTCATTTGATGCTAAAATCACTGCTATAACTGAATATAAGGATTTAAACACCTATTCGATTGACAACTTACTTGGCTCACTCATTGCTTACGAGCTAGGAGTGAATCAAAAAATTTTTGATGCAGGTGAGAAGAAGAAGGAGAAAATGGTGGCACTGAAGGCGCACAAATCGGATTCTGAATCTTCCAGGTTTGAAAGCGATAACTTTGCCTTAATCACAATGCAATTCAAAAGCTTTCTAAGGAAGAAGCAAAAGCATCATTAGAGAAAAGGTAAGGATAATAAATATTCAAAGGGATCTTCTGATGTTGTCTGTTATGAATGCAGGAAACCCGGACATATGAGAGCTGATTGTCATATACTTCAAGATCACTCAAGCAAAGGAAATGGTGAGGAGAAACCCAAGTTCAGGAAGGACAAGACGAAACTTCAAAAAGCATTTTGGGCGGATTCGTCAGAGACGGAACCAGAAAATGAGACAACAAAATTGTGCTTGATGGCAGACGATAATCTTGATCAAGAAGAGGTATGTGAACTTTCCTATGATCAACTTCTTGAAATTTCTGAAAAAATTCATGCATCATATTGGAAACACAAGAAAACTCATGCAAACTTAAAATTGGAATTTTTGGAGTAACAAAAAGAGCATGCAATTATGACTAAAGATCATTCTACAATTGATTCAAATCATATGGCTCTACTTGATAAATTTGATGAGTTAAACAAAAAATAATGTGAATTGATTGAAGAGCATGAGTCACTAAAAGTTAAACACACCTCACTTGATTCTCATTTTAAGAAGTCTAAAGAGATGGAGAAAAATTTGAGGATTGAGAATGAAGTTTTAAAAAGCACAAATTTGAAGATTCAAAATGAATTAGATACATGTAAGAAAACTAGGATGACACCTACTTTTGATTAAAAGCTAAAACCAAGGAAGAGACATTATAACTCAAACCACTTAAGAAACCATTTTTCTGGAGTTAGATGTTTTTCCTATGGCATGCTAGGACACATCTCACACACTTGCACAGTTCACCATAGTACACATTAGGTGTGGAGACCTAATATCACGACCCAACCCAATCGGGACGGATCCCGCTCGCATCGGGCTGCGACGGAGCCATGAAAATCCAGGATCTGGCTTTAGAATTTGCTTCAGAACTTTCTTCCAAATATCGTATAGACAGAAAAACACAGAGCTACTATAAACATCCAAATACAGAACAGTTCATCTATCTTTTCATTCGTCAAAACAATCATATACAGATACAGTACATGGCTTACAGGCAGAAAGAACAGAACAGAACAGAAAAGCCATGACTGTACAAAAATCAAAAGTACAAAATATCTAATCACTGATCAGACTCTGCTAATCCAAAACTTCATTCCCTTTCCCAGAACCTGAAAATCACATAGAAAATAAGGATGAGCTAACAGCTCAGCAAGACATCACTCACCAATCAAAATAGTCAGAAATTCACATCAGAAAATAGCCGTACGGAAATCATAGAATAAACAGAACAGATACTTGCTCAATCAGAATTTAGCTTACGAATACAGAAAACTGAAGTCATTTCAAATCAGAGTTCAGAATAGATATCATAAAGCTTTCATGTCACAGAGCATACAGAATCGTACGGAATAACCAGAATCGTACAGAAATCAGAAATCATATATCGGATAATTCATAAAATAGATCAGATAAGTCACAGAACAGATTATCAGATATCAAACATCAGATTTTAGATTCCCAGACCCTTACAGAATCGTACAGATCTGACCCCTTATGCCTCCCTTCCCTAACACTTACAGAATCTTGACAGATTCTGGCCCCTTATGTCTCCCTTCCCTAACACTTACAGAATCTCGATGGATTCTGACCCCTTATGTCTCCCTTTTTGCTTATAGCACCAGAACAGAATAGATATTCGGAATTCCGGAACAGAACTAATTTTCAGATTTCAGAGCTCATATCAGATTTCCCTGACACTTACAGAATCTCAAAGGATCCTGACCCCTTATAACTCCCTTTTGATAGCATACAAATACTTCAATTCATTTAATGTATCAATTTAGAAAAATCAGAATTCGTACGAAAAATCAGCGGCATAACGGCAGTATACGGAATTTATACAAAATTCACAGATTTAAAAATTTACCAAATTACCACAGAATATCCACAACAACATTATAAGACTTTTACTGTACTGACATAACATTTTTCATCATCTTGATAACTTGCAATTCAATTAAAACACCGCAGAATTCAAAATATCCAGTAAAAATCTTCCAGAAAATACTCAAAACGTGCATAATTATCATCTTAAAAACATACCAAAAGTTACGCGGTAAAACATTTGTCAGAAGAAAATAATACCAGAAATTCGCTAACGGAAACAAAAATCGAGACAGAAAAGTCGTCAAAATTCTCGTTTCTGAAAATTGAGAAAGGCGAAATGTGCCTTACCTCGAGTTGATCAACTTTCCCAACTACGGCGATGGACGAAAACGAGTCGAAGTTGCCCAAAAATCTACTTTTCTTCTTTTCCCTTCGTTTTTCTCTCTCATGGGCTTTCTCTCTCTTAAAAAACGACACTATTCAGATATTTTTTAAGCAGGATCGTCCCGGACGATGTTCCGATCGTCCAGGGATGATCTTTCTGGACTCAATCGTCCAGATGAAAATAAATTCCAATTTTTTCGTCCCTGGACGAAACTCTGTCTGGGTTTGTCCCGACGGTTCGTCCCGACCCTTCCAAGTTCGTACAGACGAACATGCATATTTTCTCTTTTCGTACTGGAAGTTCGTACGTACTAACCATACAGATTTCTTCACAATTTCTTCAGTTCGTACAGACGGTTCGTCCCGTACTAACAGCATAAATTTTTTTTTCAAATATAATGGTTTCACAATCCACCCACCTTAAGAAAAATATCGTCCTCGACATTTCCAAAGTAAACTGAGTCAAAATAAATACGGATATGACTGCCTCACGTCCGATTCGTTCTCCCAAGTCGCTTCCCATGCTGTTCTGTGTTTCCACTGCACTTTAACCATTGAAATTTGTTTACTTCTTAACTTGCATACATCATAGGCCAAAATTTTCTCAGGTTATTCTTTGTACTGTAAATTCTCCTGAATCTCAACCTTATCAGCAGACAACTTCTTGTCAGAATCAGATATCCACTTTCTCAAAGAGAATATGTGAAATACATTATGCACATCAGACAGCTGATCGGATAACAATAATCTATAAGCAGACTTTTCAATCCTTTCAATAATCTCAAAAGGTCCGACATACCTTGGAATGAGTTTGCTCACTCTACCAAATCTGCTCACACCTTTCATCGGACTGACTTTGACATACACAAAGTCACCAACCCGAAATTCCACAAATCTGTGCTTCCGATTGTAATACTTCTGTTGTCTATCTTGTGCAGCTTTCAATCTTTCTTTAATCAAGTTGATTTTCATAACAGTTTCATCCACAAACGTCGCACCCATTTCCTGTCTATCACCCACCTCAGTCAGAGTCAAAGGAGTTCTACACTTCCGGCCATACAAAGCTTCATAAGGTGTCATACCAATACTTGACTGAAAACTGTTATTATATACAAATTCTATCAGTGGGATATGATCTTCCCAACTTCCTCCAAAATCCAAAACACTTAATCGCAGAAGATCTTCCAGTATCTGAATAGTCCTCTCAGACTGTCCGTCAGTCTGCGGATGAAAAGCCGTACTGAAATGCAACTTCATACCCAATCCTTGCTGAATACCCTTCCAAAGTCTGGAAGTAAACTGTCCATCTCGATCAGATACAATCACTTTAGGCACACCATGTAATCTAACAATTTCCTTCATATATATTTGTGCCAGCTTATCCACCAGATCCGTCTGTCTGATCGGAAGAAAGTGTGGAGACTTCGTCAATCGATCCATAATTACCCAGATGACATCATGCCCTTGCCTTGATCGAGGGAAACCCATATCAAAATCCATCGTTACCTCCTTCCACTTCCACTCAGGGATTGGCAACGACTGCAAAAGACCTCCTGGTCGCTGATGCTTTGCCTTCACTAACTGACAGGCTTCGCATTTCGCAACAAAATCTGCTACATTCTTTTTCATTCCAGGCCACCAGAACAAACTCTTCATATCTCCGTACATTTTACCACTTCCCGGATGTATCGTATAGCCTGAATGGTGAGATTCATACAAAATCTCTTTCCTCAAATCTCCAAACACAGGAATCCACAGTCTATTCTTGCAGAAAATAATACCAGAATCAGAAACTCGTAGTTCAGGTTTCTTACTAAATTCAATCTAAGTAATCAACTTCAAATAGTCAGAGTCTGACTTCTGAGCTTCCTGAATCCTTTCTTCTAGAGAAGACTGAATGTTCATCTGAGTCAAAACAACAAAATCCGGACCAGTAGAGGAAATCACCTCCAACTGTAATCTTTCAATATCTCAAATCAGATAGTCATCAGAAGTGAGCTGAATACTTGATAATCCAGAAGACTTCCTGCTCAAAGCGTCTACTAACACATTAGCCTTATCAGGCTGATACTAAATCGTGAGGTCGTAATCCTTGATCAACTCAAGCCATCTTCTTTGCCTCAAATTCAGATCTTTCTGAGTGAATATGTACTTCAAGCTCTTATGGTTCGTAAAGATCTCACATCTGACGCCAAATCTTTAAAGCAAAAATAACTGCAGCCAATTCCAAATCATGCGTTGGGTAATTCTTTTCATGTGGTTTCAACTGTCTCGAAGCATAGGCTATTACCCTACCATGCTGCATCAGAACATAGCCCAAACCTTTCAGTGAAGCATCACTGAACACCTGAAATCCTTCCGTACCTGACGGAAGTGCTAACATAGGAGCAGATGTCAAACAATCCTTCAACCTTTGAAAACTGGCTTCACATTCAGGTGTCCAAACAAAAGCTACTGACTTCTGAGTCAGCCTCATCAGAGGCGTAGAAATCTGAGAAAATCCCTTCACAAATTTTCTATAATATCCAGCCATGCCTAAGAAACTACGTACCTCAAATACCGTAGTAGGCCTTGGCCAATCAGCATCAGCTTGAATCTTCTGGGGATCAACAAAAATACCTTCACCGCTCACCACATGCCCCAGAAAAGAAATGCTCTTCAGCCATAATTCACACTTGGAAAACTTAGCATACAACTGATGCTGCCTCAAAGTCTCCAACACAATGCTCAAGTGTCTAGCATGATCTTCCTCAGAAGCAGAATACACCAGAATATCATCGATGAAGACGATCATAAACTGATCTAGATATTCCTTGAACACTCTATTCATCATATCCATGAAAATAGCTGGTGCATTGGTTACCCCAAAAGGCATAACAAAAAACCCGTAGTGCCCGTACCGAGTACTGAAAGCTGTCTTCCACACATCAGCTTCCTTCACCTTCACCAGATAGTATCCAGATCTCAAATCAATCTTTGAAAATACAGAAGAACTAGAAAGCTGGTCAAACAAGTCATCAATTCGTGGTAATGGATACTTGTTCTTGATCGTGACTTTATTCAAATCTCTATAATCAACACATATACGGAGTGTTCCGTCCTTCTTCTTCACAAACAGTACAGGTGCTCCCCAAGGAGAAACACTAAGACAAACAAATCCTCTATCCACCAACTCCTGAAGCTGAACTTTCAACTCAGGAAGTTCTTTCGGTGTCATCCTGTACGGAGCTTTTGATATTGGAGCTGTACCCAGAAAAATATCAATACAGAACTCAACATCTCGATCCGGAGGTAAACCAACCAACTCCTCAGGAAATACATCAGAAAACTCCCGTACAACCGGTATATCAGAAATAGAACCCTCATCTATGTTCATATCCCATACAGAAGTCAAAAATACCGAGCAACCCTTCTTCCACATTCTTCTGACTTCCAACACAGAAATCAAACAGGATAGAACACCTCGTAATCCTTGAAATACACATCTCTCACCATCCATAAGCAAGCTCACTTGCTTCTTCAAACAGTAAATCTGAGCCTCATACAGACTCAGCCAATCCGTACCCAAAATCACGTCTTAAGAAGAAATCGGCAATAAAATCAAAATCTACTTTCATTTCTTGCCAGAAATATCAAGCTCACAGAAACAAAACTTCCGGGCGATCAAATTGCTTCCAGCTGACAAAATAACGGAAAGAGAAACCAGTAGCAAAACAGAATCTAGATGCAAAGCATCAAAACAGCGCTCGGAAAGAAATGAGTAACTGGCTCCAGAATCAAACAGAACACGACAGGGATGTTAAGAAATATAAATCATACCTGTCACCACATCTGGAGCATCTCGAGCCTCCTGCTGACTCAAACTGTACACACGTGGCTGAACTGGAGCTGGAGCTACTGAACCCCTAGACTCCCGTTGACTACCAGTAGGTGGTCTCCGTGCCATAGAACTCGACTTACCACCTCTACCAGAGGATCCTTCAGTCACAGTACATGGATGAACAGTCCTCGGCCTTCCTGCTGAACTGGCAGGTCTACTATCAGATCGGAACTCAGATCGTCTATCAAATCTAGCCTGTGGACACTCTGCAATCCGATGTCCTGGCTGACCACATTTGAAGCACTGACCAGTCGTTCTGAAGCACTGGCCAAAATGTCGTCGTCCATAAGTTTGGCACATAGGTGCCCTCCTGACTGATCCAAAACTGGTCATACTTCCACTACTAGAACTGTAGTGGATCCCGACTGTCCACTCCTCCTAGAGTCTCCAGAAATTAATCTCCTCTTGCCAGAGGAATTACTGCTAGAAGCATCACCCCCGAACCTCTTTTTACTCGCAGTCCACCGCTACTGAGTAGCCATCAAATCATTTCTATTAGACGAGCTCTCTCCACAAGCTCAGAGAAATCAGAAATATGAAACGGTACCAAGGGCTGCCTCAGACTATCTCGTAGTCCCCTCAGAAATCTGTAGCACTTCTCAGTATAAGTACTTACTAACTGTGGAGCATATCGGGCTAAAGCTGTAAACTCTGCCTCATACTGCATCACAGTCCTGCTCCCCTAAACTAGCCTCAGAAAAGTCTCCTGCATCTGCTATCTTGTAGAAGGAGGTACAAACCACGATCGAAATACCTCAGAAAACTCTTCCCAAGAGATCAGAGAGTTTAGCTTTCCTTGTAACTTTTCCTCTTGCTGGCCCATCCACCAGCGCTTAGCCTCACCATCCAACAGAAAAACTGCCAACGGTACCTTCTTGTCCGACGAACACTGCATACCGTCAAAAGTCTTCTCTAACCTTCTCAGCCACTCTTCAACTGCTCTGGGCTCAACAGTGCCCTCAAACCTCGGAGGTTTCAATCTCAGAAACATCTGCAGATGTCTATCTATATCCTCAAATCGAACAGTAGAGGCTCTACTCTGAGTCTCGCTTATCATCTGAGCAACCAATGTAGCAAACTGGGAAAGTGTATCAGAACCAACCACTGGGGCAGTACTACTCACCGGAGCTGCCTGACTAGCACTCTGCCCATCTGTCATATCTTAGTCTGACAGATCCATAATCACATAGAAAACTAAGCACAAAACAACAAAATAAAAATCCAGACAAACCAGAACTACCCCGACAGACTCACACAGATCACTTCCTACAACTCTGTCTTACAATCCAAATTTCAAAACCATTGCTATGATACCACTAAAAAGGCTTGTCACGACCCCACCCGACCGGGACGGATCCCGCTCGCATGCGTGTTTCCACTTGCTCAACTGGTAAGAAAATTTGGAATAAGTTATGCATTACTTATGAAGGAACCAATGAAGTGAAATAATCCCGTATGAACATTCTCTTGCATGACTACGAACCCTTTCATATGAAACCTTTTGAATCTATTTCTGACATGTATACAAGGTTTACTCAGATTGTTACTTCATTGCATGCTTTAGGAAGAGAACTTTCGAACTTTGAAAAAGTAAACAAAATTTTGAGATGCTTGCCTTCGTCATTTGATACTAAAATCACTGCTATAACTGAATATAAGGATTTAAACACCTATTTGATTGACAACTTACTTAGCTCACTCATTGCTTACGAGCTAGGAGTGAATCAAAAAAATTTTGATGCAGGTGAGAAGAAGAAGGAGATAACGGTGGCACTGAAGGCACACAAATCGGATTCTGAATCTTCCAGGTCTGAAAGCGATGACTTTGCCTTAATCACAAGGCAATTTAAAAGCTTTCTAAGGAAGAAGCAAAAGTATCATTGGAGAAAAGGTAAGGATAATAAATATTCAAAGGAATCTTCTAATGTTGTTTGTTATGAATGTAGGAAACCCGGACATATGAGAGCTGATTGTCCTATACTTCAAGATCACTCAAGCAAAGGAAAGGGTGAGGAGAAACCCAAGTTCAGGAAGGACAAGAAGAAACTTCAAAAAGCATTTTGGGCGGATTCGTCAAAGACGGAACCAGAAGATGAGACAATAAAATTATGCTTGATGGGAGACGATAATCTTGATCAAGAAGATGTATGTGAACTTTTCTACGATCAACTTCTTGAAGTTTCTGAAAAAATTCATGCATCATATTGGAAACTCAAGAAAACTCATGCAAGCTTAAAATTGTAATTTTTGGAGTTACAAAAAGAGCATGCAATTATGACTAAAGATCATTCTATAATTGATTCAAATCATATGGCTCTACTTGATAAATTTGAAGAGTTAAATAAAAAATAATGTGAATTAATTGAAGAGCATGAGTCACTAAAAGTTACACACACCTCACTTGATTCTCATTTTAAGAAGTCTAAAGAGATGGAGAAAAATTTGAGGATTGAGAATGAAGTTTTAAAAAGCATAAATTTGAAAATTCAAAATGAATTAGATACATGTAAGAAAACTAGGATGACACCTACTTTTGATCAAAAGCCAAAACCTAGGAAGAGACATTATAACTCAAACCACTTAAGAAACCATTTTCCTAGAGTTAGATGTTTTTCCTATGGCATGTTAGGACACATCTCACACACTTGCACAGTTCACCATAGTACACATTGGGTGTGGAGACCTAATGTCACGACCCAACCCGACCGGGACGGATCCCGCTCGCATCGGACCGCGACGGAGCCATAAAAATCCAGGATCAGGCTTTGGAATTTGCTTCAGAATTTTCTTCCAAATATCGTATAGACAGAAAAATACAGAGCTACTATAAACATCCAAATACAGAATAGTTCATCTATCTTTTCTTTCGTCAAAACAATTATATACAGATACAGTACATGGCTTACAGGCAGAAAGAACAGAACAGAACAGAACAGAAAAGCCATGACTGTACAAAAATCAAAAGTACAAAATACCTAATCATTGATCAGAGTCTGAACTGCTAATCCAAAACTTCCTTCCCTTTCATAGAACCTGAAAACCACGTAGAAAACAAGGATGAGCTAACAGGTTAGCAAGACATCACTCACCAATCAAAATAGTCAGAAATTCACATCATAAAATAGCCGTACAGAAATCATAGAACAAACAAAACAGATACTTGCTCAATCAAAATTTAGCTTACGAATACAGAAAACTGAAGTCATTTCAAATCAGAGTTCAGAACAGATATCATAAAGCTTTCATGTCACAGAGCAGACAGAATCGTACGGAATAATCAGAATCGTACAGAAATCAGAAATCATATATCGGATAATTCATAAAATAGATCAGATAAGTCACGGAACAGATTATCAGATATCAAACATCAGATTTTAGATTCCCAGACCCTTACAGAATCGTACGGATTCTGACCCCTTATGCCTCCATTCCCTGACACTTACAGAATCTCGACGGATTTTGGCCCCTTATGTCTCCCTTCCCTGACACTTACAGAATCTCGATGGATTCTAACCCCTTATGTCTCCCTTTTTGCTTATAGCCCCAGAACAGAACAAATATTCGGAATTCCGGAACAGAACTTATTTTCAGATTTCAGAGCTCATATCAGATTTCCCTGACACTTACAGAATCTCAAAGGATCATGGCCCCTTATAACTCCCTTCTGATAGCATACAAATACTTCAATTCATTTAATGTATCAATTCAAAAAAATCAGAATTCGTACGAAAAATCAGCGGCATAACGGCAGTATACGGAATTTACACAAAATTCACAGATTCAAAAATTTTCCAAATTACCACAGAATATCCACAACAACATTATAAGACTTTTACTGTACTGACATAATATTTTTCAACATCCTGATAACTTGTAATTCAATTAAAACGCCATAGAATTCAAAATATCCGATAAAAATCTTCCAGAAAATACTCAAAACGTGCATAATTATCATCTCAAAAACATACCAAAAGTTACGCGGTAAAACATTTGTTAGAAGAAAATAATACCAGAAATTCACTAACGGAAACAAAAATCGAGACAGAAAAGTCATCAAAATTCTCGTTTCTGAATATTGAGAAGGGCGGAATGTGCCTTACCTCGAGTCGATCAACTTTTCCAACTACGGCGACAGACGAAAATGAGTCGAAGTCGCCCAAAAATCCACTTTTATTCTTTTCCCTTCGTTTTTCTCTCTCCTGGGCTTTCACTCTCTTCAAAAATGACACTATTCAGAAATTTATTAAGCAGGATCTTCCCGGACGATGTCCCGATCGTCCCGGGATGATCTTCTCTGGACTCAATCGTCCAGACGAAAATAAATTCCAATTTTTTCGTCCCTGGACGAAACTCTCTGTCTGGGTTCATCCCGACGGTTCGTTCCGACCCTTTCAGGTTCGTACAGACGAACATGCATATTTTCTCTATTCGTACTGGCAGTTCGTACTTACTAACCATACATATTTCTTCACAATTTCTTCAGTTCGTACAGACTGTTCGTCCCGTACTAACAGCACAAAAATTTTTTTTTTTTCAAACATAAGGGTTTCACACCTAAGTTGCATAATCCACAGCATACCACACATGCTTTGCATTCTACTTTTCATAAAAAGGGACCCAAACTTGTTTGGGTTCCTATATCTGACATTTGATAATCTTGCAAGTGGGCTCTCACAAAAGGCCTCGTGAGAGTATGTGGTATCTAGACAGCGGATGCTCTCGACATATGACTGGTGATGCCAATCAGTTTGTTTTGCTGGAGTCCAGGATTGGAGGCAAGGTTACTCTTGGAGACAACCCCACAAGGAAGGTGGTAGGCTCAGGTATAATTGGTAATTCCAAAAATCTTATGATTGAAAATATTTTGCTTGTAGATGGATTGAAGCACAACCTACTGAGCATAAGTCAACTTTGTGACAAGGGCTTCATCGTGCAATTCTTTGTAAATTTATGCATTGTAAGTTTAAGTAACAACACTATTTTGCAGGGAAAGAGGATCAACAACGTCTACATGCTTGATTTAAATAACATTGAATGTGTTGCTTCTTTTTGCTTAAAAATAATAGTTGATGATTCATGGTTGTGGCACCGGAGATTATGTCATGCAAGTATGAAAACCCTTAGGAAAGTGACCCAAAAAGACCTAGTTAGAGGTGTCCCCAAACTCATGTTTTCAAAAGACCACCTTTGTGATGCCTGTCAACTAGGAAAGCAAGTCCACTACACCTTTCACCCCATTAAGGACACTAGCACCTCTAGACCTTTAGAAGTCCTTCACATAGATTTTTTTGGACCCATTAGCACTGCCAGCTTGGGAGGGAAAGTCTATGGTTTTGTGATTGTTGATGACTACTCGAGGTTTACTTGGACTAGATTTCTTACACATAAAAATGAGTCTTTTGAGGAGTTTAAAACATTTTCTACTTGGATTCAGAAAAAGCTAGGTTTTGAGATCTTGATCATCCATAGAAATCATGGGGGAGAGTTGAGAATGAATGATTTGGAGATTTTTGTGAGATAAGGGGATTAGCCATAACTTCTCAGCTCCTAGGAGCCCTCAGCAGAACGGGGTAGCTGAAAGAAAGAACCGGACCTTGGTGTAAGCCGTTAGAGCCATGCTTGTTGAGTATTCACTTCCAAAATACTTATGGGCTGAAGCAGTTAACACAGTTTGTTATGAGTTGAATAGGGTGAACGTTAGAGCCAAATTAGAAATGACACCCTATGAGATCCTTAAGGGTAGGACACCCAATCTCTCCCACCTTCATGTCTTTGGTTGTAAGGTTTTCATTCACAACAATGGGAAGTCTCACTTGAAAAAATTTGATCCTAAATCTGATGAAGGAATGTTCTTAGGATATTCTAGTGTTGGGAAGTCTTTTAGGGTGTTTAACAAGAGAACTTTAGTGGTGGAAGAAACTACCCATGTAGTATTTGATGAGTCTGATCCTAAAAAGAATGGAGTTGAGGATGATGATGATATTGGAGAGATTACTAGTGGAGTAGAAAACTTGGAGAAGGAAGTAGGTCACCAAAACATAGGAGTAGGAGATGTCACCCAAGGAGTAGAAAATTTAGATCTAGAGGAAAGGGTTGGACCTTCTCACACCTTACCTAGAGATTGGAGATACTCTACAAGTCACCCCAAGGAATTGATCTTAGGAGACCCTTCTAATAGAGTTAAAACTTGACATGGACTTAGGAAGGAGGTGAACCACTCTGCCTTTATCTCAATGACTAAACCCACCAATATAAACCAAGCCCTTACTGATGAATTTTGGATTTTAGCCATGCAGGAGGAGTTGAACCAATTTGTTAGAAATGAAGTTTGGCAGCTTGTAGAAAGACCTAAGGGACAAAGTGTAGTTGGGACAAAATGGGTCTTTAAGAATAAGGTGAATGATTCAGGAGTGGTGGTTAGGAATAAAGCAGGATTGGTGGCTAAGGGGTATAACCAAATAGAAGGGATAGATTTTGAGGAGACATTTGCCCCTGTAGCTAGATTGGAAGCCATTAGAGTGCTATTAGCCTTTGCCTGCTATAAAGGATTTAAGCTTTATCAAATGGATGTCAAGAGTGTCTTTTTGAATGGGAAAATAAAATAAGATGTGTTTGTAGAACAACCCCAAGATTTTGAGAGTTCTCAATTTTCAAATCATGTTTTTAAATTAAAAAAGGCTTCGTATGGTTTAAAGCAGACACCAAGAGCATGGTATGAGAGGCTTAGCACATTTTTACTAGAAAGGGAGTTTGTTAAGGGGAGCGTAGACACCACACTTTTTCTTAGAAAAATTGGAGATGATTTGCTCATTGTTCATATTTATGTGGATGATATACTCTTTGGATCTTCTAATAAAAAAACTTTGTGATGAGTTCTCTAAGATAATGAGTAGAGAGTTTGAGATGAGTATGATGGGAGAGTTATCCTACTTTTTAGGGTTTAGCTTAAAACAATTGGATGATGGAACCTTTCTTAATCAAACAAAATACATAAAGGACATTTTGAAGAAGTATGGGATGGATAAATCTAAGCCAATCAATACTCCCATGACTTCTAGTGTTCCATTGGATACGGACCCAAGTGGTATGTCTGTTGATCAGAAGAAGTACAGAGGCATGATTGGATCTTTACTCTACTTGACTGCGAGCCGACCCGACATAATTTTTAGTGTTTGCCTTTGTGCTAGATTTCAAGCCGACCCTCAGGAATCCCACCTGACTGCTGTTAAGAGGATTTTTAGATATCTTTTGGGGACCCAAAGCTTAGGGATTGATATCCTAGACACATCACTTCTTTTGATATTATTGGTTTTTCTGACTTTGATTTTGTAGGATGCAAGGTGGATAGAAAAATTACTTCAGGAAATTTTCAATTCATAGGATAATCTTTGGTCTCATGGTCTAGTAGGAAGCAAAATTCTGTTGCACTTTCTACTGCTGAAGCTGAGTACATTGCTCTTGGAAGTTGTGTGGCCCAAGTCCTTTGGTTGAAACAACAGGTATTGGATTTAGGATTACCTGTAGGCACCATCTCAATCTTTTGTGACAACACTAGTTCCATATGCATCTCTAAGAATCCTATCCAACATTCAAGGACTAAGCACATTGACATTAGGCATCACTTCATTAGAGATAATGTGACTAAGGGAGACATTGAGTTACACCATGTGACAACTGAAAATCAACTTGCTGACATCTTTACTAAACCACTGGCCTTCGACACTTTCAGCTCTTTAAGGACTAGATTGGGTGTGATTGACATAACTGCATAAACTTGATCTTCTATTTGCTATATTTTATTCTTTTTCTTTTAGTTTCTTTTCCTTTTTGCTCTCTATTTTCTTTTCTTTTTTACTCTTAGTTTTTGTTCGATTTGGTTTACTTTCTTTTTGGTTGCTTTTTAAAGTTAGCTCTAAAAAAAAAATCATCGCTGAAATGATATCGTATGCCGTGTCCTTGCTTTTGAGAATTTGTAGTTAATGTTTTATATCTCTTAATCTATTAGATAGTAAAAATATTTCGTTGATTGTGCCTCTTTTTCTAACCTATTTTAGTTGCATAATTTTTTTTCTAATAAAAAATCTATTTCAAATTAAAGATTGTGTATGAAATTAAGATCTTTTCTAAACTTGCTTTAGCAAATCTATCTTGTATTTATAATGCTTAAAGTTTTTTTGTCACATCAAGATTCCTCGTTACTCTTGTCATTGGTTATTGATTATATCTTGTGGATAGTTCTTCTCTATGTTAGTGAGAGAGAGCTCATATTCTCTAAAATCTAGAAGATATACTCACAACTAAGAAGTCTTTTTTAAGAGATTGAAAAAGAGAATTTAGCTTGCAAAAATAAAAAAAAAATGGCCAATGATGCCAAATTTAAAAGAAAAGTATATACACGAAAGTGTATCAAAAATCAAAAGATGCTCAAAGAGCCAATCAAAGTGACAAGAGGCATAAAATGAGCCCACTAAAAAGAAAATTATTCTCTCTTTTCAAATCTTTTAAAACTTAGACGTTTTCATGTATCAAAGCCTTGATTTTGATTGTTTTGCGATTGTGACAAATTTATTTTGGTTCATTATTATATATGATATTTTTTTCTTAAACCAAGTGATGAATGGATTCTTTTTTTCTCTTATTCAATTGATTTTTTGAGTTAGGTCATTGATTTCAAAAGACGATTATACCCTAAGAGAAAGTCCAAGCTAAGGGTAACCATGATCGGATATTCTATCGTTCTTTGGATTATTGATGTTGTTAACTCATTAACTCACAAGTTTTTAAAATCAATCACATGGAATACTACATCCTCTTCATGCCTTGGTAAAAAAAAGGGGGGGGGGGGTCTTGTGGTTTGCTTTAGTTTTTAATTCCCTCCTTTTTGAGATGTCAAAAGGGGGAGTAGTTTTAGGATATTTCTTGTACTTTCGATTCCGTGTGTTACACTGCTATTTTTAAAATATTTATCGTAGTGTTTTGCCATCATAAAAAAGGGGGAGATTGTTGCAAATTCAGGTCCATGAACTATGCTTTGATGCTTGACAAACACTCTTACTTGTCTTGGACTGCCTTTTACTACTGACTTTTCAGGAATCAAAGATCGGACGGAAAAATGGAGCCAACTCAAGAATGGGTAGATTAGGGTTGAGTTACTCTGTAATTTTATTTTTCCCTTCTTGAGTCAATTGTAATTGCTTGAAGTGACTAATGCAAAGTAACCCTACACACACACACACTTGAGACTTAGAATTTCTATTTTTACTCATATCGGCCAGGACTATATTTACATCGTCCTGGATGATCGGGCTTAAAACAGAAAATCTAATCAGCGGTTCTTAATTAAGGCAGCCATCATTAGCCAATCGGCCTAGACGATAGGCTAAAAATAGAAAGAAATTGCTACCATAAACAATTAAGGTATTCTGTGTTTTTGGTAATCGGGCAGGACAATCTTGGATCGGCCTAGATGATATTCACAATTATGTCTTAATTGATCAGACAATTAAGGAGTTAATTAAGGATGATTAATATGATCATATCATCCTGGACGATCGAGATATCGGCCAGGACGATCGATCTAAAATCCTTAGTCGCTCTTGGACGATAAATATCGGCCAGCACAAATTCAAGGCGATGTGTTGGACGATCTGGATCGGACAGCCTGAATTCAGGGCGATGCTCTAGACGATTTTCCTCTAATTTGAACTGATCGGTCGGGACAATCGTGAGATCGTCTTGGATGATCAAGCCGATTTTTAATCGTCCAGTTTGCATTCAGGGCGATGCTCTGGCCGATCTTCTGAGATTTATACTGATCTGCCAGGACGATTTCCATATCGTCCTGGATGATATAGTCGGCAACTTGTAATTAATGAGCTATTTTGAGCTCTTCTTTATAAGAGCTCTTGTTCAACGTTTTTGAACATCCCTGGCTGCTGTCTTGACCTGAGAAAACCTAAAGGAGAGAGAGAGAGAGAGAGGGAGAGAGAGAGAGAGGATCTTGTGAGGGGGAGCTTGTGAGGGGATTCACAAGGGGCTGCTCCAAGCATTATTCCACTTCTTCTTCCCTAGAGTCTCTTGTCCTTGGAAGGGTTGGGAGAGGTAAGTTTCAGCAAGTGATCGAGGTTCTCTGCTTGCTTCAGGAGAAAGCAAAAGGAGGAAGGTTCTCTGCCTTGGCGGGTGTGGCAAAAAGAGGTGTTTGTAAAGGTTTTTCCGCCTAGCTGTGGGGGTTAAAGGAAAGTCACGATTGTAGTGCAATACTCGGAGGGTGCCTCCGGGGAGTGGACGTAGGTTGAGTTGACCGAACCACTATAAACCTTTGTGTTCTTGTTTTTACTGCTTCTGCACTTAAATTTTCGCATTATTCATTTTCTGGTGTTTTGGTTTGTGAAATTTTTTGAGCTTTGATTAAAGTTTTTAAAATACCAATTCACCCCCCCTCTTGGTTAGTCTTGGGCCAGTTCTATAGAGCTTAAAATCCCTAGTGAACTTTCAGTTTCAAGCTTGAAATAAGGTTTCCTAACTCATACTCTCATAAGCTTGCTCCATATCTAGCTTAACCGCCATTAGCCCCTTTTTTCTTTTAGGCATTATGAGCTTATGGAAAACCTCTTGAGCTAGTAGACAATGATTAGACATTGATATACCATTAAGGAAAGCTACTTGTTCTTCTGTAATACACTTGGCATTGTAATTTTTCATTCTATTTAAAATCATGGTAGCAACAAACTTATAAGTTGTTTAACACAAACTTATAGGCCTATAGTTGGACGGGTTAATAAGATTTTTAATTTTGGGAATTAGAACAATAAGTGTATCCTTCCACTCATTATGCATATTACCGATTTTAAAAAATCCATCAACAGCCTTCCACGTGTCCTCCACAATCTTCCAATAAAATTTGAAAAAAGAAGTAGTAATACCATATAACCCAAGGGATTTATTGTTACCTTGCTTAAAGACTGCCTTGATCAATTCTTCTCTAAAGAAATCCATATTTAACAGCTTAGCATCTTCATTGGAAATTCTCAGATTTTCTGGACAAGAAGGTCAACCCGTCAATTTACATTCTCTTGCTGACCGCTTTTTCTGAAAAAAAAAACTGTAAAAAATAGTTTCAATTTGGTCCAAATCCTCAACAACAGTCCCGTTCTCATCTTTTATTTGCCAAATCATGTTCCCATCCCTCTCGGCTGAAGCATATTGATGAAAATTGCTAGAATTTATGTCTCCATCTTGCTGCCATCTGATTTTTGATCTTTGATTCCACCAAGTGGAAAGTCTTCCCAATGTCACATTAAAATCATGGACTTTGTTCCTCAACATTTTCAGCTTTTCTACCGTTAAGCCTCCTGCACTAAATTCTTCAACCTGTAGCTGCAAGATGTCCTTCTTCAACTCATCTTTTAATGAATTCAGTTCTTTGCACTTATTCTTGTTCCAATATTAGAGAGCTTTTAATGATCTTTTCAACTTCCTTTGAATGATTTCAGCACTATTACCAAAATCCAACTTTTTCCAAGCTTTTAAAACAATGTTCCAAGTGGCTGGATACAATTTTCAAGTGTCTTCAAATCTTAAGAAAACGGATTTCTGATTTTGATGTTCTACCAAATTGATGGAGATAGGAGCATGATTCGAAGCAATTCTAGATAAGTGACGCACCTTAGCCATTGGGATATTGCGAAGAGCTGCATAATTTAATAAACACCTATCTAGTCTCTCCCAAATTCTAGATGTTCCTTTTTTATTATTACACCACGTATAGCTAGGACCCACAAACCTAATATCATGGAAATCATTATTCATTAAAAACATCTTCATATCTTTAGAACCATTATAAAGATGGAATCTCTACCCACCCTTCTTATCCTCTTTAGATAGGATTCAATTGAAGTCTCCCCTTATGATGCCTGGTTCATCACCAATCATACATCCTTCAAGTTTCTGCCAAAGTGATCTACGGGTTTGAGCATCCTTACCTCCATAGACAGTTGCAATGTTCCATTTACCCAAAGCATTGATGCTAAGAGTTCCCATAATCATTTGGGAAGAATGATCAATGACTTCAAAGGAAGCTACATCCTTTTTCCACATCACCAAGATTCCACCCGACAAACCATTCGCTGGATGATGAAAGTAATCCCAATCATTACCAATAATCTAGTTGATATCATTCCTATCAAGAGAAGATATCTTAGTTTCAGTTAGCCCAACAAAAAAACCCTTATTTTCTTTCAAAATCTCTCTAAGATATAAGGAGGCCTCTCTCTTCCTAGCCCCCCTACAATTCCAAAAAATGATGGAAGCCATTAATAAATAATAGGGGAATTATTCCCTATCATTTTATTATTTTTCTTGTCACCTCACCTCTTCCTTTGATCTGCTTCCATATGTCCCAAAGATCTCAACTCTTTAGAAAGCTTGAATTTACCTGAATTTGTAATTAATAACAATTGATCTTCATTATCCTGTATAGAATTAGAAACAGCTTGTTCTGGATTAATATCATTTCCATCAGAATCCAAATGCTTGGATTTCTTCAGCAGCTCTGCACTAGCCCTTTCGATAACTTCTCCTTCCTCCAGATCACAGTCCAAGGCTTGAAATTTATTCAAAATAACTGGGATATCCTGCACCTGAATGCTTTCAGAAGCTATTAAATCTTCAGGAACTTTCAATTGCATTCCTTCTGAGTTAACTGGATCTCTCATTTGTTCAACAACCTGAGCCTTTTTAACAGACGCAATAGGTTTATAAACCTGTCTACTTTGAATATTTGATCCATTATTCCTTCTAGCATTTTTGAATCTTTGATTTTTGAAGTTAACATGGATCCAAGGGCCATATTCTTCACCTTGCTGTTTTAATCCATCATCCTTTACAACATCAATTTGTTTCAAAACTTCCTTAGGTTCTTGAACAATTTTCTCCTTAGCCAGAACTGTAATAGCTTCTGGACAGGCATTTTTATTGTGTCCAACTCTTCCACACTGATAACAGAGAGATGTCAGCTTCTCATATTCCACTCGTTGAAATGTTCTTCCATGAATTCCTTCAATCCACACTCCCTTAGGGAGTTTCCTTTCCAAATCAATTCGAACACAGCACCGAGCATATTCCCTCTTACCCCACTTAAAAGAATTCCCATCAAGCATCATTGAAACTCCGATCATGGAAGCAATCTTAGGAATATTTTCCTCATCCCAGCAGCTTAATGGTAATCCAAGTAACCGAATCCACACAGGAGAAGTAATACCCTTTAGCGATTCAGTTGAGAAGGACGATGACCATCTATCCATACCAATAATGTGATTCCCAATATACGAGGGACCCCACTTAATACTTCCTTCATGGATTCCATGTTAGTAAACAAACACTGAATCCAGTTATATCCCAATGTAGTTAGATGAAAACTACCATATTTGCTCCATTGCCGTTTGAGTTCTTGACTACAAACAGAGAACGACACGTCATGTCCCAGCACGTTGATAACCAAAGATTTCTTCAACACCTGGGAATTGGCCATTTCCTTGTCAGTGTTGCGCTTAATAGCCAAACCATCTTCCGATAATTGGGTAGAGTTAACATTAAAATTCAATTTGATATGCTGCGTCTTCTGTCAGGCCGACGTAAATTTATTTATTGGAGCAGTTTCAACATTCGTCTTAACAACATCATCCACATTATCTCCATCTTTCTCAAAATCAATGAAAGTTTTTTATTAAGCTGTTTCTGGTTCTCCGAATCAAGCATACCAGCGCATTTCTTCACTTTCAAAACAACATTCGTCGACGATAACGCTTATGTATCTAGTTTCAAAGGAAAAACTGGAATAACATTGTCTTCAGCAATTTGATCAATAAGAACACCTTTACCTTTTCCTTCCACTATCGGTTCTAATCTCGCCGGAGGCCTATTACCTTCCCTGATCACCAGATTAGACGAATTCCTGGTCGGTTCTTGATCCAAAGAATCACTGTGAATTTTGATGGTTTTCTGATCAGTAGGCTTCATAAGAACATTACGATGAAGATCAGATGGAGAATTACCGTCGGTAAGCCGCTGCCGGCGGTCAAGAACCACCATCACCATATAGCGATCCGATCACAAAAGCCCGCGAAAGCAGAAATAAAAAAACAAGAATAGTTTCTCTCTCTAGAAAATCCCACAGCTTCCCTCTCTAGAAGAATACTCTTCCTCACTTCGATGCAATTAGGTATTATAGGTCATAGAGCCATTTTTACCATATGATTCAATTGAAAATTTTATTCATCTCAAGGTAGGTCATGTTTTTCCTATCTCACTTTTCAAAAAGATGAATATTTTTTTAATTTTTTTTATTAAATTATATCTCCATTATCAAAAAATGGGGATAACTTTATTTTGATTAAACTTTTGACGTGTAACTTTTAATATGTTATAGAGAATAAAATTTCTAATATTTTGAATAATTTCTAAAAAATTTCTTTAAATTTTATATGAGGGAAGAAATTTATACAATTTTAAACGAATGAAAAATAATTCAGACTCTAAAAAATCATATTGCAGTGCAATTAAAGTATTAAAACAATGCTCTACATAATATTTGGTAAATTGAATATTTTTTTAAAATCTTTAGTTTTTCTTAGTGGGGTTTTCTGTTGCCCACTCTTATGAAATTTTAGCAAATTCTAAAATATATTCGCTTATACATTATTACCTACTATTAATTAAAATATGTACTTAATTAGTTAAAATATGTGATTTTGTGAAAATCTGAAAGGGGTAGAAGAAGTTATTGCCGGATATATTCATATTCTAATTCAAAGTTATTGAACTATGTATGTTACTAAGAGTTTTTTAACTTTGTATGTAATTCATAGTTGTTAAACTCCATCTATTACTCAGAGTTATTGAACTCTGTGTATTGGGGGGCATAAGAGTTAGATTTATTGAACTTTATATATTGGGCGGGAAATATTAAAGTGCTTGTGTATTTTGCTTAAATTTTTTATAACTACATTTAATTCTCTATTCAATTTCACTTTTAATACTCAATGAATATTTAATAAATAAAATGATTAAAATTTAAATTAGTTGAAATATGGCCTGCTAAGTTGTTTTAGCTCACTATGGTTTTGAAATTTATTTTTAGGGTTTGGAAAAGGGAAATATTAAGTTAAGTAATAGTTCCAGTAATCTAATCTTAGTCTATGGGAATTTGTTCTTTTGATTTTTGCTCAGTTATGACCTGTTTTATTTCTTTGTCATGTAGCTTTTTTATAGCCATGCCATATGATTGCATATATCATTTTGATGATAAAGGAAAATTAAATCTTTTGGATGAGTTTACTTTTAGTTGTTTAGATATTTTAGTAGTTTTATATTATGTTGTAATTTTTAAAGTTTAAATTAGATGATAAAATCTGAAAAAAAAATTCAAAATTATATCATGGGATTTACTTGTTATAGCTCAACATGATTAGATATGTCCCTTTACTGGGTCTTATCAAGTTGGGTTATGAAACATAATCAGACGACTAAGGTTTAAGGGGCCATAACTAGTGACTAATAAAGGCCAATAGAATTGTAGTCTACTAGTGATAGAGGTGAGAGGGATAATAGTCAGTGACATAAGCCGAAGGGACCATGGTCGATGGGCTATTATGGTTGAAGGGATCAAAGTTGGGTAATGGTGGTCCAAGGATCATAATCAAAAGGACTGTAATTTGGTGATAATGGTCAAAGGACCATAGCCAAATGACGATGGTGCAAGGACCATAATTGACAATGGTTAGTTGGATGTCCAAAGAAGATTGGCTAATGAAAGCTTGATGGTGACATCTAGACTATAAGGATTCACCGGCGTTAATGTTCTGGAATTCATACCGTAGAGATCTCTTGAATTGCTAGCCCAAGGTTTAATCCCAACCGATCCCCTTCATACATGAGGGGTTTATTTATAGATTTTAGAGTGACATGCTCTATAAATATGGAGAAGATGCAAAGAAAGTTCAAAGTACTCCAACGGATGACCCATATTGATTAATTATGGAGCATTTGTTAAGCATTTAAATGCCTTAATAATGTCATAATTAAGTAATAGTATCCTTATATTTCTCGCCAAGCCACTCAATTTGAATATAAGCAAGCCATATTTGGATATTATTTGGTCACCCAATTAATATTCTTATGCTTTCAAATATGTATCATGGTATCGATTTGAGCCCAGATAGGTCTGATTTCATTGTAATTAGGTTTATCTCATTAAGATATTCTGTTTGACTATAAGTGTAATATCAATTATTTGAAATTCAGGTAATTTTCAACTAAGGACTATTAATTTTAAATTTATTAGCTATTATCAGTCTTAAAATACTTATTGGGATTGTGAGTAATCAAGCTTTGGGGCATAACAAGTGAAATGTCCAAAGTTCGCAAGTTGCATTTTAAGCATCATGACACCAAGGTAGTTGGCTCCCCAAATTTGAGCTCTCGAGTTTTTAGACTCAAAAATAGGTTTGGGAGTGCATTGAGGTACTAAGGAAGCACTGTCGTGACATTAGGTCTCATATGAGGTTGTTTTGAGGGAATCTAGAATATTCTTTGGGAGTGCAACAGTGCTGGAAAAGAAAGCATCGTGGTGCTAGATCAAATTAGTTGTTTTTAAAAATTAAAAACATTTCATTGAATAAATGTATCTTCCTTGAGTTTGGAAAATATTTCATTGTATAACTTTTAGTATATAGTTACCAACTCTGTTCTAGACAAGTTGACCATGAGAACGCAAAATTTAACTAGTTGATTTGCTATGTACAAATTTCAAACTTTTTTTAGATAAATGAGTTACTTTTGAACCCAGTATAGTTGGCTAAGTGTATAAGTTTACAATTTTATATATCCCATATAAAATTGATAAAATTCTGTGGAATTTTAATATGCATTTAAATTTGGGATTTCCTATAGAAAATGTGGTATTATACTTACATATGCTTTAATTCTTTAGATGTATATTGCATTGTATTGCATTAACAAGCATTTCATGCCATTTTGGATCTCTGTTATGAACATGAAAGTGCACTTGGAATTTTATGCTTGGGTCTAATGCAAATATATCTTTGTTTTGGATTACTCTGTTTTGCTCTGACTTTAAGATGATTATGTGCTGGAATACACTACTTCATTTTGGCTCTACTCAGCAATCACCTTAAGCAAGTGGGAGGTAATAAATGGGAGTTATCAGTGGGTATTTATACATGTGCATTTCTTTATTTATTTTTATATGTCATTCAGTATGCCAATTATAGAGTAAATTGTAACTCTTTATCTAATTGATTCTAATAATGAGTTGTGAATTAAACTCTGATATGCAAAAAAAGGGTTGCCCTACTTAGCTTTATATTTGTGCAACTGTTTATAATATTTCAGGCAAGGGTAAAAGTCCCAATGAGTTGATTTAGTCAAATAAGGAGTAGACAACCTGGTTTATAAGGTACACATGATAGGAATCATTATATTCTGAAATATTGTTTTTTATATATTTTTTTCAAAAAAATACTTTTTATGTATATTATGGGTGTCTAATTTTTATTATCTTAGATTTTTAGAATGCTTTGGTGAAATGAAAAGTTTGGTTGAGATTTCTTTAAATTTTAAAAGCATGTTTGTCTTGAGGCATTACAGGGTGGTATCAAGGCAATTGTTAGTAGGAATTTAATAAGTATCAGAGCCATAAGAGGTGATTTATAAATTAAATGGAAAGAGATGTTAGGTAGTTTGATATTAATTTCTATATAATTAGGTAAAAATGATTGTGCATGTTAATGAACCATTTTTCTTTGGATAGTTTAAAGGGTTGATGTAAATGGATTCGCAAGACCTTCAAGTAATGAATATATAGAGTTTTAGGACTGCTACAATTCATTATATTTTCAAAGTAGTAACAGTATATTCAATGGCGTAGTTTGATATGCCGGTAGCGAATTTGATGAGAGAAGCATAGAGAAATATGTTAGGTGTGGGGGAGATAAGCTAGATCATCATTTACACTTAATCTTGAGATTAAAACTCCCTATTTTCAATGAGCTGTTGAACCACTTTCTACAGAAGATTCATTGTTGAGGTTGGATAAATCATTTGATAGCAAGCATTAGCTTGAGGGCATGAAAGTGACATTGGTGGTATTCCTTTACTCGTGTCATTTCATATTCAGTATTTCTCTAAGTTGGTAGAGTGAGCAAGACTAGAGAAAAAAGATTTGACGACAACTCAACAGAGATGGAATGCGAGTAGAAAAAGGTTTGGAGGGGAGGTTTCCAAGAGTGGAGTTAATGGAAAGAAGGCCACGTTTGGCGGTGGTTGAGAGTCCAAAAGGGAAGGCTCTACCATTTCAATGAGTACAGAAGGATCTATGTTGATTAGTAATGTTTCATTTTATGAATATTGTGGTATCAGGCATTATGGTAGATTTTATCGATATAAATTGGAAGTACTTCAACTTCTAGTTGTTTTTAGTATCTTATCATGTATGATCACTACAGGAAAATCGTCCATTGCTGCCAGATTTTTTTGGTGGCTTTCTGGTAGATTCCTGATGGTTTACACTGAAATATTTTCAACAAATTTTTAGGTAAAATTTAAGGCTGATTTTCAGTAGATTTTCCAGCGGCTTTTTTGGCGGATTTTAATAATTTCTCAAAAATCATATATTCTTAATTTAATTAATTAATAATTCAAAAACTTATTTTTAATTAATGATAAATTTAATAATCTACTTTAGTTAATTATTAATTTAATAACTTAGTTTAATTAATTGTTAATTTCATAGCTTATATAATTAATTATTAACTTGAATATTTTACTTTTAATAAATTTTTAATTCAAATTATGTATAATTTTAATTTAAATAAAAAGTAACTATTTTAACACATTTACCTCTCAAGCAAATTGGTTGGGTCAATGAAGTATTTTTCAAACCCAGTTCGAATCTCGCGGGCATGCAACCATAGAAGGGCAGACACACTACAGGAAAATTGCCCATCACTAGCGGATTTTCCGACCACTTTCTGACGAACTATTTTTCGATGGATTTTCTAGCAAATTTCCTACATATTAAATGAAATATTTCTGACTAATTTTTATGCAGATTTCCAACGGAATTTTTTTACAGATTTTAATAAATTCTAAAAAGTATTATATATTCATAATTTAATTAATTAATAATTTTTTTAGCTTATTGTATTTAATTATTAATTAACTAACTTAGTTTAATTAAATTACTAACTTATTTTAATTATTTATTCATTTTAATATTCTATTTTAATTCATTTTAAAGTTTCAGTTTTTTTTTAATTATTATATTTAAAATAGTTTATTTTTTATTTAAATATAAAATATTCAAATTTTTAACACATTTTACTCCATGGTAAAGCGGTTGGTTAATTAAAATTTGTGTAGGCTGTGGGTTCGAATCCCACCGGTGTCAACTTGCGGACGGGTAGTGCGGGCAGCCGCACTTTCTGGCTAGCAGCTACGGTCGAGCAGGCGGGTAGGTGGGAAACGGTTTATTCGGGCGGGCAGCTTGCTGTAGACGGGTCAGCCGAGCAAGGGAGCTGCTGGGATTCTGGTCAGGCACTACGGGTAGATCGGGTAGGCGGCGAATTGCAGGCGGGTGGGCGGGCCGCCGGGGGGGGGGGGGGGGGGGGGAGACGGGCAACTGCTGTCTGGCAGGCTTGTAGATTAAAAATTGTTTTTTAAATATTCTAATGTATTTTTTTATCGGAGAGTCGTCTGATTAATTTTGCAGCAAAAAAAAATCTGCTAGGAAAACATTCAGACAATTTCTTTCGCCGGAAAAAGTTTCTAATGTGTATTTAACTATCAAAAAATTTTATGCTGGAAATCCACCAAAAACTTTAAAAATCCGTCTGAAATTTATTCTGAAAAAATCCGTTGGTAATACATCATTTTCCTATAGTGACGAGAGGGCTGGTAGTTGTGCGGGTGGCTTCTTTTTTTATTATTATTTTTTTATTTTCTGGTAACTTCTTCCATTTGAAAACTTTTCCAGCAGCTATGTTTTCACTGAAAATTTTTTTCCTACGTCGGTTTTACAAGAGGAAAATTTTTTGCTAGTAAATTCTAAATCCGTTGGAAAATAATTAATTTCCACATAAAATTTTGTAGTTGATAGATGATTTTTGTGTTGTGGATCTCTATGTTGCAAGTGGATAAGGCCTGAAGAAAAGGGAATTATGTATTTTTGCCTATATATAAACCCATTAGAAGTCATTAAGAGGTTCTACTGGTGAAGGAATTTTCTAATGATTTTCTTGAAGAGTTATATGGCTTACCAATAGAGAAGGAGGTATAATTTTATATCAAGGTGGTGTCAGGTATGAATTTGATAGTGAAGACTCCTTATAGGATAGAACCGTGAGAATAATAAAATTTGAAGGTGCAGTTACATGAGCTATTTAATAAAGGTTTTATCAGGTTGAGTTATCACCATGGGAGCTCCAATATTATTCGTGTTAAGATAGTTGCTATTTGCATGTTTTACATTTTTGCAACTTATATAGTTTTGATGATTCCAAACATTATTGTTCAAATGTGTAGTTATCTCCTAACAAATTTAGAAGATTTGTATTTGCTCTTGTGTGTACTAACATTTCAGGAAAATCGAACTCCAGACTACGAAGACTTCAAATCAAATTCAGCATGTAATACTTTGTGAATTTGAAGCTTGTACTTTTCTTTGAAATAAACTTGAAAGGGAGTGATTGTAATTGAGTGAATAAAAACACACACACACACATAAGGAGATCATATAAAATTTATACTGATCATATGGGACGATATCAGTTCGTACGGGACGATCAGACAGTTATCTCCTATTAAGATCACATGGAACGAATAGGAACTGGTCAGAAAAATTTTCTAAGTCCTATTCGTCCAGGACGAAATTAAAAATCGTCCGGGACGATTTGTTCTCTGTAAGATTTTCATCCAGACAAAATTAAATATCATCCAGGACGATCTGGTCTCTGTAAAATTTTCATCCAAATAAAATTAAATATTGTCCAGGATGATTTGGTCTCTATAAGATTTTCGTCCAGAAGAAATTAAATATCGTCCAGGACGATCTGGTCTATGTAAGATTTTCGTCCAGACAAAATTAAATTATCGTACATGACGATTTGCTCTCTGTAAGATTTTCGTCCAGATGAAATTAAATATCGTCCAGGACGATCTAGTCTCTGTAAGAATTTCGTCCGGACGAACCAATTTTTGTCCAGACGATACAACCGACTTAGGACGGTTTTTCTGCAGTTTTTGGAACCGACCTTGTAATAACCGTTCGTACCGGACGAACTTGGTTCGTACGGGACGATCAGCTTGTACGAAAACATTTCGTACACATATACAAAGAGGTTCGTTTCAAGGCTTTTAAGTAATATCGTCCAGGACGATCCACGATCGTACGGGACGATCCACTGCGTACAGAATTAAAAACTTGCAGTTTTTGGGCGGTTTTTCTTGTCTTTTGTATAAATAGTCCAAATTAGACTGCTACCCAATCTTTTTGTCATTTGATCTTCGTGCCTATTGAGAGAAAAGTCAAGGAGAGAGTGTGAGAGAGCATTCAAAGGAGGATTCCTACCACTGGAGTGTGAAGACTTCACTTGGTGTTTAAAGGTAAGAATCTCTACTTGTGAATTTGGATTACTTCACTCTTTTCTTTCTTCCTTCTAGATTTCTTGTGAGAAGATATGTCATGGAGATCCGGTTCGCTGCCGACACTTGGAGAGTGTGAACAGCCGAAGGGTTCACTGCCTACACTTGGAGAGTGTGAATAGCCGAAGGGTTCGCTGCCTACACTTGGAGAGTGTGAACAGCCGAAGGGTTCGCTGCCTACACTTGGAGAGTGTGAACAGACGGAGGGTTCTCTGCCCACACTAGGAGAGTGTGAAAGGATGAAAGGTTCTCTGCCAACACTAGGGATTGTGTAAAAGGTCGACGGTTCTCTGTCGCACCGGGTAGTGGTGAAAAGAGTGTTTGTAAAGGCTTCTCCGCCTTGCTGTGGGTGCAAAAGGAGAGTCACTATTGGTATTAGTACAAT
Source organism: Dendrobium nobile (assembly GCA_022539455.1). Lineage (NCBI taxonomy): Eukaryota > Viridiplantae > Streptophyta > Magnoliopsida > Asparagales > Orchidaceae > Dendrobium > Dendrobium nobile. Next base: position 42,307,817 of record CM039734.1, on the reverse strand, counting down.
ACTCAGAGGGTGCCTCTGGGGAGTGGATGTAGGTCTGGTTTAGACCGAACCACTATAAATCTTGTGTCATTTACTTTACTGCTTTTTATTTTCTGCATTTTTCTTTTGTTTAAAAACTCTGTGGTTGAAAAACGTTTTCTATAAAAACTTAATAAAAATTTTCATTTCGGTTCAACACATTTTCAAAGAGGGTTTAAATTTTTAAACTACCAATTCACCCCCCCCCTCTTGGTAGCCTTGGGACATTAACTTAGGTCTAACAACCTATTCACTAGACTCAACAAGTGGTATCAAAGTGGCGTTTCAAAATCATAAGTTTAAACTACTTTTTGATTAACGTAGATGGCTACATTCGAAAACCGAAATACACCTGAGGGTTACTCTATTACTAGGCCTCCATAGTTTGACAATATTCCTTTTGATTTTTGGAAAACACGCATGTCTACTTTCTTACAGTCACTTGATTATCGTATGTGGATCCTAGTCCAGAAAGATTATACAAAACCAGCTAGATTAGTTGATGGAGTTAGGGTAGAAACACCTTTTGCAGATTGGACTTTAGAAGAACGTGACTTAGCACAACTAAATGCCAAATGTCTAAATAGCTTCTTTTGTGCTTTAAAATCTGAAGACTACATGCGGGTTTCCACTTGCAAAAGTGGAAAGGACATATGAGATAGACTTTGTATAACTTATGAAGGGACTAATGAGGTTAAGCAATCAAGACTCAATATCTTGTTACATGACTATGAGTTGTTTCGCATGAAACCTAATGAATCTATTTTTGACATGTACACAAGATTCACACAAATTGTCACTTCTTTGCATGCACTTGGTAGGGAATTAACTAATACTGAAATGGTTAATAAGATTCTTCATTGTTTACCTACTGCTTATGATGCAAAAATTATTGCAATTACAGAGTCTAAAGATCTAAACATTTATTCTATTGACAATCTTCTTAGTTCACTCATTGCTTATGAGCAAGGAGTAAGTCAAAGAAAGATTGTTGCAGGTGAACCACGAAAGGAGAAGAATATTGCACTAAAAGTGAAAGTGTCAGAGAGTGAACACTCACAACCGGAGGATGAAGATGATATTGCATTAATGACTAGACAATTCAGAAGCTTTTTAAAGAGGAAGCAGAAGAGACGCCAGTAATGGAATAGAGGTAAGTTTAACAGAAATGGCAATGTTTCTAATGAAGTGATTTGTTATGAATGCAGGAAACCAGGTCATATCAAGACTGATTGCCCAAAACTCAAAGCCACTCCTAGCAAGGAGAAGGTAGAGGAGAAACCAATTATAAAGAAGGGTAAGAAGATGTTTCAAAGAGCTTTTTGGGCGAACTCAGCTTCAGACTCATTTGAGACTGAAAAAGAAGAAGAAGTCACCAACCTTTGCTTGATGGCAGATAATGTTGATCAATCAGATCAAGAAGAGGTATGTGACTTAACTTATGATGAATTATTTAAAGTTTCTGAATACATGCATGATGCATATAGGAAAATGAAAAAGATGCATGCTATTGTAAGTTTAGAATTGGAAGAGCTTAAGAAGGAACATGAAATCCTTAGGAAAGATCATGCATTAATAGATGACAACCACATGAAACTACTTGACGAATATGATGACTTGAATAAGAATTTTGAAAATTTAAAATCATCCTATGCTGATGTTGAAAGAGATTTTAAAAAATTTAAGGATGAATCTGAGAGGAAAATATATCGTATCAGTTATATAAATCGAATCTTGGAAGAAATGAATTCATTTTATAAATTGACAATAAGAGCTCTTGAGGATAATAGGATACCCCCAAATATGAAGATTTTACAAATCCTAAATATTATCCTAAATATATGGAATCCCTTAGAAGACAAACAAATGGAAGAAAACTTAGGAATACTTTTCCTAATGTTAAATGTAATAATTGTGGATTTTTGGGACATATAGCTCACACCTGTAATTTGAAGATGAAAACTAATTTGGTGTGGAGACCTAAGATGCATAAACCTAGACATATCATATATGCATCTGATTATAAATTGCTAGAAGGTGAACCCAAACTTGTTTGGGTTCCCAGGTCTAACATTTGATATTTTTGCAGGGTTGCTCTCACACAAGACCTCGTGGGAGCATATGGTACCTGGACAGCGGATGTTCAAAGCATATGACTGGAGATACTGCTCAATTCATAACGCTGGAAGCTAGGAGTGGAGGCAAGGTTACATTTGGAGATAATACCACAAAGAAAGTGGTTGGACCAGGTATGATTGAAAATTTGAAAAACTTTTTCATAGATGTTGACCTCATTTTTGTATGAGGTCACTAAGATCCTTTCAGAATCCAGATCTAATCCTAGACCCTAGGATCCACTCTAGACCTTAAGACCCCTTCCTAGATCCTAGGATCAATTCATATTCAAGTCAATCCATACCCTTGATTGACTCAAACCTCAAATCAATCTAAACCCCATTCAATTTAAATTCAGATCAATTCAAACTTCAGCCCCCCCTCAAACCATGACCCAGTTCAATTGAGAATTCGAATTTCAGCTTTGACTTTGATCCTACCCTTGACCTAGCTTTCACCCTATCCATTCATTAACAATCACCAAATGATTGTTAATGATTTGGATACTTAAATATTAATTATTTGAGCTTAAAATCCATTCCAAATCCAGAAACCCAGACTCAAATCCAAAGCCTTAAGGCCTTGTTCTAAAGACCCTTTTCAAAGAATTTTCAAACATTCCAAAATCTAGTCTAATGGCCTCTGATTCAGGGTCTATCACTCACAAAGTGATAAGACATGTCTCTAGGGGCTACCCTCCAATTTTGAGCCCATTCTGAGGTCTTTAACCCCAGAATTCAAATTAAAATCCAAAAGCTGTAAAACCTTCAAATATTTACAGCCCATGCCACTGAACCTAACCCTTTTGAGATCTTGACCTTGGAATCCTTATCAAAGCCCCTAATCACTTCCAGACCCTTAATTTTAACCCATTGAGCAATAAACTGCATTTTCCAGACCCATTTTTGACCATAGCTGACCAATGAGCCCAAAATGACCAAAATACCCCTATGGGGCTCAAGTATTAATTTCCAACCAAATGAGCTCCAAATTAAATCCAACCACCTCCAGCAAGTTTCAATTATTATTTCAAATTTATTGAACCCATTCCCGGCTCCTAGGTCAACCTAGTTGACCAAGTCAACATGGTTGACCTAAGAGGACCCTTAAGGGTTCAAATAGGGATTTTGACCAATCTGACCTCCCCAGACCTAGGGACCACACCTAGTAGACTCAGGATGATATTCTAAATTTGTTGAATCCATTTCCAGTCCCTGAACCCAACTGGTTGACCAAGTCAACTAGTTTTAGCCTAAAAGCCCATTAAGGGCCCATTAAGCTTTCTTAATTCAATTGACAAACATGACTCTTGGAATCACCCTCCAATCCACCTAATCAGCCCATTTGGATTACCTAGGTGCAATTCCATAAACCCTTGATGGGGTTGACTGGTCAACCAGTCAACTCAAGGCTTAAAGAACCATTTTGTGTGGTCAAACCTTTCAACCCATTGAACCCAGCTCAAGCCACACCCATCCAGCCATTTGGAAAGGCTCTATGACCTGCTTGGATGCCACCTCAGCCCCTCCCTTGACCAGTTGACCGGTCAATTTAGTCAAACCAAAGGTTTAGACCTTTCCAAAAGGTCTTGATCAGCCTTTCGCCTACTTTTCCCTGATTTAACTGCCCAAGGCCGACCCATCAGTGCCCTAAAGCTCCCTAATCGGCCCCTTAACCGAGCTCTACCCTTGGTTTAGCCTTAAGTGGCAATGGTCCCCCCCCACTCATCCCAAGTCCACCCAATGGGAGCAAGGTATGTCCAGCCTTTGAGGCAGCCTTCCAGCTTTCCCAGGGACAGGTGGCATCATCTGGAGAGCCCCCGGATGCATCCCAGCCATCCATTTGGCTTGGGAATGTTTGAATAGGAAAAAAGGTCCTAAAGCCATTGATTCCAACCCTAGTCTTCTCTCACCTTTCTAGAGCTCCTCCAATTTTGAATCTCTGTTCCATCGAGCTCCTCAGACCTCTCCCAACATATCCCCACTCAAATCTGGCCGGTCGAAACGGTGGCCGACAATCTTCCGGTGAGCTCAATACCAAATACATCCAAGGCTCATTCCAGGCGATCCGTGGAGCGTCGGAGCGTGGGTTCAACTAGGAACTTAATCGTGGACAGTCTACAAGCTCAACCATTCATTTAACGGTTCAATCCGTCCGAAAATCAAGGTGAAAATCGAAACCTTAGGTCTAGGCACATTAGTTTAAATAGATTTTTATTAAGCTAGTTTTAAGTAAAGTAAAATACTCCCCATAATTTCTGTTCATCCTCTTTATTTAGATTTAAAATTTCAAGAATATTGATCGATCCGATCGCCTGAACGAGTCAAAAAACGCTTTCTAGGGCGTTTTCGTGGTCTGGTTCAGGCGTACGCTTTCTGGACCGTTGATCCCCGAATCAACGGTTCAGATTAAGCCTTTCGGAGCCAACGTCCGACCGTGTATCTGATCCAACGCTCGGATAGCGGTCCGGCGACATCTCGACCCTCCGTTTCAAACCGCGGGTTAAAATCGCAGCCGTTTGATCTCATCCCGTTGAGATCAAACACGGGGTTCGATCTCATCCGTTGGATCAAACCCGCAATGATCCGACGGCGCGGAGGGCTTGCTGACGTGGTTAAGTGAAACCGCGTCTAGCGCCCTGCGGCCGACGCGTGGCTGACCGCCGTCACGCCGTCGCGCCGCCTCCGCGTTTTTCGACTCCGCGAACCAGAAGGCGCCGCGTGTCCCGCCAGCCACCGTCTCTGGTTTGGCCGAACCAGAGAGCTCCACGTGGCATTTCCGCCGCCAAGTAAAAGAGAAATATGGTTTAATTTAATTTTAAATCCTTTTTAATTACAGATTTCTTTTAAAAATATTTTAAAATTATTTTAAAAATATAAAAAAAATATTTATTTAATATAAGTATTATCAGAAAATTAAAGGTTTTAATTTAAAATTAATTTTTAAGATAAAATGTTAATGTATTTTGAGATATTTTAAGTATTAATTATTTTAAGTTCTTTTTTAATTAAAATAGTATTAAACATCTAATAGGATTTAAAAGTTTACCTTAAAATACATTCTGATATTTAAAATATATATATATATATATATATTTATATTCAAAATACTTTAGTTTAACATTAATTTTAAAATTAAAGTATTCATTTATCTTAATTAATTTGAATTCTATGAATATTATAATACTTAATTAAGTAATTAATTAAATATTATACTGAATATTTTCAAAATTAAAAAAAAAAATTTATTTTCAAATGATTTTGAAAATTCAGAGGATCTCTCAATTATTGAAACATTAGTTTAATAGTATTTTTAAATTATTTTATTTTAAAGCCTATATTTTTATGTATAGTTTTCCATATATAAGTACATATATTTCAAAATTATTTTTAAATTATATGCATTTAAATATTTAAATTTTAAAAGAGATCCTTTGAAATTTTAAATGTAGATTAAGCATGTTTGAATGGAAATTATGGGGATTGATTAGTGCATAGTTGTGCTTTAACTTTTCACTAATCAAGATTTAAGTTAAGTTAATTTTGTTAGCTCTTGCATGTTTAGGTTATACACACACCACCTAGTCTAGGTTCTCTTAGATTTAAGGACTTGAGTGTGATGCTTATGTGTTTCATTCATGCTTGTTCAAGGGTTAGTTGGAACCTTGATTTGGACCTATTAAACCTAGTGTCATTAAGGACAATAATTAAGGACATGTGTTTAGAGAACTTAGAATATTTCCAATAATTAGGATACATTCCTTTTTCACTTGAAATTTTGGACATATGAACTTAGTGACATGTACAGCCACTAGGAAAAGTTTCACTGGATCTAGAAGTCATTAAGCTCTTTAATTGATTTAATTAAGTTTATACCCTTAATTAAGCCTTTAAAACTTCTAAAAAATGTAATAAATCCATTTTAAATCCAAAAAATACATATAAACCCTATAACTGACCAGAATCAAGCCCTTAACCAATGAAAATTAAAAGCCCCTTAATTTGACAGCAATTTGAACCTTAATCTAATTTTAAGTGAAAATCAATATTTAATTCATTAATTCATTAAAAAAAATATTAAAATTTCCAAAAATTTCCCAAACACTTGGGAATCTCTCCTTAGGTCACTTCTGACCTTTGGAGTTGATTTCAAGAAGTTTGGGATTCATTTGGAGGAAAATCATGAAAAAGGCCTTCTAATTAAGAGATTTCAAAAATTCATTAAATAGTCAAATCTTCCAATATCCGTAACTAATTCCAGAAAAATCAAAATTACCCAAACTCACTTGCATTCAACTACTAATAAGTTCTAATATTTGCTAAAAATATTAAATTCCAGGAATCTGCAATATTTCAAAAAGTCAATAAATTGGTCAAACCATAGTTCAAAACTGGTCCAGAACTTCAAACCTTCGTAATAAAATGCAGAAAAATCCGATTTCAACGTACCTACCTTCTAACTGATCGTAGTAAGGTCTAGTATTTTAATAAAATACAAACATTCCAGAATTTGAACTTAATCAAAAAGTCATTTTCCACCCCTTAATTAAGTGATTAAAATATTCAAAAATTCATAAAATTCACAATTATTCCGAAACTCCAGAAAATGTTAACTTAATGTTTAAAACATTCAACAAACCTTTTAAAACATAACAACCATCCCGAAGATGAAGTTTATTGGCTGGACTACTCCGGGCTGCGGGGCTAAGTGTCCTAAGGAGGCTGGTTCCTCGAGCCTGGTGGCACAACGCCACGAATGGATTCCAAGGGGTGTTAAACCTTAAGAATAGATTAATTATTAATTATCTAACCTTTTAAATCCTCTAATTTAATTACATTAATTTGGTTTATCGGCTGGACTACTCCGGGCTGCGGGGCTAAGTGTCCTAAGGAGGCTGGTTCCTCGAGCCTGGTGGCACAACGCCACGAATCGATTAATGGCAAACTTAAACTAATCAATTTTGAAAATCAGCAAGAAACCCTTTCTAATATTAATTCATGTCTCTTAATTACAACAAACTTAAAGTAACTTAATCAACCCCGATTGCTACTGGGTAACCCAGGCCTACGAGGCTATTAGCTTAGCCCCAAGGAAGGTGAAATAAACTTCACGGCCTCGGTGTGAAACAAAGGTAGTAATCAATTAACTTTTAAAATATATTTAATTAAAATTCTTAATCTACTAATACTTAAATTTTAATCTAAATACCCTTTTAAGCCTTAACAAACTCAGACTTTTAGATAACTTTAATTAATCACCCAACTTAGGATATACCCCTGCCACACTGCCTTTCACACACACTTTAGATGATGTGCTAGGACAACCAACTCTAGATCTAGGTTAGGCCGGTGTTTACTTTACTGCTGTGTGCCAGATTTTTTCGTAGTTTTCACTGCATGTTGTGGATGAAATTGCTTTGCTGTGTCTGCTTACTTTTCTGCACTCTGTGGATGGTTGATGTGTTTGGCTATTAGATTACCCTTAGGTTAGGTACGATATGGATGCTGACATAGTTTTCTGCAGGTGGCCACGCTCATGCAGGGCAATATAAAAAGGGGGCAAATAAAAAAAAATGCATAAATATTATAAACTCTTTGCACAGGTGCTTCAGCTGCTAAAGCCCCCCTAATCATAAAAAGAGCGTGGCCAGTGTGTTTACTTTTTTTCCTGCTCATATATAACTGCTTGGGAATAACTGCTTTTTATATATTAACTGCTTAGGATAACCTTGCAGGTGAGTCTAGATTTTTATTTTGATATTAATGTAATTTGTGTAAGTGTCAAGTGTTGTGAAAGTTGATTTTGAGTTGGGATACATAGATCCAAAGCTTGGATTCCAAAGAGGAAAGGATACCCCTTTGGGGAACACTCCTTTTCCATTTGGAAATCCAAATTTGGATCATACCTCTTCCTTGCCCAAAGAGAAAAGAGTGGCCTTCCCCTTAGAGGGAAATGCCCTCTTATCCATTTGGGTAATCCACTACGAAGATTCCAAGAAGATTGAAGAAAAGGAGTCCAAAGAAGAACAAGATTGAAGATGTGAAGATATGAAGATTGAGAGTATCCCACTCAAAATAACTTGCGTCATTACTAGGTTTAGAACCCGGGTTGTTGTCAGTGGTGCCCGGCCACTTTACTTTCTGTAATATTCTGGTTTGTAATAAGCAAGGCAATTCAGCCTATGGACATTTACTTATTAATTAATTTATATTTGATGTGATGAATTGGTTGTCTCTAGGATTACTTGCTTTTTCTTAGTTTTTTGGCGATTGTATGCCGCTTTTGTTTTAGCCTGGATACGTGAGGCTCGCGAGGGTGTGAAAGTTTTATACTCAAAATATTAAAGTCTAAAATTTTAGTGAGTCTAAATAACATAGAAAGATAACGAATCTAGGGAATTAGCCGGGGATCGACCCCGGGGTCGCATGCATATTTCTGCATTACTCTTTCCTTGCTTTAGACCCTTCCCCGCCTGCGGGTAGAGTCCGGATAGTCTGACCTATGAGGACGAGGTGCCGGACCTGGGGAAGTCCAGTCTTCTAAAAAATTATTTTATAAGCCTGTTTTTAAAATTTCAAGCATACTTGATTGGAAGTTGTTAACTAGCATGCATTGCATTAGATACAAACTAAAAGAGTCAAAATTTTAATTGCATCAGTTTAGCATTTTTGCACCCAACATATGTCAAAGGGGCCAATTAGGAAAATCCCTAGATGTCGGCCCCGACCCTCCAAAACTTTAATTACAACGTTCCTACCACTCTTGCATAAAAGACCGGACTCATCTATTTTAAATCGACTAGGTGGTTAGCTGGCTCCCCAATCCAGGCCGGGGTAAGTCCAGACCTTGCACTGCATTAGTTAGGATCGGATGACTGTGGTCCAGTATCCAAAATAGATTTAGGATCCGGGGCAGATCTTTGATTATAAGACCCCAAATTTCGGGAATATAATCCCAAATTTCTAATAAGATGCTCAACTCTAATTAAAATTTTCTTTCAATCCTAAAACATAAAGCCCAACACTTAGATTAAGTTGGGACACTTCCGGATAGTTCTGGAATCTCAAAGTGTCCCCTACCTCTCTTCCTTTGAATCTGTTAATAATTGCTCAATTTTGATCCATTCCCTCTTGATATTTTCCAATAATTCTATTTATTCTTTGATATCACTCCTAGAAAATCTAACAAAATTTTATTCTTATTCTAATCGAGAGTTTTCGTAGGGGACTTTATCTCCCTACGATGTAATTAACTACGAGGGCTTGCGCTCGTAGGAGATTTGGAACCCCACACACCTGATTTTAAAATTGATTTTAAAACTTCACTAGATTTCTTTGGGAAAAGTTAAAGAATGATCGTCGTCGTTGCATTAGAAGAATTATCGTAGAATGGTGTCATTTCCCTTTGGGGAGATACATCCTTCTTCGATAAGGCTTTGGATGTGAATGCGACGATCATACTTCTTGGATATTGTAATTGGGTACTTAGTTGAACTCTACTTTGTTCCCTCGGGGCCATATGAAGTTCTCTTTAGAACCCGATCATAATATTCAAGATGTGTTTACATAATTCTAAGTCTGAACACCGTTATGAAAGTTTATCTTCGTCCCCCGGGGTGATATATTCTTTCTAACGAGTTGATTCGACCTTAGAATTAGAACTCAACCTTAATCTTAAAATCCCCAAAGAAAACTAATATTTTTCAAAACCTGTTTTCAAAATTCCACCAACAAAAAATGGCACGCCCGGTGGGACAAATCTCTCTCTCTATCTTTAATAAGAATAAAATTTTGTTTCATCGGTAGTCTTAACTACCTTTCTTCCGTTGGTCTCTCAATCCATTTCCCTCTTGGGTGAGTGTGGCCAACATCTAGAATAACTTAAAACATCAAAAGAGAGGTTCTACCTCCAAAAAATTTTTGTTACTTGTTAATTTAATCCTTCCGATTTTGACCTTCTGCCCTAGGATTTCCTATGAGGCGATAGTGTCAAATCGGGTCTCCAAATGTTCGTTTAAAAAAAAAAAAAAAATTTTAATAATGCCACTTTCAAAATATCTCTTTTGAAATTGAAAAGAAAAGACTTTTGATTATTAAGAAGATTTGAGATACACTAGTCTTAACCTCTTTACCATTTTGACTTTCAAGAATAAAGAGGCTAAACCATTGAATTTACTAGGGATTTTCTTATAGTTCCATAAGCCTTCGGGCAAGGGGAAACTCTGTCCGTTGTATTTTGGATCTTGTAAGAAGAATCCATCTCAAATCATTCAAACTTCAAATTCTTTCAAAAGAAAAACAAAACAAAACAAAATCCAAAAACCCTTTTACTCCAAAACCTCATATGTTGCCTCATAAGATCATTGTGCGGGCTAACATATGTTGATTTTCTTTTGGCATGTACTTAGTCTCTTTATCTCCCTAACATGTGTTGAAGTTTCTTACCATTCAATATGTGTTGGGAGGTTGGGATTATTTTACAAGCTTTAAGTTTTAAAATGACAAACACCTCTTCTTCAAGAAATCTAATTTCAAACCATTCTTTAATTTTCAGAAAATATCCAATGGCTGGCAAGTTGATCTTTACCTTTGACCGTGAGCTCTCTTCGACTGTGAATGACCTAGGGAGAACTGTTGTTTTTGGATTAGGCTTTGACACTCTTGAGTTTTACATGGATGGACAAGAGGTAGTCAAGTTGGATGCCACCAAGAATCCCACCCCTGAGCTTGAGTTGATTGTGGGAGCTACTTCTGTTGCACCTGTTAAGATTGAGACACCAAAGTTGCCTGAGTCAGTTGTTGAGATCCCTACTGAGGTCAAATCTGTTTTTGAAGAAGGGTCTTGTTCTGGGCTTACCTTTGCAACTAAGAATCAGAAGAAGAATTACTTAAGGAGACTTAGAAAGAGGATCTCCAAGGCCAAAAGGATTGTGCCTTTTAAGACCTTAGCTCAGGTAGAGCCTGAGGCTGGTGAGGAACTACCTATTCCTGCATCCTCTCCCCTTCTCAAAGGGAGTCGCTTTTTCCCCTTAGCTTCTGCTCAAGGGGAGGAGAGGGTATCTAGGATAGCCCGTTCCCCACCATGCCCAGTCGACTACTCGACTAAGAAAACTTCAAAAGAGAAACATCTGCAGAAGACTAGAGCACTAAGGAATATAATTCACACCTGTGCTGCACAATCCGGACAGACCAAAGAGCAGTATTTGAGTCAGCTGAAGGGAGTGATCTCCCATCGCTTCCAGAAGGAAGTGTTGAAAGAAGAGGCATCTGAGGCTAAGAACCTAACTCCACAACATGTTAGGAGAAACAAGAAATATGTTAGACAGCCTGCCACTTCTGTGCTAGTGGATGGATATCACTGGGCGCCACGCCCTCCTTCTTCCAAAACGGAGGGTATTGTATTGACTGGGTCCGAGAGAGGCCGCCATCCTCATGGTAGACCCCCGGTACCCCCTCCCAAACCTGTGAGGTTGGCCTCAGTGATTGTTAACCCTAAGGGAAATGAAGCGCTAAAACATCTGGATGTTAAAGGCAAGAGGCCCAAATCCCCTGAGAAGAAGTATGTTCCTAAAAGGACCAAGTTGGAGAACTTACCACCACCTCCAAGAACTCCTAAGTTCATTCTCCAACTCCAACGGGTTACAACTACACCTTCCCCAGTTTTGACTGAGTTGAGGAACATTCAACCTAGCACTTCCGTTGTTGCAGTGGATGGTGTTACTACAGCAAGTCCTACTCCTGATTTAGCAGTAATTCCGGTTGATGGTCCAGTTGTTGATTGCACTGATCTATGTGTCATTCCTAGGCTTCCTACACCGGAGTCCGAGGACCTTACCTTACCAGATGTAGGAGCTATTTCCCTACAAGCTCCTGCTTCACCTCCTGAGGTACGTGCCCCTCTCCTTGTAGAGAACGCCACTCTTCTGACTACCAATCTTGGGACAGTCGAGGAGGAGGGAATTGACCTGGATCTCGATTTAGAAGAAGAAGAGCCAACCACAGAGCCAAAGTTAGATCCTAATCCGAAGCTTACTGAGATAATTTATACGCTAGAGAAGGAAGAACTCTTTGACATAGCTGCTTACAAAGGGTACTTACCCCTCGATCCTAAGTCTATTGGGGACAGACCAATTGAGGAGGTAGTACAAGAAATAAGAAACATTCTGTACAAGAAGGAAGAGGTAGCAACCTTTGATCCAGACCTGGATGACCTCCTAGGAGACACAAATGATCATGTTGGTAGCGTCTCCATGGTCGAAACTAGAGGATCCAGCAAAGAGGCTGAACCTAGCAAACGTAGGCCTATCAAAGACGATGATTCACACATTGTTGGGTCCGATTCAGATGAGTCTGTAAGGACCAAGGATGAGGAGTATATAAAAAATCTGGAGAATCAGCTGAAAAACATGATGTTACAAGTTAAGGAGATGCAAGAAAGATTTGACAAGTCAGAGCAGGACTCACTCAGAATTCAACAAACGGCTCGAGAGATTGTGGAAAGAGTTAAGAAGACAGAATCCAGTCCCAAGCCTCCCGAGTCAGCACCAGTGATCCCTCCTTGCCTATCAGAGGCATCTCCAGCCCCACCTACAGCTCTCCCTGTTCCTCCAACTTTGCCTCAGAAGGATATCAAGCAACTGATCGAGGACCAGGTAAGGGAGGCCTTAGCCTTTTCACAAGAAACTGCATCTATTCCAAAGGGTAGACCATACCCCGAAGAATATGATTCAGTTCCCTACCCAAAGGGCTTTGTGCCACCAACTTTTAAGATTTTCACTGGAGTTGAAAACCCGAGACAGCATTTGGCCCACTTCAGAGCAAGTTGTTGCAATGCGGGAGGGTCCGATGCTCTACTCTTTCGCCAATTTGTAAGTAGCCTATCCGGCATTGCTTTCGAGTGGTACGCAGATCTGCTCAAGGGTTCAGTAAGAACTTTTTGTGATTTAGAAAACCTTTTCCTCAAAAGATTTTCTGGAGCACAACAACGAACCACTGTGGGCGATTTGGTTGTTGAAAAGCAAAAGCCGGGAGAGTCTCTGGTTGAGTACATCTTGAGGTGGCGAAATCTCTCGATGAAGTGTGAACCCCAGTTGCAAGAGCAACATGCAGTGGAAATACTTCTTAAGAACATCCACGGCCCTGTTGCTTTTCTCCTGAAGGGTTTCACTATTAAAACTTTTGAGAAGCTTCTTAATAAGGCTAGCAATTTGCAGGAAGAGGCTCATAGGATGCCATTCCTACGGGAGCAGTCTGAAGATAAGAAGGGTCCCAGATTGGTTAAGACATTTGAGAAAAAGGCAGTAGTGTCAGTAGTTGACAAAGGAAAGAGGCCAATGGTCAGTCAGCCTAGTGCTCCTCCACCACCGCCACCACAGCCAGTTCAGAGACAGCCTTTCCAGGTTACTCCTCAGTACACTAGAGACCCTGTACCTTTTAGAGAGAGATTGGCAAGACCATATCCATTTAAAAGGGAGTCAGTTAAGAAGATTTTTAGGAGTCTATTAAAGAAACCAGATTTTCAGTTGCCAGAGGCTAGGAGGCCTGAGGATGAAAGTAAGAAAGATGATCCCAAGTACTGCCCATACCACCGGATGCTTAGTCACCCTTTAGAAGACTGTGTTGTGTTCAAAGACTGGCTTGAGAGGAACTACACCCAAGGTAACATCATAATTCCTAAGGAATACTTGGTTGATCCAGAAAAAGCTTCCATTAAGACCATTTCAGGTAACTCTCTTAACCTTCCTTGTTTTGTTGAAGATGGTTGGGACATCGCTTTGTCCCGGGCACTTAAAAAGTCGATTAACAAATCTTTTCGTCTTTCTCAACAGCTAACTACGATAGCCCAGGACCCGGTGTGGAAGGTTGACCTGGATGCTTCGCAGAAGGATGTTGAGCCACTTTCCTCTCCAGTAGTCTTAGGAACTACTGAGAAAAATGTAAAAGAAGAGAAATTTGATTTTGAAAAGAGGAAGTGTGTAGATGAGAGATGTATTAGGATGGCGGATGGGGGTGTTAAGACCCTTTCCCCTCTTCTGTTATCTGACTTTTACTTTGCCCCATCAAAGGCAAAGGGTCAGAAGATGAATAAAAAAACATCCTTCTGCTTCTGTCTTGATGATTGGCCATGAAAATAAAATGCAAATTGATGACTCTCCTGTTTTAAATGAAAATCCTTGTGAAGAAACTCTCAACATTAAAGAAATTGATCTTCCCAAATCAGCTATGCAAGAAGAGGTCGAGTCGGAGGCCTTATCAGAAAGTGATTTCCCTCAAATCAATTTTCAAGGAAATCCTATCTTGATAGAGCTTTCAGATTCTGACTCGCTGTCGGGAAATGATGACCCGACGCCTATGGTGTGTGTAGACACTGCCCTAATTTGCCCTCCCGAGGATATCGAGCATGTGCAACTCCGTGGCGGTAAAGTCTTACCCCCTAGGCTTCCCCCTCAGGAGAAAGGCAAGCAAATTCCCTTTGAAGATCTGAATCCGCATTCCCCTCAACAGTCAGACTCTCCATTAATTCCTCCGGGTTTTGAGTCTGTCATTCCTAAGGTTGATTATAATGTTTTAGCCCATCTTAGGAAGTTGCCAGCGAAATTAAGCATCTACGACGCCCTCCTTCTTTCCAAAGAAATGAGGGAGTCTTTAATTAAAGCACTTCTCGACCCCGAGATTTGCTTGACTCAGTTGGCTGCAACTTCAGAAGATAAGGCACTTTACTTCAAGGAGGTTCCCGGAGTTACCTTTTCAGATGAAGATATGCTCTTGAGAACTGCTGACCATAATCGTCCCCTCTACATTACTGTAGATGTGGGAAACTTTAAGTTATCAAGAGTCCTCATTGATCCGGGTGCATCGGTCAATATAATGAACATAAAGACCCTCACATACCTCAGAGTTGATACTAGCAAGCTTTCAACCGACAGGTTGGTGCTTCGTGGGTTCAATGAATAGGGTGATAGGGCCTTAGGTTCAATCACTTTACTTTTAGTAATAGCAGGCTTGAAAACTGAAGCTAAGTTTCATATAATTGATTCGGCCACGTCCTTTAATGCCCTTTTAGGTAGACCTTGGATTCATGAATATAGAATGGTCCCATCTACCCTTCACCAATGCATCAAATACCAACGAGATGGCATTGAACATGTGATTAAGGGTGATTTGCAACCATTTTCTATTCAAGAAATTGGGATCTACGAAGATGCTACATACTTTGTTCCTAAAGGGTCCTCGTCCCGTTCTAAGCTAGAGATCAGAATCGAGGAGAAGTTGGTTGGACAAAGTTCCGATCAAATGAAAGAAAAAGGAAAATATATTGAGCAAGAAATGATACAATTGAGTAGTGAAGACGACTCCGACATCATTATCCTTAGGCCTCCAAATGCATTACCTCAAAGAGGTGGGAGGATGGCTTTAAGGGCACGAGGTCAAGGCCGTATTCCCTCAGAGAGGAGAACAACACCTGTTCATATCGATTTGGAATCTGATTCCGATGTTGAGTCCAAGGACCGAGGTGTTGCTTTCTCCCTCCGTTATAAAAATACAAATACTTCTCCAAAATTCGATCTCACTTTGGACGATGACAGTGACATTGAGGAAGATGTTGCAAAGGTGAAAAGTGACGAGCCTGAATTGACAATGTACGAAAAGCTCAGTAGAAGGATTGAGGCCCTTTCTCTAACCCCACTGTCAGCTGGCAGGATTGCTGGGTTAGAAGTTAAAGTGGCCCCCAACTTGAATGGTGAAGTAAAGAAAGTCCAGAAATTCTTTCCTGGCTCCTCCTCCGCAAGGGATGAAGATGATGTAACCCTTGAGGAGGTAGATTTTAATGAATTAATGGAATTACCTTTCGGCTACTTCCCTGTCTGTGTGAAGAATACTTTCTTTAAAGGTTCTGTAACATACCGATGGACTAAAGGTCAAGCCAGATACCACGAAAACATTTGGAAAACAAAAATTAAAAATAATCCTACAAGTGGTATTGGCTATGGAACAGTTAGTTCATTCGACGATGATGAGTATTGCCTAATGATAACTTACCACCTTGAATCACCAAATGTCCCTACGGATCCCTTCTGCCCTCTTGATGGGCTCTGTTTGGAGACTTTGGATGATCCCGATGACCTTCAAGTTCGGGATGCACCCCCTGAATTTGAGGAAGAAATTAAATCGACGGTCGATGAATTAAAGGAAATTAACCTGGGAACCGATGACGACCCCCGTCCGATCTTTATAAGTGCTCTGCTGAGCGAGGGTGAGACCAAAGATTTAGTTCAGTTATTGTCTGAGTTTAGGGATTGCTTCGCCTGGACATATGACGAAATGCCAGGCCTACCCGCTGAGGTAGCGGTCCATAAACTTGGAGTTCGGCATGATGCCATTCCTGTTAAACAAGCTCCTCGACGCATGCGCTTAGAAATTGAACAACAAGTCGTTTCTGAAGTTAAGAAATTGGCCGAAGCTGGATTTATTCGAGAGGAACAATACCCCTCTTGGGTAGCTAGCGTCGTGCCAGTCCGAAAGAAAAATGGTCAAATTCAGATTTGCGTCGATTATAGGGATCTGAATAAGGCATGTCCTAAAGATGAGTTCCCTTTACCGATACCGGAGCTCATGGTGGACATTGCCTCTTCACATGCTATTTTCTCATTCATGGATGGCTCATCGGGTTATAACCAAATCAAGATGGCCCCAGAGGATGAGAGAAATACAGCGTTCAGAACCCCTTTTGGAATCTTTTGTTACAAGGTGATGCCATATGGCTTAAAGAATGCTGGGGCAACTTACCAGCGGGCCATGACCCATATCTTTGACGACTTAATCCATAACCAAGTTGAATGTTATGTTGATGATTTGGTTGTCAAGAGCAAAGTCAAAGGGGCTCACCTGTTTGATTTGAGAACTGTTTTCGAACGGTTACGCCACTATGATTTGAAAATGAATCCTCTGAAATGCGCCTTTGGCGTTACTTCAGGGAAATTTTTGGGATTCGTGGTAAGGCACCGAGGAATAGAAATTGACCCCGCTAAAATTGAAGCCATCTTAGACATGCCATCTCCTAGGAGCCTTACCCAGTTAAGGTCTCTACAAGGTAGATTGGCATATATAAGGAGGTTTATTTCTAACCTTTCCGGAAGGTGTCAGCCCTTCTCTGTCCTTGCGAAAAAAGATACTAAATTCGTATGGGATGAGAAGTGTCAAAATGCTTTCGATAACATTAAGCAATACCTTTCAAATCCGCCAGTTTTGGCGGCTCCAATTCCGGGAAAGCCGTTAATTCTCTACACTGCAGCCTTAGATGAGTCTTTAGGCGCCCTGCTAGCTCAAGTCAACGACGAAGGCAAGGAGAATGCTCTCTATTATCTTAGTCGAAGGCTTCTTCCTACGGAAATTCGATACCCTTCAATTGAAAAGCATTGTCTTGCTTTAGTCTTCGCAGCCCAAAAACTGAGGCATTATATGCTTTCACACTCAGTGAGTTTAATTTCAAGAGTCAATCCTTTGCAATATCTTATGACCCGACCGACGTTTTCAGGACGTTTAGCCCGCTGGTCTATGATATTACTGCAATTTGAGATTACTTTCACTCCCCTTCGCGCTGTGAAAGGACAGGCTGTTGCCGATTTTCTGGCAGCACACCCGCTGCCGGCAAATTCCCCTCTGAACGATGATTTACCCGACGAACAAATCATGAGTTTGAGGGAATCTGATGAGGCCATTTGGGAGTTGTATTTTGATGGAGCAGCATCCTCTCGTAGGAACGCGACCCAGTAGTCTATAATTCCCGGAAAGGCCGGAGTTGGTTTAATTTTCATAACGCCAGAAAAAGGGATGATGCATTTTTCCTACCATTTATCGGAGCCCTGCACAAACAACGAGGCTGAATACGAGGCTCTGATAACCGGTTTGGAACTTGCAATTTTAATGGAGATTAAAGAGATTAAGATTTTTGGAGATTCCCAGTTGGTGATTAACCAAGTGGCCGGAACTTATAGAATCTTGAATCCTAATCTCCTAAAATACTACCAATACACACTTCACCTGTTGGAACAAATTCCCACCGCTACTTTGTATAGGGTTTCCCGCGGAAGCAATTCTGCAGCAGATGCCTTAGCAAAATTAGCGAAAGAATTTGCCTGTCCTGAGGAAGATTGCATTCCTATAGAGATTCAGGGTCGCAATACCCTTTCTCCTATAGATTTGGAACACGTTAGTAAGACTCCCCTTCAGATCCTTTCTGCCTCTTCGACGACCGATGAAGAAGGCGATTGGAGACGACCCTTAATCGACTACCTTAAAGAAGGGAAGCTCCCCCAGGATAAATCACTCTCTAACCAGATTAAGAAACGTGCCCTTTCTTACGCACTAGTCAATAATTTGTTATACCGACGGTCCTTCGATCACATGTGGCTGCGTTGTTTAAATCAGCGAGAAGCCCTGAAGATTGTTAATGAAGTTCATTCAGGACTATGCGGTGCACATCAATCGGGTCCAAAAATGAAATTGAAAATTAAAAGACTTGGATACTACTGGCCTACGATGATTGACGATTGCTTGAATACTGCAAGATATTATCATCAATGTCAGGTTCATGGTGTGGTTCTACATCAGCCGCCTAATGTGTTACATCCTACGATAGCCTCGTGGCCCTTCGAGAGTTGGGGCACAGATATCATAGGACCGATTGACCCTCCTTCTGCGAGAGGTCATCGTTTCATATTAGTAGCGACTGATTACTTTTCAAAGTGGGCGGAAGCAATTCTCCTACGCAATGTGACATCCCACCATGTTTTAAAATTCTTTCGTGACCATATCGTGTATCGATTCGGCGTGCCCCGCAGAATCATATCCGATAATGGGTCCGCATTCAAGTCTACAAAGATTAACAGTTTTGTGAGACGCCATAATATTGATTGGAGATACTCAACAATCTATTACCCCCGGGCAAATGGATTGGCCGAGGCCTTCAACAAAATTTTGGTGCAAATCATTAAAAAGACCCTTGATGATAACAAGCGACAATGGGATGAGCGGTTGGTGGAAGCTTTATGGGCTTATCGTACCACTTATAGAACTCCGACCCAATCTACTCCGTTTGCACTAGTGTATGGATCTGAGGCCGTTCTACCCTTGGAAGTACAGATTCCATCGCTCAGGATTGCGGTTTAGAACCAAATTACAAATGAACAAAATGCAAAACTGCGATTGGAAGAACTCGAAGGCCTTGAAGAGCGACGTCTCCAAGCTCAACAAAGTTTAGAGTTACATAAATCCCGTATGGTTCAAGCCCATGATAAGCTAGTGCGACCTAGGACCTTCCAAGCGGGAGACTTGGTGTTGGTCCTTCGGAGGCCTATTTTAGCCCATCGAAAGTTGGGAG